>PVIH01000807.1:0-293924 GCA_004025045.1 Sigmodon hispidus
ACAGATGACAGCTTATGCTGGAGAGGATGCGGAACAAGGGGAACACTCCTCCATTGTTGGTGGGAGTGTAAGCTTGTTCAGCCACTTTGGAATACAATATGGAGGTTTCTCAGAAAATTGAGAATCAATCTCCCCAAGGACCCAGCAATACCACTTCTGGGTATATACCCTAAAGAGGCACATTCACACTCCAAAGGTAATATAGGATCTTGAAATAGTTGGAAATTTGAAAGGCAATGATTTTATGTTTTTTTTTTTAAAGATAAGATGCTATAGCATGCAGAATGTCTGGCTGTCAATCATTTGCTGAGTTTGAGAGAGTAATAATATAGAAGTACCATGAAAAACAAGGGTCCTTAGGCCATATTTGGTCTAGGGTTTATTTTTGTATTATAGAGGATTAAGGCTTTGCAAGCTAAGACTAGTTTTGACATTTGTAAATGGTTCTAAAACCTTAAAAAATAGTATTTTCTGACATGTGGAAATTCTATGAAATTCATATTTTAGCATCCATAAATAAACTCCCTTAGATCACTGTAATACTCTTTCATTTGTGCATTGTCCAGTGCTTTCATGCTTTGAGGGCAAATGTCTAGAGTCATAATAGAGTCTATGGCCAAGAAAGTTTTACTATCTGACCTTTTCCAGGAAAAGCTTGTTGACTGATAATACAGAAGACAAAGGGATGCCTTGGTGAGATGTTGAGATAGCAATGAGGCAGTGAAGTTAACCTCCACAGGATAGAACCCAGAAGAACATTAGACATAAGTGCAGATGTGCACAGTATCTTGAATGTATGGCCAAGGACAACTTCACTCTTTCTTTCTCTCTTTACATTTTTAGTGACAAGAACATGTAGTGTGAATTCAGCCTGGAATTTTGACCTAAGCTTTTTTGTCCTCCAGAAAGAATTGTTACCCTGATGCAGACATGGAGGTATACAATGCCTGACTTTTAAAAGCAACATCTGATGAAACTTCTTTAAACTTGAAACAATTTTTCCAAGTTGGTAAAGAAAGGAAAGAATAAGAGCAAGAAAAATTTGATGCTTGATGATGCTCTAAGGGCTTGCCCTGCCTGTTTTCCTGATAATGCTCAAAAGAGTGAATGATAGACTTTCTAGGTAACTAGGTACTTCTTTACAAAGGGAAAGTCACAGTGATTTTCTCCTTTGAATTCTGGGTACCAGAATATATACAGATATTTTTCCAATGGATTATAGCATGGAATGACCACAGGAGACATGATTGGGGGGAATATGTGAGAGGAGGAGGGGAAGAAAGAGGAAAAGAGAGAGAGGAAGGGGAGAGAGAGAGCACCCACATGCACACACATGAGGTCTCAGCACACACAGAATACTGTAGTGAAGGCAAAGAGGCCCCTCCAGTTGTCAGAACTGCCATGGTGGATGTGAGTGAGCCACAGGGAAAGCAAGGAAGATATAAGACAACAAGTAGATCTAAGAAGCCCTAATCAAATAGGGCTTTGAAAATGTCTATTGAACTTACCAAGTTGATGGATGACTTTGACCCAGGTGATTTATGCTGTTTGCTAAGTTACCACGAGGGTCTCCTGATTCTTGGAGCCCAATGAAAACCATGAAACACATTGAACCATAAATTGTGTCTTCTTGGAATTGACTAAGAAAAGCCTTAAGTGGCTGAAATTTCACTTGAAATTGCAAAATTCTATTTCTGCTCTAGGTGCCATAGGAGTTTTGGATAGAAAAGAGGGAAAAATACATATTTTGCATATTTTAGTTTTGTGGTTTGAAGATTCCACATCTTAACAGAAGTTTGAAGTGAGTGTGTGTGTGTGTGTGTGTGTGTGTGTGTGTGTGTGTGTGTGTGTGGAGCGTGTAGAAATATTCTTTTTCAGTCTGAAAGAAGAAAAAACTGTTTTTAAGTTTTCACCCTAACATGCAGAACTTACTTAATTAATCATAGTTGCCATGCTAAAGGTCTGAACATGATTCATAAAACTTTATATGTACCTTTGACCCCATTCCTGTGTTATTCTGTGAGGTATAAAGAATTATGATCATTTTACAGATGAAAAAACCAAAGAGCCAGGATGTGTTAAAGAGCCTGCCAAATGTCATAAACTAAACATGAGGCCACCTATGCCTCTTCTGTTTAGCTTTTATTTGACCCAATTCCTGGGGTTTGTTTAGGCACTTGTGGACAGATACCAAGCACCAATCATCTTAAATATTTATTTTTCTCTTTACCTTAAAAAAATTAAGTGCTTTGGAATGTTTTATTTAAAATCACTGGTTGGGTATTTTGGAATAAGTTACCTGACATAACTGAGCCAATTATTAAACACTAGAACAGGGTTAACATTCAACTCTTGTCCCAAGCTCACATTATACTAAATTACACTCACACCCTTCTCCCTTCTGCTTCCCACACAGCTGAAGACCTACTGCTCTGAGGATACTTTTCCTAACAAGCAAACTATAAGAAGAAAATGATTTTGTTTCTCATTTTTAACTTAAAAGACATATACATTGGCTATCCACAAAACATCTATGATCCCTCCTTCTTTGGTATGGCAGTGTATAAGAAAATTGGGACAGCAGGGACCACTCATAGACCTGATCATCAGTCTTCCCAGGCTTTCCCCCTCAACCTAAAGCTGGATGTTGAGCAGCAAGTGATCAAATGATGAGATCAAATGATGTGATATCCATCCTCAGAGAACTGCCTCCTGCATAGGATTGTTATATCAGAGAAAAAAGGACTTTTAGGATACTACATCATTATTCAGCTATATTTGTGCATTTGATACTACCTACAGCATTCTAACATATGCTAAAGAACACAGAGAAGCAGGACTCATCGGGGTTAAGGCAACCACAATAAAGTAACCACATGTAAATTATATAAAAGCTATAGCACTTGTAATTGTTGCCACTTTACATAGAGCACCATGGACTATAGTGTGGTTTTCATGGGAGTAAGCCAGGAGCAATGATAGAAATAGGAAGAACAATTAAGAAACTATAGCAGCAACTTGCAATACAAATGATGTACCAACCTGGAAGGATGGTAGGTAACTGATAGTTTGGTTATTTTAAGATGCCCAAACCAACAGGCACATGGTTGGTTGTAAATAGACAGTAAAAGGAGGCATGGCTAAAGATGATTCTTGTGAATCTGGTCGGGACGATGGTGCCATTTACAGGTATATGTAAGATATGCAAGGGCAAGAGTGATGGGGTAGAAAGCAGATGATGAGTTTGATGGATTGACTCAGGATGTCAGAGCGGGTTTGAACATGCAGCTCATGAGGAAAACAAAATAAAGATCTAGCTTTAAAATCAGATACCATTTAGTTGATAATTAATATTAAGGAAGTAGAATATGATTTGACATTTTATGTAACAAGTGAGATATTACAATTTTTCACTTTAATCTCTTCACCCCCCACTTCCTGGAGAATCACCCAGAACTAAAATGAAATTGTCTCACTTTCAGCCCTAGCTCTTTTTTTTAAGATTTGTTTATTAATTATGTATACAGTATACAGAAGAGAGTACCAGATGTCATCATAGATGGTTGTGAGCCACCATGTGGTTGCTGGGAATTGAACTCAGGACCTCCGGAAGAACAGTCAGTGCTCTTAACCTCTGAGCCATCTCTCCAGCTCCTCAGCCCTAGCTCTTATAAGAAAATGAGCAAGTTGAGGTTTTATTTCCTGGTGGACAATGAAATGAACTTATGTGTGCATATGTGCACATATGCATGTGTGAGGCTGTCACTATAGTGAAGTAGAGTTGTCAGAAACAAAACAAAGAGAAATTAGCTTGAGGAGCTTGCTAATCTTAGAGAGCACATTTCCAACTAGATTTGATTTAACACAGGCATGATGATGCATGCAGTAATGTTTCTTTTACCTATGATTTTAGGAGAATATCTGTAACTATGGAAACTGGAATTAAAGGAGTTTAACACTTTCTCTAAAATCATATAAGCCATGGGGTTTTCTGGGCCTAAGTTCTTTTCACAAAGACAAATTGAAAGAAAATTCTGAGCTTCTAAACTCCTGGTCCACACTAACTCAAGGCCATTGACTGCCCTGGGCTTCAACAGTGCTTGCAAGGACTTAGGAAAGTTATGTACAGAGACAGCATTTCTGTGGTCAGGAAAATTTGTCATGAGGCTCCACACTGCATGGAATGTGATTCCATTCTGTAGGGTTGTATTTCTGATCCCTAATACTGGCATTTTCAAAATTAGCTTTCTTTCTCTCCTCCTACCTTTGATGCCTGGTTGATATCGGTTGAGCTCCCAGAATCTGTATAGTTGGCAATGATTTGTGAGATTGAAAGGAGAGCTGAATCCAAAGCTGTCCTGAGTGACCTGCCCTGCATGGGCTGCTGCATCAGGGCTGAACAGGGTCCCTTGCATTCCAGTGATGCTGCTGACAGCCAGAGACTGATTAGAATACTCAGTCACTCATGGTGAGAAGGGGAAACGCGTGTCTCATTCAGCAAGAATGTGGCCCCATCCTCGGTTTACAGTGCAGTTGTATCTGAAGTTCAGCCTTAGAACTCAGTGGCAGTAAAAATGGCCATGATTTATAGGAAAATGTCACTCGGCTGTCTCCTCTATAAAAGCCTTTTACAACTCTCATCGAATATAAATCAGTATATATGCAGCCAACAAAATGATGGTTTTGGCATAACATTTTTCAAGACGAAAAGAAATGAACTAGACTTGTCCTGGCTTTCTACTGAAGACAAATATTACAGGAATTTATAGCTGGTCCAAAATCAATATGCTTGTCTTTAAAAATAGATATTAGTAAATTTATGTCTTGGTGAAATTCCAATTAAATAAATTAATTACAGTAGCTCTGATGCAGTCTATCTACAGATCCTGAGGGTGCTGTACTCTGGTAGTTTGAAACTTACTAAAAAATGTAGTTTTTCTTTTAGTTTTTGTTGCTAAGCTATATCTTAGATATATCACTTGAGCATAATTAAAACATATTTCATTCTCATTGGGGAGTAAAACAATGAGCCTCAAGTAAGATTGACTTTAACTTGCTGGATTTCAACTTGGAGATGTCCAAGGAGTCATGTATTCTATTCTTCTCCAAATGTCAACACAATGGGGAAAACATACACTTGACCAATATAAAGCTATGTTTGAAATGGCAATCCTTATTTTCTCCAGTAGTTTTACTTCTCAGAGCACTTTAAACAGAGATGAGGATAGAGAGCAGATATGTCACACAAGACCCCGAAAAGAAGATCCAGTTTTGTGACAAGAAAGAAGGTAAAGTCTTCCAGTATCTACCATGGAGTAGAAATGGAGGATGCTCTAAAACCTGCATTTACATGAACACACACACACACACACACACACACACACACACACACACACACACACAAGGAAGCTTGGAAAAGGTGTGTCAGCAGTTGGTGACTCGTTTTTCCTCCCAGGTTACCTGGTTGTTTCCTTTACCTCTGTCACTTTAACACTTGACTTTGCATCAAACAAAACATTAAATATTCTCTTCACAGTGACACATGCCTTAGGGGACAATCAATAAAGGAGTCAATAAAATAATTTACTTTAGAGGCTAACAAAGAAATTAGAAATGTTTGTTTTAGGGAACGGAAGTTTTCAAAAATATGGTACCTACCATGCAGAAGAAGAAATGGACATGGTGAGTGAAGTCTCAGTAGCTCTATGTGGCACAAGCCAGGAGATCTTACAATATATACTCTACAAAAGTGAGCACTAAATGTTATAAGCTAG
This sequence comes from Sigmodon hispidus, assembly GCA_004025045.1. Classification (NCBI taxonomy): domain Eukaryota; kingdom Metazoa; phylum Chordata; class Mammalia; order Rodentia; family Cricetidae; genus Sigmodon; species Sigmodon hispidus. Next base: position 5,775 of record PVIH01000807.1, read on the forward strand.
TCAAAATCTCAGGCATTAGGAAAATAGAGAGGTCAAATTTTGATTTAATTCAAAGGATAACATTCTTTTACTCACCTAACCAAAATAATAGATTCTAAGTAAGATCATTTAAAAACATTTGCTCCTCTCGATAGTCCACATTCCTTCACATTCTTTGCTTTATTCACACAAATAACATCTATTGTGGCTGTAAGGAATGGACACATTTCCATGCCCAACTTTAGCACTTCAACAGTACATTGATAACTTTCTAAGGCTATGAGATACGTTATTTCCAGGGATGGATAGGCAGTGATGACCTAGAAGGTCTTCTATTCTGGCACCTTTTGAGGAGAATCCAGAAGGTTACTTGGAAGAGATATCATGGAAATTAATTACCTCAGCATTTATAGAGAGATTGTTTGGAGATATCATTGAAAAGAGCCTAGTTTTGAATAGTGATAACTCAAGGATGTGGTCTTAGTGTTGACAACTGTTGACCACAAAGTACTTACATAATAGAACAGCAGTCCAAACAAAATTAAAGAAGTTTCTGATTCTCCCTTGCCCAGCTGTTCAATGATAAGATCTTTTGGTTCATGATATGATGGTATGGGATTAGTTGTGGCTTCTACTTTTTGCAGTTATTTTCTAAACAATAATATGACATTGTCTTTCTAACATACTTCCCATAAGGCTTCTTTTCTTGTGGAGATTCAGTAAACTTGAGATCTTCCAAATGCATTTCCATATTTATGGTAGGTGTTGGACCAAGGAACAAGCAAAATACATACATAAGATAGCACTAATGTTCTGTTTCACTAACTTTAAAACAAAAAGAGTCTAGGGCAAACTTGAACACAGAATTAGGGGAAAGTTATACAAAAAGACATTCTAGATCTTTGTAATTTTTTTCTCTGACTTGAACTGGTGTCTATGACCTCTATAACATGACCAAAGCCATGAGTCAAAGAATAATATTGAATACAATTTATAGCTTTACCAACTGCATATTTTACTGCTCTTCCAAGTTATCTCAATATTATAAATATAGAGATTGTTACAACATAGGTTCTGGTATCTGTAATTTTATCAGATAATACATATGAGTTAAATTAAATTTCTCAATGGATATAAGAAAAATTAGGTAAGAGATATGAAAAAAGCAGTGTCTTAGTTAGGATTACTAATACTATGACAAAACACCATGACTAAAAAACTTACACTTCCATATATCACTGTTCATTACTGAAGGAACCAGGATAGGAACTCAAAACAAGGCAGTAACCTGGAAATAGGAACTGATGCAGAGGCTATGGAGGGGTGATGCTTACTTGCATGCTCTTCACAGCTTGTTCAGGACCACCAGGAAAGATATAGCACAATCCTCAGTGGACTGGAATTTCCTCCATCAGTCACTAATTAACAAAATGCCTTACAGCTAGATCTTATGGAGCAATTTTATCAATTAAAATTCTCTCCTTTCAGATAACTCTAGTTTCTATATCAAGTTGATAAAAGATCAGCCAGCAAAGCAATGTCATAACATTTTCTTTCCTTGCATTTTAAGAAATAAAAAAGAGTGCTGTTAAGAATAGAAAGTGTTAATTGAAGGGCTGAGGGCATGCAGCTCAGTTGACAAAACTGCTTCTCTATTGGGTCTCAGTCCTGGGTTCAATCCCTTGAACTGTATCTACTTGTAATTTCAGCATTTGGAAAATGGAAGCAGAAGAATCAGAAATTCAAGATTATCTTCAGCTGTATAGGATGTTTAAAGAGATCCTCAGCTACATGAGAATCACATCTCAAAAGAAATAAACAAACAATACTCATGAAGATATACTCATGCTCCAGTTTTCCATATGTGCACGATAGAGGTTGCAAATATCTAATGTACAATCAGCACAAATAGTACAGTGATGGTAGGCTATAACTCTTCTACCTCCAAAGCCCATCCCTGTAATTTGGAAAGAGGTAAACTGGGCATGGAGGTAAGAGTAAGAGAATCTTTTACAAAGAACTATATAAAATTTGAGTCTTAGAAATAACAGGAAAAATAACCAAAGGTCATCATAATTGCCAACTGTGGACAAGCATAGAAAAGTGAGCCTACAATGAATAGGAATAGCAATGATCTATAAGCCTTACTGGGAGATCTTGAAATAATGAACATCTGAAGAATCTATGAAGAGAAAGAAGCACCTAGGATCTTGACAAAGTCTGATCACAGCTTAGCAAGAGAGAGGGACTTACCTATACCCAGACCCCAGGGTGTAAGAGATGTGGCCAAAATAAGCTTCTTATCCTCCCAGCACTAAATGATAAAGATATATGTAAGAAGGCTAAGATTGCACTCACATTCCATTAGCATTGGAAATTCTATTCAGAGTGCCACCTGCATTCTTAAAGAAGAGGAAAAAAATATAAAGAGCTGACCAGTAATGATAAAGACAGACAGCCAATAAAATCAGGGGGGATTGAAGGTGATAGAAAAAAAGGGAAGAAGTAAACAGAAGGAAAGAATAAAGAAAGGAGAAAGAGATGAAAAGATTTAAAAGAGAAGAAAAGATACAAAGATAAAATGGAAGAGAAAAGAGAAGTCATAACAAAAAATAAATAAAGAAACTGGCTGGAGTAAGCTGTGGTAACTCATGCCTATAATCCTAGAATGTGGGAGGCCAGGGCAGGAGGATCATAGTCATATCTGAAACACAGGGGTACCTTTGCACACCATTATTCATAAGGCCCCAAAGAAGTTCTGGCCACATAACATCTACAAATGATAGGGCATATACACAGTTTAAATAGTGACATGGGGCTGTCATCAAATAGTTGAAGAAAAGTCAGATTAAAAACCCAACAATTCCAATGCCTTCCCAGATACCATAACTAATCTGGGCCAAGAGTATGATTTAGGCTTCATGAAAGTACTCTGCAATGGTCATTTTTACCTAAAATTGGGATTTTTTTTGAATGTGATTGTCATGAGATGTGTTCAAGATGATGCATAAAGATCTCACTATTTTGGTAGACAAGGTTCTTGTAATCATTGGGAGATCTAACTAGATGGTTTTAGATTTTCTTTCAATTTTGTTGCCATTGGTATAAGAAGAGTTTCATTGATAAGTAAGCTTGGTAACAGAAATTCTTCCAGTCTTTAGAGACCTATGACTATCTGGAGAAATGGGGCATGCCATGGAAGATGTCCCCTTGTCAAGGGGCTATAACTCACAAAATAGCAGCACCTTTGTTGGTAGAGTTAATAGATTTGATTGGATTTCAATTTTCTTAGACCACATTTCTTAACTCAGGTGATTCTTAGTTATTTGTGATCTCTTAGAAATAAAAGTTTATGGAAAGGCAGATGGAGAGATCAAAAGCAGTAGTAGATGTAAGGGAATGTAATTCCGCTGCCTTTTTCCAGCTGCACCCACTCAGCAAAGCTATTGAAAAGGATGGAGTCATTAACTTTTTCAACTTTTCTTGTATCCGCCTAACTAGGTGGACTTACGGAGGCTGACCTAAGATAATTTCATTGATCAAGTTTAAGTCAGGTGCATAATTTCCTTGAAATTTATATAAACCAGCTGTGATGGTTTGAAAGAAGACAGCCCCCAAAGGGAGTGGCACAATTAGGAGTTATGGCTTTGATGGAGTAGGTGTGGCTTTGTTGGAGGAAGTGTGTCATTGTGGGGGCAGACTTTGAGGTCTCTTTTGCTCAAGCTTCCCTCAGTGTGGCTGTTAGACCATTTCCTGTGGCCTAGAGTTTCTGTAAGACTCTCAACTGCTTGATCAGCACTTTGTCTGCCTGCACATCCCCATGCTCCTTTCCATGAACATCATGGTCTGAACCTCTGAATTAATAAGCCACTACCCCAGTTAAATGTTTCACTTAAAAGGGTTGCTGTGGTCATAATGTCTATTCACAGCAGTAGAAATCCTCACTAAGACACCAACTCATTCCATCTTCTATGTTTATGGCATGCTAGCCTTTCTAGTGATGTGGGCCCCTGTACTTCTTCCTCTTGTGCTGGCTGATCTCTCAGCCTGCTTCCTCACTAACCTTTCCCAAAGCAGAACACAGCCCCTCTTTTATCCAAATGCATTAGTGTTAGAATTATGCATAGAGTGTATTTCAGCAAATGTTTTGGATGGTAAAAAATGCTCCCATTCTACAGTGAACACATGTTGAAATTGGTGAATGTCTATTGTAACAATTCTTTTGATCAGGGAACCACTGATGACTTCCTGTGAGTAATGTTCCTTTACAAGTTGAAGGCAACTAATTTGTTGTCCAGTTTCTCCCTCATCTTTATTTTTGACACTTTCATTGTTTATTCCAAATCTAAATCCTTGTTAAGCTGCAGCATCTTCTTCCACCCAAACAATGACATTGTCATCATTTCTAAAGAGTGACCCTTCTTTCCTTTAGTGTATTCCAGATGCCAACTGCTCCAAGTGTCTGCCAGTATCTGTGTGTGGCTGTTTGAATGGGGATTACTAATTAATGTGTTGTGAAATCTGGCCTATTGGTAACATTAGTAGCAGAGGTAGCTAAAAGGAATGTGAAATTTGAAGTCAAAAGGCTGAAGGGTTTTGTGAGTTTTATATGTGTATATGTGTGTGCAGATTCCTATAGAGCTAGAAGGGGCCTTGGATCCTCTGGATCTGGAGTTAAAGGTGGTTGTGAGTTGTTCAATATTGGTGTTGGGAACTGAATTTGGGTCCTTTGGAAAAGCAGCAAATGCTCTTAACTGATGTGCTATTTCTCCAGACTGATGCTTACAGGATTGGCATAGCCTCTCTGCATCACTTTTGTCATTACAAAAGGAGGAAAATTTCCATATTTGAGATGAATTATTCATATTACCTTAAGATACGGATACAAACTATACATTAAGTATTTGGCATACAAAGCATCTTAATAAATGTTTACTAGGGATTCATTTTTATTCTTTTAACCATCTTATAACCATGACGTTAGCTATAGCCTAAAGGAAATAAGGCTTACATATGTTACAACACATAGAAACCAATAGAAAAAAAACCAAGATATTTTTATAGAGAAGGGTTAGCCTTTCTTTTATATGCATTATGTTTAAATCTCTTCACTATCATTAAACACGAGCTGAGGATTTAGATTTGAAAAGCACTAAAATTATAATATCCAGGGACGAAGAATTAACTAAGAGACCCTAGAAGCTCTTCAGATATAGGACAATGGAGAACTACTATAAATCACGGCCACACTTAAACTCAGTTTTAGGTAAAAATAAACACTTATACATTGAAAAGAAGAATGAATATCTTAATCAGCAGTTGAAATGTATATGCTGGGTCCAGTCTCCATCCAAGCCTTTGTAGGCCTATCAGCATGCCTCCTCTGTCTGTAGAAGTGGATGCAATTTCTTTTTCTTGCTCAGTATTTTCTTTTGAGTAGGGAAAGATGTTAAGTAGTGTGAAAGTTAAAAAAGTAAGCTGGCTATGGACATGGACTTCTTCAACTTTTGGAAACCATGAGAGTCTAAATAGTTCAAAAATATGGCTGTTTACTACTAAAGCTGAAATATGATGTGATTCTCTCCATTTTGACAATTTTATCTTTTACAGATCTTTCCTGTCTCCTACTTACTGAGTGGCTGAACATCAAAATAGGTCATTTTGGATTTCCATGCAAATAAAATACACTAACTTAATGAGATATGAGAGTGTTGGCTTCAGAGTAAATCTTTGTGGAAAGGCACTTGAACTACAGTTGGGACAGAAGTGAAATATAAACTGGGTTTTTTGGCACGGACTTAGACACTGGCTTACCCTGTTTACAGAGTGGCCAAGACAGAGAAAATATCAGAATCAAGACTCATCACATCAGATACATTTCAACTCTTGCTAAAACAGGATGATTCTCCCTTTTAAATACATGTATTTTCATCTTTAAGTAGGCTAAATATACTGGGTCAGATTAAATACCCCATATGATTTTCTAAATGTCTATATCCTGACTCAATCTGTTTCTTAGTAACGTCTCTCTAATGTCATTGTTTCCATTGTGGTCAATTCTGTATTGATGTAGTAGCTCTAAACCATGTTTGAACTTAATAATTCACAAGAGATATATCTGGTTCATATTTGCATATCAAAAAGCAATATAGTTGATTTTAGAGTTTCCTGAATTTTACTTCCTGGATGAAGACTGTGAGGAAGTAAAGAGACACATAGGATTTGACACTAGACTTTACACTTTAGTCAGTGTTAGCTGTGATCAATACTCTTCCTCAGGTAAGTATTGTTAATACTTCCAGATGTTGCCAGAAGTACCACTAGAGGGTGCCATATCCACTTCCTTTTTGCTAAGCCCCTATACCCTTCATTCATTGTTTCATGATGAAGACTGATGCATGCAGAGTTACTTATATTTTTGTTTAGGGGAAAATTTTGAAAGGGGTCTTCATGTAGGAAAGGGATATGGTAATATCTTTTTGCTAGTGAAGACATGAAGAGAGGAATGTTTTTGTGGTGTTCAAATTCATAGGGACTACATGAATGTTGGAACAACACACAACTTTAGAAGCTATGATGTATATTGACTTCTTACTTAGGAGTTAAACTCTTTCTCCCTTCCTTTCACGTTGGCAGGAGAAATCTAGTGTGCCTTTTGAAGGAGATTTGAGAAAACAGGAGTTCTGTTATCAGAAGGTATCTCTAGTGCTCTTTAGCTACAGCAACTGTGTTGAATATTCAGAGGTCAGTTTTAATAGATATCTAGCTTATGAATATCTGGCTGCTGTCTCAGTCAGTGTCTTATTGCTGTGAAGAGACACCACGGCCATGGCAACTCTTATAAAGGAAAGCCTTTAATTGGGGTTTGCTTCCAGTTCAGAGGTTTAGTACATTATCATCGTGAGAGGAAGCATAGCTACACACAGGCAGGCATAGTGCTGGAGAGGTACCTGAGAGTCTACCTCTAGATCTACAAGCAGCAGGTAGAGAGAGAGACATTGGGTCTGGCATGCCCATTTGAAACTGTAAAACCTACCCCCAGTGACACACTTTTATCAACAAGGCCATACCTACTCCAACAAGGTTACAGTTCCTAAACCCTGTCAAGGAGCTCCATTCCCCAATGACCAAGCATATGAATATAGAGCCTATGGGGACCATTTCCATTCAAGCCATCACAGCTCTGTACAGAGATTACAAAGTATTCAAGATAAGAATTGCTTTCTATTGTTAAACAATCTTAATATATACTATGTTCATATTCATAGGTCTATTGACTGACTACAGGTTGCCATCCAGAGAAGAAAGACAGAGATTCTCAGAATGAAGTGCTACTTCATGTCTTCTGAAGAGGTCCACAGAATCTGAAATTCTAGGTGTCTCTGTATATTCAAAGAGATATTTGTCTTTTGCAAAATCAAATACAGAGCCTAATGGTTGATGAATGTCTTTCTTTGCACACTAGAATTACTGATTCCAAATAGCAGTAAAGTTGAATAACATTAAATACACAACACACATATTTCAAAAGATAGAGTTAAATTTTTATGAAGACCGTTTAACTATTTAAGCATGCCTCACCCAATACTGAAGAAAAACCATCACATTGTTTATACACATGAACCCAATAAAATGCAAATAGACAATTTTAGAGTAATACTTCTTTTATAGCAAGTTGACTATAGTCAAAACATTTTTTACCTCAAATGTGATGGAAGTAAATTTTAATCATTGATAAGTTTGTGTGTCCATGCGAACATGAAAGTCATGCAGGGCAGAAATCCAGAGGCAGGAGCTGAAGGAGAGGCCATGAAGGGGTGCTGCTTATTGCCTTGCTCACCATGGCTTGCACAGCCTAATTTCTTGTGGAACTCAGGACATAAGCCCAGGAATGGCACCACTCACAATGGTCAAGGTCCTCTCACATCATTGACTAATTAAGAAAATGACCTACAGGCTTGCCTACAGCCTAATCCTAAGGAGACATTTCCTTAATTGAAGTTCCCTACTCTGATGAGTTTAGCATGTGTTAAGTTAACATAAACTATCCAGCACAAATGGTAACTATGGTGATGATCTGTGTATGGACTATTTGATCATGGGAATCAATATATGATGTATGCATCAAATCACACTGCTGTGTACCTTAATTATACATAACTTTCATTTGTAAATTATATCTCAGCAAGACCAGAGAAAATTAAATGTCTCTGATGTAGCAAACATGAAAAGACAAAATTAAGGAAAGAGAACAAATAGAAGACTATAAATTGAAGTCCCCGGGGATTTTTCTTTTGAGGCAGGGACTCATTAAGTATCCAGGGTTGGAGCATCAAACCATAATAGTGTTTCTGCTTCACCATCACAAGGTGTAATTACATGATTAATCCATCATTCTTAGCTTAAGCATCACTTACTGGCAGGGACACATCGTTTGATGTTTACATCATTGTATGGACATCTTCAACCAAGATGGAATAGTAGATCTGTAGTACAACATGGATTCTTAGTACAGTAAACAGACACAAGGTAGAGGCTGCCACTGGAGTAAGATGACCTATTGTCCTAAACATTTTAGTAAATAGGGACATTTTAGAAAATAATGATAAGAATAAAGTATAATAAGTATGAAAGTCACACTCATTGCTCTTCATTGAGCATTGAGACTTGGGTAAAACATACTTGAATAATTACTTCAGTTTTATAAAACTGTGGCTCTATTTGGCTTTTTGAGGGTATTGATATATATATTATCTAAAACTTTACTAATATTCCTTCCCTGGGGATATGTAAACAGTGTTTACAGTTACCTTATAAAGCTCCTATGCAAAATCAAAGTACAAGTTCATCAACATTTACCTTTGTGTTTACTGGACTTCCTTCCAGAGCATGGATGAGGGTCTGGTTACAGAAATGTGAGTGAGCCCCAAACAGCCACACTGGAAAGTTGTATCCAGCATGGATGATGGCTTCCAACAGTTGAGCTGATGAAGAGCCTCCTCAGTTAGCCCTCAACAAACATACTCTAGCATAGTGGTTCTCAATCTGTGGGATCATGACCCCTTCAAAAATCAAACAACCTTTACACAGGTGTCACCTAAGACCACTGACAAACATAGATATTTACACTATAGTTAATAGCTGTGGCAAAATTACAATTATGAAACAGCAAAGAAAATAAGTTTATAGTTGGAGGCCACCACAGCATGAGAAACTGTATCAAAATGTTGAAGCATTAATAAGGCTGAGAACCACTGGTCTAGCACCTCCAAATATCCCATGGCCTTGTAAAATTAGGGTAGAATTGTTTACAAATGGCTCAGAGGAGTGTCTGGAAACTCAGGTAAGAGGTCTGTACCTTTCCCAATCCCTTCTTCTATGAGATAATGCTAACAGTCAACAAGCCTGATGGTGATGGACGCTTGCAAGCAAACACAGCTGATCTGATGAAGAAAGAAATTATTTTTGTAGGAGAATTATGCTCTACAACACACCTACATTTGCTGTTGCTCTCAAGTTCTTTCCATATCCCTTCTCAGCAATAGTTGGGGACTTGGAGGGAAGTAGACCAACCTTTGTGTCTTCTTGTCAACCCTCTATCTATAAAGCTTGGCTGGTGGTGAGTCCTAGAGATAGTTCTTCATTAAAACAACAACAATAATCAATTCTCACACCCTAATAGTGGGAGACTTCAATACCCCACTTTCAACCCTTGGATAGGTCAACTAGACAGAGACTCAACAGAGAATAAGGAGTCTAACAGAGGTTATGATGCAAGTGGATTTAATAGATATTTACAGAAGCTTCCACCCAAACACAAAGAAATATACTATTTCTCAGCACCACATGGGACTTTCTTTAAAATTGATCACATAATTGGTCATAAAGCAAATATCAATAGATACAAAAAATAGAAATAATCCCTTGTATCATATTGGACCACCAGGGCCTAAAGTTAGAGATAACAACATCAAAAATGACAGAAAGCCTACAAACTCATGGAAACTAAACATCACTCAACTGAACCACTTCTGGGTCAAGGAAGAAATTAAGAAAGAAATCAAAGTCCTCCTAGAATTTAATGAAAATGAATCCACAACATACCCAAACTTGTGGGACACAATGAAAGCAGTCTTAAGAGGAAAATTCATAGCACTAGATGCCTATATGAAAAACCTAGAAAAATCTCACACTAGAGAACTAACAACATAGCTGAAAGCCTTAGAACAATTAGAATCAAACTCATTTAAAAGAAGTAGACAGCAGAAAATAATCAAATTTAGAGTTGAAATCAATACAATTGAAACAAAAAGAACAATACAAAAAAATTAATAAATCAAAGAGTTTGTTCTCTGAGAAAGTCAACAAGACAGATAACCCCTTATCCAAACTAAACAAAAAGCAGAGAAAGAGTATACAAATCAACAAAATCAGAAATGAGAAAGGGAACATAACAACAGACCCCCAGGATATCCAGAGAATTATCAGGTCATACTTTGAAATCTATATTCCAAAAAAATGAAAAACCTAGAAGAAATGGATAGCTTTTTGGACAGGTACCATTTACCAAAATTAAATGAAGACCAGATTAATTACCTAAACAGACCTATAACCCTAAATGAAATTGAAGCTGTCATTAAAAGCCTCCCAAGTAAAAAAAAGCCCAGGTCCAAATGGTTTTAGTGCAGAATTCTACCAGACATTCAAAGAAGAATTACAACCATTACTCCTCAAACTGTTTCACACAGTGGAAACTGAAGGTATATTGCCAAATTCTTTTCCAAATTCTTTTTATGAGGCCATAATAAACATAATACCCAAGCCACTTAAAGACACAACAAAGAATGAGAATTACAGACCAATTTCCCTCATGAACATTGATGCAAAAATTTCCAACAAAATTTTGGAAAACCATATACAACAACATATAAAAATATCATCCACTACAATCAAGTAGGCTTTATCCCAGAAATGCAGGGATGGTTCAACATATGGAAAGATGTAAATGTCATCCATCATATAAACAAACTAAAAGAAAAGAACCACATGATTATATCCTTAGAGGCTGAAAAAGCCTTTGAGAAAATCCAACACTCCTTTATGAATAAAGTCCTGGAGAAATCAGGAATATAGGGAAAGTATCTAAATATAATAAAGACAATTTACAGGAAGCCTGCAGCCAACATCAAACTGAATGGAGAAAAACTAAAAGCAATCCCACTAAAATCATAAACTAGACAAGGATGTCCTCTCTCCCCTTATCTATTCAATATAGTTCTCGAAGTTTTAGCTAAAGCAATAAGAGAACGAAAGGAGATTAAGGGGATACAAATTGGAAAAGAAGTGAAACGATCTCTATTTGCAGATAATATGATTGTGTACATAAGTAACCCACAAAATTCTACCAGGAAACTTCTACAACTAATAGACACCTTCAACAATGTAGCAGGATACAAGATTAATTCCAAGAAATCATTAGCACTCCTATACACTAAAGATAAAAGGACTGAAAAAGAAATAAGGGAAACATCATCCTTTATAATAGCTGCGAATAGCATTAAATACCTTGGAGTAACTATAACCAAAGAAGCAACAGATCTATTTGACAAAAATTTTAAATCACTGAAAAAGAAATTGAAGAGGATATCAGAAAATGAAAAGCTCTCCCATGTTCCTGGATAGGTAGGATCAACATAGTAAAAATGGCAATTCTACCAAAAGTAATCTACAGATTCAATGCAATTCTCATCAAAATCCCAACACAATATTTTACTGAACTTAAAAGAACAATACTCAACTTCATTTGGAATAACAGGAAAGCCAGGATTGCCAAAACAATTTTGCTCAACAAAAGAACCTCAGGAGGCATCACCATCCCTGACTTCAAGTTATACTATAGAGCTACAGTAATAAAAACAGCCTGGTACTGGCATAAAAACAGACTTGCGGATTAATGGAATTGAATTGAGAATCCAGACATTAACCCAAAAACCTATGAACACCTGATCTTTGACAAAGAGGCCCTAAATTTTCAATGGAAAAAAGATAGTATGTTTAACAAATGGTGTTGGCATAGCTGGATGGTAGTGTGTAGAAAAATGCAAATAGATCCAAACCTGTCACCCTGCACAAAACTCAAATCCATGTGGATTAAAGACCTCAACATAAACCCAGGCACACTGAATTTGATAGAAAAGAAAGTGGGAAATACCCTCCAACGCATTGACACAGGTGATCACTTCCTAACTATAACACCAGTTATATTAAGACACTAAGAACAATAATTAATAAGTGGAACCTCTTAAAACTGAGAAACTTCTGTAAAGCCAAGGACACAGTCAATAGGACAAAACAACAGCCTACACAATGGGAAAAGATTTTCACCAACCCTACAAGTGACAGAGGACTGATCTCTAAAATATATAGAGAACTCAAGAAACTAGAGCCCAAAATCTTGAATAACCCAATGAAAAAATGGGGTTCAGAACTAAAAAGGGAATTCTCAGCAGAAGAATTACAAATGGCTGAAAGGCATTTGAAAGAGTGCTCAACATCTTTAGCCATCAGAGAAATGCAAATCAAAACAACTTTGAGGTACCACCTGACATCTGTCAGATTGGCTAAGATAAAACACACAGATGACAGTCTCTTCTGGAGAGGTTGTAGAGCAAGGGGAACACTCCTCCATTGTTGGTGGGAGTGTAAGCTTGTTCAGCCACTCTGGAATGCAGTATAGCAATTTCTCAGAAAACTGGGAATCCATCTCCCCAAAGATCCAGCAATATCACTACTGGGCATATACCCTAAAGATGCACATTCACACTCCAAAGGCATTAGCTCAATTATGTTCATAGCAGCATTATTTGTAATAGCAAGAACCTGGAAACAACCTAGATGTCCTTCAACTGAAGAATGGATTAACAAACTGTGATACATCTACACAATGGAGTACTACTTAGCAGTAAGAAAAAATGATATCCTAAAATTTGCAGGCAAATGGATGAATTTGGAAAATATCCTCCTGAGAGAGGTATCACAAACCCAGAAAGATAAGCAGGGAATGTACTCAGTCCTTAGTGGACTCTAAGCACAATCAAAAACCCAGAAAGATAAGCAGGGAATATACTCCGTCCTTAGTGGACTCTAAGCACAAAAGCAAAAAGCAAAGCATGTCCAGGCTGCAGCCCACAAACACTGAACAGCTTGGGACCTGAAGCACCTTGGACCAGTGGCACCTTGGATCCCACTCCCTCCAGAGAAACACCTGACCCAATATTGATGTTGCAGTGAGGAAAGCAGATCTGCCAGGAGTGGATGCTGAACTAAGCCATATTGGGACCTTGGAACTTCCTGCCCTTGCTGGGGAAGAGTTAAGAAGATGAGGAGAAGAGAGAGTGACCGGAAGGAGTAGGAGAGGGAAGGGAGCTTGAATAAGGATATACATGGATAAAAATCATAATAAAAAGGTAACTGAGAGGAAATTTCAAATGTTTCTTCCTAAGATATGGTAGGTGAAATGATATATTTGTTAATGGATTACATCTCATCATGAACATATATTAAAATATCACATTTCAGCTAAAAAAAAATTGGGCAAGTCAATATGAAGCAGAATTGGAGTTTTTAAAACATAGAAAGGGCCCGGGAGATGGCTCAGTCAATAAATTGTCTGCTGAAAAAGCAAAACAACAACAACAATAACAATAACAACAATAAGAGTAACAAGTGAAAAGCTGGTAAAGTGGAAACAGAAGTTACCTGAGCAGGTACTGCTCTAGCCTCTCTTTGTTGTCATTATAAAACACCATGACAATGGCTACTCATAGAAGGACGAATTTATTAGGGCTTATGGTTGCAGAAGGAAAGTCCATAATGGTGAGGAAAGCATAGCATCAGGCTCCTTAGCACGGAGCTAAGAGGTCTCATTTCCATCTGCAAACAAGAAACAGTAAACTGGGAGGGAATCAAGGTTACAAACTCTTAAATCCTGTCCTCAGGCACCAATTTCCCCTTTGTTCTACCTTCTAAGGGTTCAACAACCTTTTCAAACAGTGCTAACAAATACTCAAATATATAAATCCATGGGAGACATTAGCCACTCAAATCAAATGTGAACAGCAGTAGTAACCCAATGGTCATAATCACAAATATTTGGAAAGTATCTTAGCTGGGACACCACATTCACTCAACAAAACATGTACAATAACCCTGTAACTTATCTAGCATTATGGTATTTTGCTTGGAGGGGCATCTTGTGAGTCTTATGGTTTGTCACTGATAGAAATATCATTATGTGGCATATAACTTTACACTGATGTCCAATCTTGATGCTTATAAATCTCAGGGAATGTTTTCTAGTTTAATCTATTTTTTCAAACTCAATGTACTGAGGCATCCCCAGCGACTAGGTGAGCTCAACAAAGACCAATTGTGTATATTAAAAATTTATTTATTTATGCATCTTATGTGAGTGTTATTTCTGCACATACGTCTGTACACCAGAAGAGGGCACCAGATTTCAGGGACAACAGTCATGGACCATTATTAACTGCCTCCTAGATGCTGGGAATCGAACTCAGGATTTCTGGAAGAGCAGGTAGTGCTCTTAACAAATAAGTCATTTCTCCACCTCCAATTGTGTGTGTTTGTTCACTATTTCCAGGTCATTAAGTGTCTCCCTTCATCGTCTCATCTTCGATATTGTGTGGCTCCAAAATATTGGTATAATTGTGCAAACACCAAAAGGAGCCTCAAAATCTCTATATTGGAAGGGACTGTATAAGGGCTTTGTAGTCTAGAAAGCCTTACTTGGTGATAAACACTCTCCAAAACATCTCTAATTCTCCATAGCATTTGAATCTATGAGGAAAAACTTGCAGAAATATGAGCCTGACCATCTCTTGCAGTTGTCAATTTCAATTATAAATGTCCAAAATCTATTTTTGTTTAGCTATGTTTGGTAGAATTCTGTCTCTTGTGAACACCTCTCTGGGCCTTTGAATAAAAATAGAAGTAGAAAGAACACTGAGGATTCTTGGAAAAGAACTTTTTTTCCCCCTTTGAGGAGAGCCTCTGAATTTAACTTACCTGTCAATCCTTCAATCTACCAATCCTCCCATTCTCTCTGTAAGTGAATTGAAACCCTCAGTGGGCCTTTGGGGCAGAATATGGATCCCCATGCAATTAACAGATGCAGAAGGTTAGAAGAATGTGGAGAATTGCCATGACTGGACTTAGGAGAGTCATAGCCAGGGCTTATAGCCAGAGACAGATGATTTTAATTTCCCACCTCTCTTTGATGTTCTTGTTGACAGACAATGTAAAACTGGCTCCCTTGTGCCTACTTTGTGCACAGTTACTGGATTTGCAGGTGTTTGGCTTCAGCCCATTAGTGGAAAGCAATACAAATGGTCTCTTAAGACATGCTCAGCACAGAAGGATCTCATGTATCATAGAAAATCAGAATGTTAGAGTGAGAAGGACCTTCCAAATGACCAAGACTCTTCTTGATTTTGGAAGCTTTTTATTTAAAATTTTCTTTCTGTTAATTATATAGTGATGGTGTTTTCTGTTGTTCGACATTACCTTTGGTCTCAGCACCGTACTCTTATTTCCTGTCAGCAGTTCCTGGCTCAGCATCACCTCCCTCCATTCTTTGATTCCCAGAATAAGTCTCTCTTGCAGGGAAAGAGGTATAGTTCCTTGGAAAATTAGTTCTTGCGCACACATGCATGCTAAATTTTTATAAATACCAAATAAGTTCTACCATATATTCTTGTCTTTTTTGTTTGTGCCTCCTTGTCTCTTTGTGCTCTGCTTTGTCCCAGAAGGTCCTCAGTAAGCCTCTGAATTCTCTTAGCACATTATCCTGGCCACCCATCCATCTATGAAGATGTCCACTAGGCCGTCATTTATTTCTTATGTCCATGTACAATACTGGGATGAATGTCTTGGATATGCCTCCCTAAGGGCCTGTGGCTAATTTTCTTTGGGATAGATAGTAAAGAGGGGTTTTCAAAGGTTTAATGACACATGTTTTCATTACATGTTTTTAAATGGCTCTTTAGGGTGACTTTTTAGGATGTTCTTCTGCCTGAAGGGAAGATTTATTTCTCTTATACCATAAAAATCAGAGACTTGGAAAGATTGTCTCTCCTTTTATAGCAGTGGTTCACAACTTGTGGGTCATGACCCCTCTGGGGGTCACATATTAGATATCTTGCTTATCAAACATTACTATTTGTAGCATGAGCCAAGTTCGAATTATAAAGTAGGAACAAGATAATTTTATGGTTCGGGGTTTTCACAACATGGGGAACTGAATCAAAGGGTCGTGGCATTAGGAAGGCTGAGAGTCACTGTGTATAGGATCTATACATTGATCTAGTTGGTATTCCTTTGTCTAGTTGTTTTCAATACAATGGGTATAAAGTACGTGGAGTAGTCTAGTGACCTTCTGGGTTATCTTTCTCTAGTTATAGCTCAAGCATCTCACTATATATGCTTCTCAGGTTTTACTTTTTGGAAATTGTTTACCAATATTCTTTTCCCATTTTTTTCTCTTAGCTCATTCATCTTCAATACATTTGCAAGGAAGCTTAAACTGTCTACATCTAGCTTATCTTGGTTTCTGACACCACAGATTCCTATGCTGGTAAAGCTATGTTGTATTCATCTGCTAGGTCTTGTGTAATACGCAACCACTGTTCTTGTGCATTGCATATATGGCCTTTGTTTGGGGCACAGGACTTAGGAAGTTCCCCTCTGGTCTATGATTGTAAAGAGGCCCCACAGTTTTCTGGCATTCTCTATTAAGGATAGTTCTAATCCACACATATATTATCCATGTTGCAAGATAGAAATAGAGCTTTTCCTATTGCAAACCATTTCATTATTATTCATCTTTCTGTAATGCTTAGTGAGTGTTAATTTGATGACAAATCATTCCCCTGTATCCTGTTCTTGGCTTTTCTTTGTGTTCTCTTTGTCTAACTTTGCCTTGTTACACTCCACAATATGACTCTATCCTATGACTGCCTAGACTAATATCTTCCTGCTCCTTATTTTAAAAACTGGTAATTATTTGCATAACTTTTTATTTTTGCCTAAATTTTAGAATGAGTTTGTGTGCAATGCTGATGGAATAACATTAACTTTGTAAATTACTTTTAGAACATGTAGCAAGCCATTTGTAAAAAAAAAAAAAGTTTCATTATTAAAAAGGCTTTATGATCACTTTGTGTAAATTTTCTCTCAAGCAATTAAATACAATTTAAATATTTCTTTGTGAGTTTATGATCAGTTCTTGTCAAGTAGCTGATAAGGTTTGTTGCTCTTCATGGAGTTATTTAATTTTATTTTTTTTTAGATAAAGTCTAGGATGGCCTCAAACTCCCTAGGTCACAATGGAGGATGTTCCAGAACGTTTTAAATGCCTTACTTCCACAGACCCAGTGCTGGGATTACTAACGTGGAACACCACTTTTGTCTTTATTATATTTTTAATATGTTGTTGTTGACAGAGAAAACTATCTTCTTTGTGTTAGGTTTAATTTCTTTAGATGAAATTTATATCTTTAAATATTAAATTTTAAACACAGGATATATCTTGATAAATTTCACTATGTCTTCAAATAAAGTCCTAATCAAGCCAAACATATTTTTTAATAAAAATAAACATTTTTTGATGAATGCCGAGATAGTGCAAATAAAGTTTTATTCTAAGCCCACTCTCTTTTCATTTGAAATCTAGAACTTCTGTGATCAGAGTCTTCTGTTTTAGATCAGTTATAAAGCCTAATCCAGCACATCTTAGGAAAGAACTTTGCAATATAGTAACTTTAAAATGAATATTATTGAATAACAAAAAATTAGATGTGACATGTATAATGCTTTTTAAGGTAAGTAATATAAGATAAATTCAGTTAAAAAATAACAACCTCTAGAGAATTCTGAAAAGGATATTTTTATCTATGAAAGAAAAATGTATCTAAGATATGGAAATGAAATATAACAGATGCACCAACAGTAGCTATACCTGGATTATGGCATTATTTTTTTATATTCACAATTTTCTACATAAAAATAAATATTGCTCAAATAAAAAGAAAAAATAGGCACACTGTTAGGCAATTAAACTATTTATGAGGCTTCAAGAACATTAAGTTCCATTTTATTCTATTTATTTCCAGCTTAACAATCCTTTATTGAGCAAAGCATTGTGCCAGATCCTAGGAAAGAAACATTGATGAATCAAACACACGCCGTGCCCTTAAAAGAGCAGAGCGTACAATCCGATGTGTAGCAGTAATGCAGGGGGAGAAAAGTGCTGACTGTGCATATTCATGGCACTCCTGACCCTCTTGGTTCCAAATTGGAATGCTGGCATTACATTTGAGCCTTCAAAATTTCCATCCCAGCAGTGTGGTAGATACTATTCCTCCTTGGATCACATCAGAGCTGCTGTCTAGGAAGAACACTTAAGAGAGATCTCACAAATCACAAATCTCTCCGACATGGGAGAGAGGAACATTTGGAAGGTGGACTAGAAGATGATTTGACCAGATGGTTTGATGGGTAACAGGATAGAGAGCAGTCAAGGAGGGAAGTGCATGGGCCAGTGCTCTTTTGTTCTTTTCTTTTCTTTCTTCCTCCCTCCCTCCCTTCTCTCCTCTTCTCAATATTTTTATTCTGTTGAGTTTTATGTCAGCTCGGCACAAGCTAGAGTCACGTGGAAGAAGGGAACCTCAATTGAGAAAATGACCACATAAGGTCTACCTCTAGGCAAGTAGTGCATTTTTTCTTGTCTTCTCTTTTCCTTTCTTTCCTCCTCCCTTTCTTTCTCTGTGGCATGGACCTGCTCACTGTGGTTGGTGCCACCTCTGAATAGGATAATATAAGAAAGCTGGTTGAGCAAGCAATGGAGAACAAGCCAGTAAGCAGTGCTCTTCCATGGTCTCTCAGTTCCTCCATCTAGACAGGACAGTAAGCAGGAAGAAGAGAAGGAGGAAATGTTTAGAATTGGGCAAGTCAAGCCAATATTTAAATTACAGAATCACTGAAACTCTACATTGGAGGAGTTTGTGAAAGATCACGTGGTCATTCCTTCATCTGCAGACAGAACAACTCACTCATTAAAATGGGATCAATCTCAACCAAACCAGCAACGGTGAAGGGAACATGTTAATATATCATGTGTATTATATTTCCATTAGTGAGACATCAAGAGGTTAAGTAATTTTCCAGCGTCACAAACAAGAAGGTGTAGGATCCATTCACAAAGGTGCTGTACATTAAGTATTTCATAAGATTCCTGGGTCCTCCCGTCTTTCTATCATCTTATCCAGATGTCTCTGAGCAAGCCCTCTCCTCGTTGTGGCCTTTCCAATGAGAAAAAAGTAGCCTTCTTAGGAAGGGCATCCTTGTTTCCCTCTCTAACTTACCTTTTAACTTTCCTACCATGTCAGTTCCAGGATGGGGCTCAGGTCATCAAGGTTGGTGGCCAGAAGTCACTTCATGGCCTCTAAGTTACTCCTTTACAATCACTTTCAGCTTGCACAGACTTGATGCGGGCTGGAGGGGCTTGGACCCGCCATACTGAATGTACCAGGCTTTGCTAACTCCCCATGGGAAGCCTTACCCTTTCAGAGAAGATGGGTGGGGGTAGGTGGAGCAGGAGGAGGGATGAGAGAGAGATCTGTGGTTGGTAGGTAAAATGAATTAAAAAAATCATTAAAAAGAAGAAAAAAATGAATTAAAAAATTACTTCCAGTACCCCCCCATGCATTATTGTTCTGTTCATTTAACAGTGGTTCTGAACCTTCCTAATGCTGTGACCCTTCAATACAGTTACTAGTGTTGTGGCAACTCCAAACCGTGGAATTATATCATTGCTACTTGGTAACTGTAATTTTGCTATTGATATAAACTGTAATGTAAATATCTAATATGCAGGATATCTGATAGGCAACTCCTGAAGAAGTCATGACCACAGGTTGAGAACTGCTGACTTAGATGTTAAATCACTCTCAGCAGTGATTTGTATAAATGCTGGGTACAGGAGTTTGGGGCTCTTTTGGGTGACTACAAAGAAATTAACATGCTGTATTATACAGTAAGAATGTATAATTTTGTTTTATAGAGACTGCCATACTGTTTTCCAAAGGAAGTGTACAATTTTGCATTCCACTAACAGGGAAGGAAATTCTAGGTTCTGCATCCTTTCTGCATTCTGTTCTGGCAACATCTGTGACTCATTGTAGAATCCAAATCTCTAGTGACTAGTTTGTAGTATCTCTGTTTGAGGTTTACATTTCCCTCATGGATGGGCAGAAACATTTAGCTTCTATTTGTTTGTTATTTCAGTACCATCTTAGGTGAGCTGCACATTTGCCTGTGTTTAGTCAGGCTATGGAGAGAATGCTCATCTGTTCCTATAATATTCACTAGGTGACATCGTACATGTTAGGCATTTGCTTTTCTCTTATTTTCCCAGCACCCAAACAGAACCAGTCCTTATAAAATCTATTTCACTGAACTTTAAAGAGGTTGTGTAATTTGTATAAAATTCTTAGAGTTTCATGGTGTATTACAAATGAACATATCTAGTTTTTCCTGCAATCCTAGATTCTAAGATAACTGGTTCGTGAAGTTAGGTATCACAGAGAAATCTATGAGGGATTATTAAGCAGGTGATTAATTTTTTTATTTTAAATTCGAGTCTTACATAGTCCAATGTTATGGAAAATATAGCAAAAGATTTCTGGACAAAGGGATTAGAATTGAGTGAACTCTGGCGCATGGTTTGATTGCTTTAGCGTCTCAGTCATTCCTGGGTTGGACAATAAACATCGCAGAAACGATCAAAGAGGAAGAGCATCACCTAGGATGTGCTTCCTTAAGGAAGCCCTAAAGAAAGAAGAGAGTGGGCTCTGAACCCACAGCAGTGAGGAAGAATGGAAGAAGGGGCAGGCAGAGCAGATTTTATTTGAAATTTCCCCTTAAGGGTCCCAAATGCATTCCATATCATTGGCATTTTATACTACAGTATATAAGAAAATTCTGGCATTTAAGTTTTTACTTATCATACCCTTTAATTAAAAATAAGAACAAAAATATAAGAAGTAGCATAAAAATAGTTTCTGAATGATAGATATGGTGTGATGCCTTATATAAACATCAAATGTGCAAAAGAATTAGGTATATTATTTATAGATGTAGACATATGGGACCAAGTTTACAAAGTTTCAGGGCATTAATTTTCTTGGGAAAGAAATAGAGACCCGGAAATCTCTCATAGGAACCTTCCATTTCAGGTTGCATTTCTTCAAAAATAAAAAGCATTTGGGCAAAAAAAAGGAAGAAGCAAAAATGGCAAAACACTAATATTTGATGAATCTGGGAGAAGTTACAATGTTTGTAGTTGTTCTATTAGAAATGCTTTTGAAATGTTATGCATTATAAAGAATTTGTGAAAAGTATATTTTAAATAACAACAGTAGCAGCAGCCACAACAAAAACACTCAGGCATTGTCATGCACGGCTTAAATCCCAGCACTTGGGAGGCTGAGGTAGGAGGATCACTATGAGTCAAAGCAAGCCTGGTCTTGGTTGGGAGTTCCAGGAGAGCCAGGGCTATAGAAAGACCTTGTTTCAAAAAATACAAAACAGAAACAAAACAAAGAGCAGCACTGTGGTTCTCTAGCTTGAATGAGAGACAATGACACTGTCATTTGGTGTCATTTATGGATGGTGAAAATTAATTATGGATGGTGAAAATTAATCTTCAGCTTGTTTGATTTAGAGACATCAAGTGAATATTCTCTCTCTCTCTCTCTCTCTCTTGGGTTTTTGAGACAAAGTTTCTCTGTGTCCTTGAACTCATTCTGTAGACCAGGCTAGCCTTGAACTCACAGAAGAGGCCCACCTTCCTTTGCTTCCCAAGTGCTAGGATTAAAGGTGTGCACCACCATGCCTAGCTACCAAATGGAGGTTCTTATCTTATAGAGTATAACTATTCTTGTGTTTTTCTTTTCTTATCAGAATTGCACAAACTCTAGTTAATATATTATGAAAACCCTGGAGCCATATATTGGGGTTAAGTTGGAATATCAGAAACAAACCACAGCCACCCAGCCAACTCCTCAGCCCTGTTTCCAGGAATCCAACTGCATACCTCTGAGTCCTCAGCTGAAAAGGAGTCTCTGGGAAAACTGAAAAACTGTCTTCTTTAGCTCTGCCCAGTTCTCTTAACTTTCACATTCCTAAAGCTAGGATTAAAGGTGTGGGTTGCCCTTCCCTAGTTCTGTGGTTAAGTCTGATATTCCAGATTAATTTTGTTAAATGTATTACCACATATCAGTTTATTTTATTAGTGAGTTTTATATACTGTTAGGTATATGAAATGAATGACCTTGAAAGATTAGGTCTAGACATTGATAAAGGATGCCACGAAGATTCCCATGCTCCTGGAAGAATGGGTGGAGAAGTAAATACTAGATAGGAATCAGTTAGCTATGCTCAATGTTTTGCATAGGATGGCTTAGGTATGTATACTATTTAGAATGTATTTTATTAGAATCTTCATATTACAAGTGATAAGAAAATTTCATGTGGGTGTTGGGAATTGAACCCATGTCCTCTGGCAAAGCAGCCAGTTCTCTTAACTTATGCTGAGTCATTTTCTCCAGTTCTCTTCATCTTATTATCTGCATTAACATCTCTCTCAGAACCTGAAGCTCACCATGTTGACTAGGCTGGCTGGACAGCAAGTTCCTGGGATCCTTCTGTTTCTAACCTCCAATGTGAGGTTACAGAACTGTGCCAATGCACCTAGCTTTCACATGGTAATGGAAACATAAGTCCTTATGCTTGTGCACTGAGCACTTTACCCACTGGATCATTTCCTTAGAATTCAGCGATCATAAGTATCTCCAGTCTAGAGATGTTACATAAGACATGGGGATATAAGCTGGAGTTTTGGATTGTCACCTTAAGTGGGGCACAGTCTAGTCAAGACAGGATGTGAGATTATCTCTGCATAAATGGTATCAGAATTGATGTAAATTATAGGACACATAGTTAGTATCTACTGAGAAGCTACTCAGTCTGGGAGAAATGACAACACATGTTAAAAACTAGCACTAAAATGTTTTGTGTTAATGAGTATGTGTTAAAGGTCAGGGGGAAAAATGAGTCCCCTTCCTCCATCTTTTGAAGAACTAAAAGAACTTTTTTTTTTTTAACTTGGTAAGACCATTGAACAATTGTTTACTTTCTGGTTAATTGATATTTCCTAGATGATGCCTGAGAGGCTATATAAAAAGATGGCTGAATTTGATTTCAGTTTGCCATCAACTAACCCTCCGGTCCCAGGAAGACATTTGCTCCACTCTGTCTTCTCATTAAAACTGACTACAACGAGCACTTGCTTGTGAAGAAAAATGAAGGAATTGTTCCCAGTCCCTCATATTGTTGAATTCTGGCTATGACACCACAATACAAAGCAATGACAAAGGTGAGTGTTGAGCTATTGAGAAAAGATTTTTGCCTGGGACCTTTAAAGTTGAAGTTTCCCCTTTACTCCCATGTTAAGACTTACTTCTTGTCAATCACAGGAGGGACGACATGCCTGGAGATCATTTCAGGATGAACTCTTGTTAGCCCCAATAGCAGAGAGCTAATTTCTTGGCTCCATTTCTCATCTCAGAGTCTGCTAAGCTAGAGACCAAGATCTTTTTGACTTTGGGGGAGAGCTGAAAAAGATAACCCTATTGTGGGTAATGTTAGCACATAGCTTGGGATTTGGACAAGTAATTAATTTACAGTGGATGTCCTCTCACTATTAAGCAGGACATAGTGGGGAAGCTCCTCATAACTTTGTGACAAATTCTTTTCTCAAACAGGGTTGCCAAGTTTACTTGGGCCCAAAGGAACAGTTAGCACACAGCCAAGGGGAACATCTTAAAACACTTAAGAGCTTTTAAAATACAACTTTTCTCTTCATAAATATAAAATAATGTTTATTGTAGAAAATTATAAAACAGATGCTATGAATTAATGTGTCCACTAAAAGTTCATGTGTTAGAAACACAATCTCCAAATCACATGTTAGGACTATTTAAAGACAGGCCACTGGAATGCAATTAGGATTAAAGTCAGGAAAGCGAAACCCATATGATGGCTTTGCAAGACAAGAACCTGAAATGACACACGTGCTCACTTTGTTTTACCAAACAAAACATCCTCCACCATATTATGATGTAACAAGAAGACCCTAGCCAGATTCTACACAGACACAAGCAGAGTGCCTTTGGCTTTCCAGCATCCAGAAATATGAATCAAATAAACTTATATGCTTGACCAATTATATGATCTGGGTAATTTTGCCATAGCAAGAAAGAATAGACAAAGACTTGCTGTGTGCATTAAAAATATAATGTCAGGCATGGGCTCAAGTTAGATCAGTCATTGGATGGCCCCTCCCACAAGCTCTGAGCCACCATTGCTGCAGCGCATCTTTCAGGCAGTTCAGGTTACAAGTAGAAGGTTTTGTGACTAGGTAGATGTCTCAGTCCCACCATTGGAAGCCTTGCCTGGTTACAGAAGATGGCCTGTTCAGGCTCTGAATCTCCATTAGGAGTCCTCACTAGGGTCACCCTCATTGGTTTCAGGAAGTGTTCATTGCACGAAGGTTTTTGCACACCACTCACCAAATGTCCCCAATTCCGATTGTTTTTCCCCATGACCCATCACTTTGCCTCCCACCTCATCATTCTTGTTCCTCTCTGATCCCAGTCCACCTGCAAAATTTATTTTATTTCCCCTTCCCAGGGAGATCCATGCATTTCATATAGAACCCTCCTTGTAACTTAGCCTCTCTGGGTCTATGGATTGTAGTGTGAGTGTTTGGTTGAAATCTCTGAGAGGCCTTCACTTTTCTAAAGGAAAACAGAGGAGCAGTGGATTTAGGGGTGGTGTGGAAGATATTGGGAGGGGAAGAGGGAAGGAAAATTGCAGTCAGGATGTATTGCATGAGAGAAGAATAAACAAAAAGAAAAAAATAAGAGGATTTAAAGTTATAGTTTTTGTTATCTCATAGATTTATTTTAACTATGCAGTTAAAATAAAGGATTATTATTTTAGAATCAATTTTCCTGATGTTTATATGGCTACTACATATTTTCAAGTTCTCCGTGCTGGAAAACTTCTTTATGTCATGCTATAAAGATCAAGTCAACATAATACAGATCAATATCTATCATCTATCTGTACCTACATTTATCCATCATCTTTCTAGCTGTGTATTCAAACTTTATGAATTTGTATTTATCTCCTATCACCTATATCTATCATCTTCTTATCTACCTGTGTGCCTATTTATTATCCCTGGCATCAGAAAAACAGTCTCATTTTTTAAGAAAGCAAGAATAGGTGACTTACACCTCAAAGAAATGATGTGAAGTAGTATTTTTTAACCTGAAATCCCACACCAGAAAACAGCATTTCACACAGTAATCATCAAATGCATGATGAATTGAATCCCCTGAATGACACTGTTGTTCAGAATGACTTTGTTGCTTGACTCTAACACTCTGGTATTTCATTCAGAATTGCACAGATACATAGTTTTCCTAAAGCTTGAGAGGATTATTCCCAAGGTACATATTTTTAAACTTATCTAACTTATTTCCTAACAGTTCTTTTATTATTGTTTAGAGAAATCTTGGGAAACTAGAAATTACAATCTTTCTTGCAGTTGAAAGGCTTGTTTTCTATCCAGTCACTGACCCTGGCTTCTTCTGGGGGCTGCTTGGCTACTCTGAACAAGTGATGGGTAGCATTCAAAGTTACCTGTCAGGTTCCAGGGGAGAAGGGATGCTTTCAGACCTGGTGATGCTGGGGGCGTGTACTTTATAGAAATTCAGGATTTTACATTTTACCCTTTAGACAACAAACAAACAAAAAACCACAAGAAAATTTCCAAAGCAACAACAATAAAACAACATCATGAAAAACAATGAACCATGAGTTAAAAAAGAAGATGTGTAAGTTACACAGGGCAATGTTAAGGATCTCTGGAGGGTCTAAGGAAAAGAAAGGGCAAAAATGATTAATAGAAACAATTCTAAATAATTTAGAGGCTCTTTGAACATTTTGCTTTACCAGGAAGTAATTTCTGTTGGGTGACAAGTCATGTCTGGAGGGCCTATGGAAAAGGCTATGGCAATTGGGGAGCTTTTCGACACAAGGCATTTTTGTTACATCTCTGCTGACCTCCAGATCTCATTTGCTTTTGGAAGGGATGACTTGAACCCATGGCTGTCAGTGAAAGCGGAGGGAAGGACAGAGATGAGGCTGGTGTTCATAGCTTCATGCTATTTTATTTTAAGCTATAGCTTATCTCAGGCCAGAATCTTTGCGTAAGGGTGACTGGGGGTGAGGAATAAAGTACATGTCACAGCAAAAAGAAAATGGACTTTCATAAATGGACAAGATCAGA
This sequence comes from Sigmodon hispidus, assembly GCA_004025045.1. Classification (NCBI taxonomy): domain Eukaryota; kingdom Metazoa; phylum Chordata; class Mammalia; order Rodentia; family Cricetidae; genus Sigmodon; species Sigmodon hispidus. The sequence continues at coordinate 32,254 of PVIH01000807.1, forward strand.
GCAATTTTTTCCCTGACAACAACAAGGATGAAGGAGATGAAAGAGAAATGCACCTGAGAGCTTCTGCAGCATCTGAAGGTTTTGTGATTTTTGGGTGAAAGAAAGGAACAAGAAGTCAGAACTAGATGTCACTTTCCTTTGCAGATATGTGAATTTGAAAGCATAATCAAGGCGGAAGTACTAAAGAGAGCTTGGTTAATCATGGGAGTTGTCAGGGCCTTCACTGGAACCTGGAACTCAACGGGTTCTGAACTGCAAACTGATTACCTATCCCAAGACAGAGACCCAGCTTCAAATTTATTCAGTATCCAAAGAGACTAAACAAGTTGCCAGCAAGTGCATCCTGTCTTCCTGCCAAAGAGTTCCCAGAGAAGCCAAGGTGAACACCTCTTTGGGGTCTGTTTGTTGTTCTCTCTTCTACCCCACTCTGGGAGTTATCTTGCTTTTTCCTGTACTTACAATCACACTGTATTTCTTTTTTTTTCCCTAAACATTTGTTTTAAAATTTCTTTGATAGGTATTATAGCATTCATTCAAAAGAATTTTCAACTAATTAAATCTTTGAGTTAAAATACAGCTACATAGCCCATAGCCTGCTTAAATTCAAAATCTTCTACCTTAGACTCCTGCATGCTGGCATTACAGGACTGTTATCACCATGTCTGGGTTTAGAAAATATTTTCTTTTTCATCTTATCTTCATAAAAATGTGCCTTTCAGTAGAATGGCAGGTCAAATAGACACAGGGCTTTCTAGGAGCTACTTTATCTCTTTCTCCCAAGATGATTTTCTTAAATATGTTTCCAGATATTATAGCATGCTCAGCATCTTAATTAAGCATATTAGTAGGCTATAAAATTTTGATACTATTGTATATTTGTTAGCAAGGCTCTGGGTTCAACCCTCAGCATCAGAATAAAATTGATAAATCTCTTGTCACCCTCAGCAAGGGCAAACATGTTCAACTGTTATTATACACAGCACATTCTCATGAGTCAGATGACTGAAGGGGCAGACTGGGCTCTGTTGAACATTGTCACTGCATACACTGCTGATGGAATATCTCCATGTCACTCAATTTTCCTTCTGGACACAACTGCAGGGGACGAGGCACAAGCAGAAGTTGTTGGCTTATTTATTTTTGTTTCAATTCTCACTTTAAATATTGACCTGTATTTGAATCTGAATGTTTAGATAGTAGTATCAACCATGAATGACACCATTTGCTCAACAATTCACAGTATTATGGGGTTGGACTTGCTTAATAATTCATAATATCATGGTAATTGGATAGTAATTTTGGTTGAGTATAAGCAAGAGTAAGATTTCAAAATGATAAAACAAATTAACAACAAGCAAACAAATAAACAAAAAGGGTGGCTAATCCTTCCAAAGACCAAGGCCAAAAGCACAAAAAGTTGTATTTGTAAATTCCCAAGGCCAAATCAACTCTGCATGTTTCATTGTGTACATATTCTGAACATCAGAATAATTACTTTACCTATCACCATATAGGTAGTCAAAATAGTGGTTCAATGTTCCAGGAACATCTAGGCTATACATATCTGTTCTCGTTCCTGGATTCTAATTGTCTAGCTGATGCTTATGCATGGGCATCAAGTTCTGAGGGAGGCGGTATTTTCACCTTTTTGTCTGCCCCACATTACACCATTGAAGGTATTCTTGCCAATAGTCTTCAGCACTCTTCTTAAACAACTTGACATCTGGAAAGCAACTGGTAACTGATTTTGTTTTCTTCTCTTCTCTTATTACATTTTATACATTCATTTTATTATTTTATGTTATTTATTACATCCTATATATATATGTTTCACTTACATGTATGTTTGTGTACCACATGCATATTACCCTGTACACCAAATAAGGGCACTGGATCCTCTGGAACTTGAGTTGCAGACAGTTGTGAATCACCTTGTGGGTGCTGGGAATTGAACCTAGATCTTCTGCAAGAGCAGCAAGTGATCTCAATTGCTGGACCAATTCTCTGGCCCCCTTTTTTTTCTAAATGAATTATAAATTATGTAAATATATTTATATAATATATATATTTTCTATGTAGCTCTGGCTGTCCTGGAACTCATTTTGCAGAGTGGTCTATCCTGTAACTCACAGAGACTTGCACAAGCCTCCTAAATGCTGAGATTAAGTGTCTAGCTCCCCACTAGGCTTTATTACAATATTTTAAATATTTTTTTCTTTAAGTGCTTTGGTTGCAATTTCTTTTAAGTTTTTTTTTGCAGTTAATTTGATAATTTTATACATGTAGTCAGAAGTTTCTACCCCAGCCTAGCCCTGAGATCTGTACCCGTAGTCCCAAATAATCATACAAAGTCTTATGTTAATTACATGCTGTTTGGCCTATGGCTCAGGCACATTACTTGCTAACTTTTACTCTTAAACTAACCTATGATTAGCAAAGTGGCTTGGCACCTTTTCTCAGAACATTATTGTTTTCTTTCCTCTGCATCTGCCTGGCATCTCTGCTCTGCTGTTCCTTTTCCTAGAGTTTTCTTAGTCTAGTATCCCCACCCATACTTCCTGTCTGCCTTCTGACCAATTAGCATTTTTTTTAAACTTTATTTTATTTACTTATTTATTTGCCTTGGTGTTTGCCTGGAACTGGAACTACAGACAGTTGTTAGCTGCCATGTGGGTGCTGGGAATCGAACCCGGGTCCTCTGGAAGAGCAGATGGTGCTCTTAACCGCTGAGCCATCTCTCCAGCCCCCCCAATTAGCATTTTATTAAACCAGTAGGAGGCACAAATACTTACAATGTGTCGGAACATAATCCCACAGCATAAGCAGGTAACTAACCAGAGCTGCCTTTCATGAATCCAACAACATGTCACATCCATTTCCAGAAGGCCTCCCCCCATCTCCAGTTTCCTGCATTCTTTCTACCCCTTCTCCTATGATATTCCCTGAAACATGTGGTTTGAGGAAACAAATTCTTAACAGTGCGCTTTCTGAAATCATTGAGTTCAGATAGCTTTAACTAAGCTGCTTCAGGTATCCTTCCTAAGATTATTTGTTGAGATAAACTGAGTTCAATCATTTGTGTCATGACTTTCCGATCTATGTTTTTGATCAAGAAGTTGCTACAGAACTCCAAATCCAAACACTAGTTACCTATCTGCTCTTATCACCCTAGGGTATTGTAATACTATACCCAGTAAAGTTTGCCATCCAGTGAGGAGGTTACAACCTACCTAATTATAAAGCTTAATAGGCAAGAATTTTCCGTGATGTTTCATCTTTGTCTGACTCAATTACAACAATTAATTTTTTCATCAAGACTTGTGTTTTTACATGATAAAATGCCTGCCCATCCCATTTCTCTCTACCCCATGATATCTTAATTGAGGTTATCACCTTTTGACTGGGGGCTTAAGACAGCTTGGGTGTCTTAAATTCTTCTACAATTCAAAATGACTACCTTCAAATGAGTCTCATCTGGAGCTGGAAGAACATTTTAAAAAATTAAATTTGATTATAGAATTCTCCTGATAAAGCCTTCATACATCTGTATTGCCTTTAGACTAGCACTCTAGTATCAGGCTACTTTCCCTCTGGTTGTATCCTCAGTCCATCTCTGTTCCTTTCTTCCTCATTTTCTTCCTGCTCCAACCATTCTGAAAGTTTACATTCACTTCTGAGTAAACCATTCTCTCTTACCTCTAAAGCTTCGCACAAATAGAAATTCTGTGCAAGAATTCAATGATTTGCATATTTGAGACAATTTGTTCTTTCCCAATAGCTGTTATTCATTTTGTTTTGATAAACTTTATCTCTTTTTTGGAAACCAGAAATCAAATGATGTCTCAGTCTAACAAAACTTTACATTTGCTTCCTAGCAAAAGGAATCCCACTTTGGGATAGTTAGTTGGTGATCTATTTTCTTGGGCAGAGGTTAGGCAGGCCTTCTATATTTTCTGTTTATTAAATAATGTTTTATGTATTACTGTGGGTAAACTGGATACAATGGTGGTATTCTCCTTTTCTCTGCTTTTTTCTCAGTGCCTGATGGACTGATGACAATACATAGGGGTGTGTGTGTGTGTGTGTGTGTGTGTGTGTGTGTGTGTGTGTATAAGACAGTAGGATAGGTCTATATGGCAGTAGAATTTTTCTGTCTTTGCCTGTGCCCTTTAAGTGACACTGTGGCCACAATTTCCTATTGTCCCTATTTCTTTGCTTCGTCTTCTTTAATCTTAATTACTGATAGAAGCTGGCTCCCTGGATTATGGCTACAAGCAGATTTCAAACTTAAAGTGTTTTTTGCATAAATTGAGGACTTGTTTGTCAGTAAAAGATTAGAAATGTAGGTGGTCTTCTCAACATAAACCCAGTCACACTGAACTTGATAGAAAAGAGAGTGGGAAATACCCTCCAACGCATTGGCACAGGTGACCACTTCCTAAATATAACACCAGTGGCACAGATACTAAGAACAATAATCAATAAGTGGGACTTCCTGAAATGTGAGAGCTTCTGTAAAGCCAAGGACACAGTCAATAGGACAAAACAACAGGCTACAGAATGGGAAAAGATTTTCACCAACCCTACAAGTGACAGAGGACTAATCTCTAAAATATATAGAGAACTCAAAAGACCAGAGCCCAAAACCTTAGATAACCCAATCAAAAAATGGGATTCAGAACTAAAAAGGGAATTCTCAGCAGAAGAATTAAAAATGGCTGAAAGGCATTGGAAAAAGTGTCCAACATCTTTAGCCATCAGAGAAATACAAATCAAAACAACTTTGCGATACCATCTTACACTTGTCAGAATGCCTAAGATTAAAAACACAGATGACAGTCTATGCTGGAGAGGTTGCAGAGCAAGGGGAACACTCCTCCATTGTTGGTGGGAGTGTAAGCTTGTTCAGCCACTCTGGAATGCAGTATGGCAGTTTCTCAGAAAACTGAGAATCAATCTCCCCAAGGATCCAGCAATGCCACTACTGGGTGTATTCCCTAAAGATGCACATTAGCACTCCAAAGGCATTAGCTCAACTATGTTCATAGCAGCATTATTTTTAATAGCAGGAACCTGGAAGCAACCTAGATGCCCCTCAACTGAAGAATGGATTAACAAACTGTGGTACATCTACAATGTACAATGGAGTACTACTCAGCAGTAAGAAAAAATGATATCCTAAAATTTGCAGGTAAATGGATGGATTTGGAGAATATCCTCCTGAGTGAGGTATCACAAATCCAGAAAGTGAAGCAGGGGATGTATTCACTCATTAGCTGCAAACCACAACCACTGAACAGCACGAGGTCTGAAGCACCTTGGACTAGCACCTTGGAGCCCATTCCCTCCAAAAGAACACCTGATCCAGTCTTGAAGTTGGGATGAGGAAGGCGGATCTGCCTGTAGTGGATGCTGAACTAAGCCACCTTTTGACTTTGAGACCTCCTGCCCTTGCTGGGGAGGAGATAAGGAGATGGGGAGAAGAGAGAGTAGGAGGAGGAAGGGAGTTTGAACAAGGGGATACATGGATAAAAATTAAAACTTTATACATAATAAAAAAGAAAAAGAAAGAAAAGAAATGTAGGTGGTCTTTATGTATTGGCTCATCCTACCCAGGTACATTTTTTGAAGCCTTGAAATCACCTTAGGAGTAGAGCCAAGTTTTTCATCAAGATTGTTGGCTGATTCTATTCAAGCATTTATTAATAAGACAGTGGTGTGGTTTGTCTGTTCTACTGTGGTCTTACTTTAGCACCCAGGAAATCTAGAGCTCACTTAAGAAACACACTTTTTTTCTTTTTTTGTGAATTGGTGTTTTGCCTGCACGAATAACTGTGTAAGGGTGTCAGATCCTGGAATTACAGACAGTTGTTAGCTGCCATGTGGATGCTGGGAATCGAACTCAGGTCCTCCGGAAGAACAGTCAGTGCTCTGAACTCCTGAGCCATCTCTCCAGCTCCGATTTCCATTTTTTCTTAATTCACTCCATAAAATGGAGTTAAAACAATTTGAGATAATGAATAAAAGTCTCCATTAGGTAAAGAAGAACATAGCTTCTTAAAATGTTCTTCCTCCTGAACCTAGCATATGTTTTAAAGGTCAACAACTTTAGTCAATGCCCTAGGAGCTCAATAAACCCCCCAAATAACCTCCACTTTGGCTCCAGTTTCTCTCAACTTTGTAGATGTATTCTATTTTATTTAACATTTATTCTCATTAGATTTTTATTGATAAATTTTCCTTAACAAGGAGAAGAGCTAAATATTCAACTTTCTAACTCTCATTGAATATACAGGTGACTGTGTGATAAAGAGTTAATCAACAGGCTAAATACAAAATCTTGAACTTAAAACAAATGCTCCCAGCAAGAAAGGATTTCTTTTCCCTCTTCTCCTTTTTATTCTATTTAAAAATTAAACATTATCTCTGTGATAATGTGCCCATGGAAAAGCCTAGGATGCTATCTTGGAGACTGTCCACTAGCAGCAATTAGTATCTCAGGACATTCTGTGAGTTGTAAAATTGCGTGTTCATTTTAAAACTATTATATTGACTTTTTTGTTATTGTGGTCAAGGTAAGCAGGCATCCAGAGTGAAGGACAAAGAGAATATTAGACCTGCTATTTTAGATGAGGAAACATAACTGACTAGAGGGATGGCTCAATTACCATCACCATATCAGGTGGCTAACAAATGCCTGTAACTCTAGTTATAAGCCAGAGCCTCGGTGGGTACCTGCATTTATGTGTATACAGACTTACACATAATTAAAATAAGAAAGATAAGTATTTTTTAAAGGTAAGGCATGGTGGTGTACACCTTTAATCCCCACACTCAGAAGGCAGATACAGGTGGATCTCTGCAGTTTAAGGCCTATCTGATCTACACAGTGAGTTCCAGAACAGTTAGAACTACATAGAGAGACTGTCTTGAAAATAAAAGCCAAGCAAACAAACAAAAAAGACCATGACCCAAAGTAACTTGGAGAGGAGCAAGTTTATTTCATTTACACATCCACACTACACCTGACATCTCTGGAGGATGTCAGGGTAAGAATTCAAGTCAGTAATCTGGAAACTCAAACTAAAGCATGGGCCATGGGAAACTGCCACTTACACCCTTGCTCCTCATGATGTAATCAGTCTTCTTTCTTACAGCACCCAGGACCACCATCCCAGGAGTACCCCCACCCATAGTAATCTGGACCCTCCCACATCTGTCAGCAATCAAGAAAATGCTCCCACAGACCAATAGGGGGAACAAAATTTCTTAATTTATAAGAGGTTTCCCACCTGACTCAGTCTTGAGGTTGGGGGGAGAAAACTGGATCTACCAGGAGTGGAGGCTGAACTAAGCAATATTGGGACAATGGGACCTTGAGACCACCTGCCGCCTGCCGAGGGTGGGCGAGATGAGGAGGTGTGGAGAAGAGAGAATAACCTGATGTGGTGGGAGGGGGAAGGGACCTTGAATAAGGATATACAAGGATAGAAAGTGTGACTTCTTTGTTCATAATAATAATAATAAAAAATAATAAGAGGTTTCCTCTTACAAAATAACTTGCACTTGTGTCAAATTGGCATAAAACTAGCCAGCACAATTCACAAATACTCTTTAGACTAATGGAGAAAAAACAGTAGCTTTCTAAGCTTGTGAGATAAAGTCTTGAGAAATTTGCTTTTGCATTATTGGAAATTTGCAGTGATATATTGGATGTTTAACCGAAATAGTCTGGAATATCAGAGGATAGAGTTACCCACAGAGCCAAGGCATGAAGGTCACGGAGTGGCGACTCACACTTTTTAATCTCATCACAGAGGCAGAGATATGTCTGGACCTCTGTGAGTTCAAGGCCTAACAGCTAGGCAGTAGTGGCACACAACTTTAATCCTGCTCTAGGAAAGTTGAATCAGGAAGTAAGAGAGCTGGGTGGAGGGAAAAAAAGTTCAACTTCCCCTGCCACTTTCCTTGTCAGCTAAGGTCAAGAAGACTTGTGGTCTGAGGATTTGTGGAGACAAGCATAAGGAGTTGGCTGGGTAAGAATTGGCTGTGGTTTCTTTATCTCTCTAATATTTCAGCTTTTCCCTAATATCTGGCTCCAGATTTTTGTTATAATACCAAATAGATTTTGCAAAATAGAAATTAGTATCACAAAGGTTAGGATACAGTGGAAACTTTAGAAGCAGAAGCCTAACTATTAGGAAAATGTCACTAGGGTAGGCCACTGCAGGTGATAGCCCGGTTGTGGTTTTGGTGGAGATTTTTGTTTCCTGATGCACTGTGATGTGAATAGCCTCTGGCACATATGTCTGCTACCATGAACTACTCACTCTACTATGCCTTCCTGTCATGACAGACTGGAAATCTGACACCATTAGCTAAGGTAAATAAAACTTTATCTTGTCAAGTATGTTTGTAACAATGATGCAAACGTCATACGAGGAGCATGGTGACAACTGTTTACCATCTCTCTTTCATACTAGTCTGTTTTGCATGTATTTCTCCAGGCTTGACTAGGGCTGTCTGTAGCTTGGGGTTAGAGCTTACGGGATACACCAGTAGAAACAAAACTGAAGATGGTTGTTCCACTTCTACCCAACTCCATCTCTAGTTCAGCGGTAAGGGGTAGTGTCCCACAGCCCTGCCTCTACCCTCATCTGGCTCCTGAAGAGCTTCCCTTCTGCAGACCAGCAGCTTTAATTTTATGGTTATGTTGGCTATGTTCTATGTAGAGAATGGAATTTTATAGTCTTTCTCCTTATCTTTTGGCTCTTACATCCTTTTCATGCCCCCTTCCACAAATTTCTCTGAGCCTTAGATGAGTAGTATAAATCACCCCTTGAAGGCTGAAACCCCATCCATCACTTACTCTCAGTATCTTTGGCAGCCTTGTGTTTCTTCAGTCACTGTGGTTCAGTGCAAATAGCTTTTTGATTAGGGTTGAGAATAGCTTTTGTCTAAGGCTATAGCCATAACTACTTAGGAGACAGTTTGACATTCTGTCTATTTATCCAACCATCAGTGGGAGTATTTTCCCTCATAGGACCTGTTACCTCCTTGAGATATGGGCTTGTTTTGTCTTTGTTCAAACCAGGCTTCACTTCAAACTTTTTTTGTTTTTATTTTTAAGTTTCTAGTGGTTCCTGATATTTCTTGGTTCTGATAACAAACTCTAAATTATGTGTCCATCTTTACATATATTTCACTCCAAGTCTTTATATCACCTGTTCTTTAAAAAATGTTGAAATTATTTTGTGTGTGTAGTGTGGGATGATGGGCGCCTTGCAACAAAAAGACCATTTGAGGTCATGGGTCCCAATAATTGAACTCATATGGTTACATATTGAATTTAGGATGATTTATAATTCTGGATAATGATTTCTTACCTATATTTAAATGAAGGCTCATTGCAGGTATCAGGGTTTAGGACCAGCATGTATTTTAGACACAGCTCACCTCTCTGTACTTTTTAGGTTTGGGTAAGTGTTATAGGTCTACTATAAACCCTCTGTTTATCCCCACAGGACAACATGGTTTTAACATGTTTTTTTTTTTAACTGTCTTTGTAGTCATGCCTAGAATAACAGGGGTCAGAGGATGGGTATTTATATCTCTACTTACCTGGCATGGTGCCTAGAACACAGAAAAAAGTTGATAAATGTCATTAAGAGAATGAATTTCAGCCAGGATTTAGAAATATTGAGGAGGTAACATTTAGGCTAATATAAAAATATATAAACAAATATTCTGTTAAAGTTAACTATGGTTTTTATCTAGATATTTTATGAGCCAAGATTAACATTACCAAAAAAATTATTTCTTTGCATACAAACTCCCTCTAATAAATATGCAAATATATTTCCAAACTAATCTTTATGAAAGAAGGTAGAGCATGAAGTGATTTCTTTTAGTAAAAGAGGACTGAAAGTTATTAGCTGATAGCCATGACGGCAAGAGAAAGAAAATGAGAAATATAACTGAGAGAGTGGGCAGGAGAGAGATTGGCTGACCACAGATTGAGCAAGAAGATGGGCACAGAAAAATGAAATCCCATAGTTGCATATGGATAAGGGTCTTTTTAACTGTACATTCTAGTTGCTGCCCAGTAGCTCTGCCTATTTAAAGTAAAAAGTTTTGCAAAATCCTTTTCACACTTGGTGCTTTAGGAAATGAAATGTGAGCTAAGCCATGCACATCTGTGACATAATTATGTAGTCAGTTGAAAGAAGCTTTTGTTAGCGACATGAAAGAGAATTCATGATGCACTCAATTTGAGCAGGCACCCAGAATGAAGGAACCAGCATACTCCTAGACCTACAAATACTCCCTGAAGTATGGGAGAAAAAAAAATCTTATAACATTGTAAACATATGAAATAGGATCTTGAAACATTTTGCCTTTGCATTAATGGGAATTTAGGTAATAGAAATTAGCTACTAGAGAGTTAAGTGATGGTTGAATCAAGTGCTTGTGCAAGAGCATTCACACACACCAGCAGCAGCAGCAGCAGCAGAAGCAGCAGCAGCAGCAGCAGCAGCAGCAGCAGCAGGTTTTTCCTTTTTTTTTTTAAACAGCCTAAGATGTACTCAGGTAAAACTGCAATGAATGCTTTGTCACTACAAACATACAACCATGACTAAAAAACAGGTGATAAGGACATGGTGTGGGGGTGTGATAAAAAGGTACTCTGATATGTGTACCAAAAAGTGAGATACTAGACCCTGACACTAGGGAATGAATATATCAGCTGTTCTTTTGGGAATGTTGACTTTACTAAAGGGAACCCAAACAATCCCTTTGGTCAGTTATAGGATAGATGAAGAAATCATTAGATGACTTCACAATTCTTATTTTGCTTTTTTTTCTCCTCCCTTTTTTCAGTATAAAACATAAAAACGATTGAGCATTGCAAACAAAGAATAACTCATCTGACTGCTGGTCACATCTAACCTCATCTATACATTTCTTTCTAATAAATTTGTGATTGAGTTAGTCCTAGAGTGGGCTGCCACTATTTTGGCCGAGTTTACACTCAGATACTTCTGGACCCCAACTCAAAGATTCATGCTTTCTTCTCAGTGCTAGAGATCGAATATAGGGTCGTATACTTGCTAAGTAAATGTGCAACTTGAACCACACCCAACCCAAGCTCCATACTGTGGTCTTTTGCATATTATTATCTATGTTGCAGTTATTCTAAGATTCTCAATGCAATGCAGTTACTTCTTAATTTGGGGAGATTTTGTTATTTATATAGATCAACTCTGAAATTAAGTAATTTGTGGGGGAATGCTTTCAAAACTGAAGATGTACTAGCTGTCTGTGAATTTAAATAAGGTCTGAGGGTTTTCTTTTTCTATGCAATCCTAGGATGTGTTCTGTTTGTGATACATCTGTTCTTAGTGTCTCTCTGGTTCACCTGCAAGCTTTAGTGGGTTTGAGTTCTACATGCAAAAATGCCTGGGAGCTATTCCTTCCATCCTGAACAGCATCCTATATTAGCTTTCTCTTAGAGAGATGCACAGTGTTCTACAAATTGTGCTTGGCATTCAAAACAGACTTAAAATAAAGCTCCAGATGGAGACACCTACAGAAATGTACAGAGTGAACAACTAAAGAAAACAAGAAAATGTCATCACCACCTTCTGTGTTGAAAGTTCTGTAAAATATTGCATTGCTAATTTGAAAGAGTTGACATTGAATCTTTAGATTATCCTAGGAAGTATGGGAGGTCTAACAATATTAAACTTTCAACCCATAAACAGATTTTTTTTTTACCTATTTGTGTGTTTATTCACTGTTTTTAACCAGTTTTCCATTTTTTAATATATGATCTTTCCCAATCTTTGACTAAATTTATTCCCAAATGATTAATTTTATTTTTTAAAACTATTCTAAATGGGATTTTGTTTGATTTATTTTTTAATGCTTTATTATTAGTATACAGGGTAGTGTATAGAAACATGCTGATTTTTCTGTCTTATAACTTTGCTACATTTCTTTACTAGTTGAGAATGAGAATAAGAGAGATGGATATAGGGATGGGGTCTTCAGGCTTTCCTGTGTGTGAAAGCATGCACTCTATCAGGCTGATTTCATGTCTCCTTTTATACTTTTCCTGTTCCTCATTTTTTCTCTTGCCTGATAATTTTAACTAAAATATCTGGCATGCTATTGACTGTAACCAGCAAGAATGATCAGTCTTTTTCTGATATTAGAAAATTTGAACTTTTCATCATTTAATATGATGTTAGCTGTAGTCTTGTCCTGTTTGGCTTTTGTTGATGGAGAGGTTTCAGCACTTGGAGACATAGCAGGAGTAAGAAACACAACACTGATCAGTGTAGGAAGGAGAGGATTGAATTTGCTGTTACTTCTTCCCTTATCACAGATAACACAGGAAATACACCCTCCACCTGGGAACACGTGATGTAGAACCCTAAGGCTGATGCTATCTCAGTGGAACCCAGCATTGAGCAAGCCCATAGCCTCAAACTCCAGGCTGATCCCTAAAAGCAGAACCTCCAGACATTATCAAACTATCACACTTAATACTCTAGCCAATGCTAATACCAGTCATTACACAAAACTAACCCAATGAACTAATGCTTGAGATTGGCACTTCCAGACCCAGGAACTACACTGCCAACATAACCACAGACTTCATTAAGCCTATGATCCATGCCTAGGCCAGTAACAAATATGCCCAGGGCATGGATGGCATGTTGGTTCAAGATGCACTCTTCCCAGTAAAAACAGTATGAGACAGCAGCTCATCAGTTCTTGGCAGATCAGGAAAAAGAAAGAGCATACCTAGAAGGAACCAGGGGCAACATACCCAAGAATGTACCTCAGTGGCTTACTCTCCTTAGATAGGCTACTCCAGAGGAAGGTTATGCCAGACAGTTTGTCCTCAACTTGATACAAGCTAAAGTTATCTGAGAGTAGGGAATCTCAACCAAGAAAATGACTCCACAAAATCAAGATTCAAGCAAACCTGTAGAGCATTTTCTTAATTAGTGATTGATAGGGAAGCCCCCAACCCATGGTGGGTGATGGGATTCCTGTGCTGGTGGTCCTAGGCTCTATCAGAAAGCAGGCTGAGCAAGTCATGAGGAGCAAACAAAACATCCCTTCATGGCTTCTGCATCAGCTCCTTCCTCTGGCTCTTGCCCTGCTTCAGTTCTTGTCCTGACTTCCTTCAATAATGAATAGTGATGTCAATATGTAAGCCAAATAAATCCTTTCCTCCCCAAATTGCTTTTGGTCATGGTGTTTTATCTCCTCATTAGTAACCTTAACTGTGACAAAGATTCAGCATAATGGCACCATCTGGGAGACAAGGTTCAATTTATGAGTCTTTTTTTTTTTAATTCATGAGTGTTTAGAGTACATTTTTTTAAAAAAAGATTCATTTATTTATTATGTATACAGTGTACAGAAGAGGGCGCCAGATGTCATCATAGGTGCTTGTGAGCCACAATGTGGTTACTGGGAATTGAACTCAGGACTTTTGGAAGAACAATCGGTGTGCTTAACCTCTGAGCCATCTCTCCAGCCCCCTAGGGTACATTTTTTATTCAAACCATATCACGGACTATGAGAGAAAGTAATGCCATATTTATTTTTCTCTCTAGTACTATTGCTTTTCAGTCACTGTACATTAACCTCCTCATGTAGTCTCTCTCTCTCTGTGTGTGTGTGTGTGTGTGTGTGTGTGTGTGTGTGTGCACATGCGTGCACACACACATGCAAATGCATGCACAAAGATTGTGTATATGACAGAAAATATGGGCTGTTGTCTTCCTTAGGATGTCTTATTTCACGTTATGATAACCTCCACTCATTTTTGGGCAAATGACATTGCTTATTTATCCTCTACAACTGAATAAATCACTAGTGTCTTGAAGAACATACGTTTCATTTTGAGAACTAGAAAATGTTTCATTTAAATTCTCTACTTTTAATGGAAAAAAAAAACACCATTGTGAATTTATACCACACTTTCTTATTCTATCCACTTGTTAATGGGCTTGTATGTAGATTCTACAATCACATACAAGTTTTCACTATTGAAAACTTGTAGCAATAGACACAGAAGTTCAGGTATGTCTGTGGAACACTGTGGTAGTTTGAATGTATTTTGCCCCCATAAACTCATAGGGAGTGGCACTATCAGGAGATATAGTCTTGGAGGAAACGTGGTCTTGTTGGAGGAGGCTGGATGATACAAACCTTTAATCCAGACCTTGAGGCTTCAGGGCACATCTTTAATCTGGGGCATATCTTCTGTTGGAAGTATGTCATTGTGAAGGTAGGCTTTGAGATCTTTTCTCAGGTTTCCCTGATTGTGACAGGCAGTTGACTTTCTATTGTCTCTGGATATAGGTATAGCAGCCTCAACTCCAGCACATCTGCCTAACAGACTGGATCTCTGAAACTGTAAGAGAGCTGCCCTCAATTAAATGTTATTTTTGTAAGAGTTGCCATGTTCACGGTGTCTTTTCACAGTAATAGTAAATCCTAACTAACTTAAACACACACACACACACACACACACACACACAAGCAGGGTAGTGATATAACTAGATTATATGGCAGGTCTATTTTTAGGTCAAAAACGTTTAGAGATTTTTTTTTAGAAGCAAATCATCTTTTTAATCTGAGATTTAATTTTTAAAAATTTTATGTATATGTGTGCTTACCTGTGTATATATGTGTGTATTATTGACACTCGAAGAGCCAAAAGAGGGCACCAAATCCCCTGGAAATGGAGTAAGGACTGTTGTGAGCTACTGTGCTGGCAATTGAACCTGGGTCCTCTCCAAGAGCTCAGCGAGCTGCTGAGCTATTCCTCCAGCCCTCTCTGTTGAGTGTTTGGAGACCTTCCACACTGCCTTCCATAGTGGTTGTATCAGTTTGGGCCCCTGTTGTGTGTTATGTTCCTCTTTCCCTGAATCATCTTGACCTCTTTTCCGACGGTAACCATTTTGAACTGCATTAGATAATCGTAGTCAATAAGGATATGGAATGGTTTCTTTTTTTTTTCCCAAATAGTTGTTGGCTTCTTATATTTTCTCTGAGAAATTTCTGTTCATCAATTTTATTTTCCAACTTCTTTTAAAAATATTTTGTATTTTACACTTTAAATTAAAATACAATTATGCCACTTTCCTTTCCTCCTTACAACCTCTCCCAATTCCACAATAGATTTTCAAAGTGATAGCCTGTTTTTCTTTGCCTATTAGTGTATTCTTTCAAGCTGTGTAAGTCAGTTTCTCTTTCACTGCTGCAGATTTTCTACTTGAGGGTAATCATCCGTTTTTACTTTTCTATCAAATTGTTTCTGACCTTGATCTAGAACTTCCTCAGTTTTCAACTACTGTCTAACGTATACTCTACAGAGAGGCACTCCTGGTTTATTTACAAGTAATCCCAGCTGTCAGAATATATGAAGCCTGATACTCATGGGATGCCTGCCTGTATGGGAAGAGAAGCATTGGAGGAGGAATAGATGGGCTGGGGTGTGGTGGATGGGGGTGGAGGAAAGGGAGGTAAAGGATGAACTTGGCAGTGGGGAGGGAGAAGAGACTTTGATTGGTATGTAAAAATAAATAAATAAATAAAAACAACAATATAAAATATATGAAGCCTGACAGAATTCGCACACAGGGTGTACCCAAGTACTTGTAAGTTAAGTCACTTGAATTATAGACATTTTCCTATCTTCAGTTGAGAAAGTGAGGCTTCAAAAAAAATAAGCCTACAATTCTCCATATCTACAATAAACTTCCCGAGAACAAAACCAGCCTAGGCTGGTATTCTGACCTTTTCTATGGCAGCTTTCATGAAGGAATGTGAAGTATTTTATGATGATGAATTGTTGTAATTAGCCTTGGCACTTTGAACAAATACTGCAGGACTTATTTTTACGAAGGAATAAAATGTTGAGTCCTGAACTTGGGTACATCCAACACTTACCATCAACTGGCTGTAGGAACTTCTGTGGAGTCAGTCTTCTTGCCTCTATTTCCCTGAATTTTTGAGAGTTTAAACTGCTCTCCCGTTTTTGAGATTTGTTTTCTCCCCATTGGCAGGTTGATAGTTGGGAGTTGGATGACCAGGAAGTCATAGGGAAAAGTCTTGACTCTCTCTTGACTTCTAGCTGCAGCGGGTTGGATGCTGTAAATAGCTTATGAGTTTGCCAGTCACTCAACCTCCAGCCAGTTCCTCTACCCTGTAAGTGGCTTACAAAACATGTTTGCAGCCCGTTTGTTCTTGTTCTCAAGGAGACAGCCTATTTTTCTTTTCTCTCTTTTGGGTGAAGTACATTATAATGGAGGCAGTACTTCAAAGGCAGCAGCTGGATCTGACTATGCTGAAAAATCCCTAGTAACCTGCCATAAATCTAAAACTTGTGAGTACAGTCAATATTTTTCAAATGCTAAAGATAGAAAATGTGGAAAAATTTTTAAAAAATTCATAAATGTAGTCCCTAAGGAAGACTTTGTTTTCTCCTTGCTGTGGAATACTTATCTTAACGGTGGAGACTAAAGGATTGGGTCTATAGAAGCAATCCAGACAGAAGACTCCGGATAAGTATTTCTACGTTGCACATGTGGGTAGACTACCTTTGTTATTTTTCAGATCTGTTGGCATATGGAACCCTTCTAAGAACTCAGTGCATCAAGGATTCTGTTCTTGGTTTGTTTTTGCCAGACTAAAGCTATTTCAACCTAATACTTTTAAAGAAAATTCTTCCTTCCTTTTCAATAAAACAAGATTTCTCTCAATGAGAGCAAAGTGTATAGGAATTAAAGAAATCTCTGAAGAAGTGATGTGTGTTTGTTGGATTTAAATTCAGGATGACCAAATTAGCTTGTATAAAAAGCAACTAGTAACCTTGGTCAAAATATAGATTATTTTCTTCCAATATTTGATATTCCAATTTAGTGATTAATACATGTAGGTAGGTTTGGAACTTGTCACCTTGAAGATGTGAAGATGGAATTATACTAGTAATGCATATATATCCTTGGAAAATATAATTTTATTTATTAATCTTAAATAGTCTACATTTTATGTAGTCTACTTATCAGTGTGTTTATTAAATATCTTTAGTTTTTGCTATATGTTAGAATTACAACGGCATGATAGATGTTGCACAACTACACACCACTTTGTGTTAGGTGCTCATGATTATGTATTAGAAAAATATACAATCATGGTGAATCAACTCCACAAAGTTGTCTGCTGGCCTCTCCATGGGCAAGATGGCATGAACATACCCCTCCCCCAATAAATGCATAAAAGTTACAATAGGAAATCATAGTATGGGATGCAAAAAGCAATATGAAGCCATATATAGAGGAAACATATTCATTTCTTCATCCTTTTATACATTCCACAAGTATCCTTCCTGCTTTTTCAAGTACTGTTTATTCATCAGGCACTGGCTAAGGTCCTGGATATACCTCAGTGTGTGTGTGTGTGTGTGTGTGTGTGTGTGTGTGCAGTTTAGGTCCTTAAATAAAAGGAAGTAATAGACAAAGGTAAATAAATAAGATTTATGATCATTAGAAGCCGTGTAAAGAAATTTATCAGAGTGCTGCTCTATGAGAAAAAATAATAATGTATAAAACAAAGATATTGGAGTATCAAGGAACATCTTTTTGAGAATATGTAGGCCAATTTCCAGAGTCTTCAAAGAACTTTCTAAGGGGAGATATGTACAAAGGCCCAGAAGTATGAAGAGCTTGACAGGTTCAAGCTATGGAAAGGGTTATGGCATAGATATATCAGAATAAGAAGGTGTCAGAGAAGCAGTAAATATTGATGTGTGCTTTCAGCCTTAATCAGAAAAACTTCTCTGTCTAATGATTGCAGGGACTTGTGGCTGTAGAAGATGCTTGTGGATATTAGATAGTTGAGTTCTCAGCTTCAAAAAAGTCATTTACATCATTTGCTCCAAGGCTTCGGGAATACTGAGGAAGGGGTGGTGGAAAGAATGCAAGAGATGGGGAGAAGGGCTATGAAATACAACCTTTCTGGACAAGACAAACACACTACAGTCATGAACTGAAAGCAGCTCCAGAAGCTTGCCTTGAGGCTGGACAAGACTGGACAGATCAAGGATTGGATTAGGATAATAGTAACTGATGAGATCCTATCTCTTACTGAAGAACTATTTGGTACAGATAGGTTTAGGAAGAAACAAAGTGACTGTCTTCAATTGTGCATCCACTCATGACCTTACCAGACACCAATGGACGGTTCTGATCCAGTCTCAGAGATGGACCTGGTCAAACAAAATGGGTTGTAAAAGAAAACCAAGTCTTGTATCTGGAGAAGTGACTGGGCGGGGTGAAGAGGGCTTGATAGGATTGGGAAAGAGATAAACAAAGGTAGGAAGGAGAAAAGCTTTGGAAAACATTGTGTGGGTATAAAAAATTTCCAAAGAAAATTAATAAATAGTAAAAATCCAGAAACAAAAATAGGAGTGATCAGGTGGATAGTTTGGAAATGTAACTGGAATTTGTTTGTTTGTCTGTTTTGCTCTTTACCTAGTTCCCAAATAATCACAGGGAGATTTATTCTTATTTATGAATGCCCAGACTTAGCTTGACTTACTTCTAGCCAGTTTTTCTTAAATTAATTATCCTATATGCTTTTTGCCTCTGGGCTTTTACTTTTTCTATTTCTGTATATTTTTTCTTTCCTTCTGATTCCATGTCTGGCTGTGTGGCTGGGTAGCTGGTCCCAGCATCCTTCTCTCCATCTCCTTTTCTCACTCCTTCCTCTTTTTTCTTCTCTTTCTACTTATTCTCTCTGCCTGGCAGCCCTGTCTATCCCTCTTCTGCCTAACTGTTGGTAGTTAAGCTTTTTATTAGACCAATCAGGTGTCTTAGATGGGCAAAGTAACACAACTTCACAAAGTTAAACAAATGCAACATAAAAGAATGCAAAACATCTTTGCATCATTAAACAAATGGTCCACAGCATAAACAAATGTAGCACATGTTCAACTAATATTCCACACACATGTAATAAAAGAAATGAAGTTTATTTTTAATAGATGGTGATTTCCATCAGCCACTATTGATATCCTTAAAAGTCCCTTGTGGAACTTTTACAGCTGATACAAGATTAAGTCAAAGAAATTAGTAGCCCTCCTATATACTAAAGATAAAAGAGCTGAAAAAGAAATAAGAGAAATATCACCCTTTTTTAATAGCTGCAAATAGTATTAAACATCTTGGAGTAACTATAACCAAAGAAATAACAGATCTATTTGACAAAAACTTTAAATCAGTGAAAAAAGAAATCGAAGAGGATATCAGAAAATGGAAAGATCTCCCATGTTCCTGGATAGGTAGGCTCACCATAGTAAAAATGGCAATCTTATCAAAAGTAATCTACAGATTCAATGCAATTCCCATCAAAATTCTAACACAAAATTTTACAGACCTTAAAAGAACAATACTCAACTTTATTTGGAGTAACAGGAAAGCCAGGATTGCTAAAACAATTTTGCTCAACAAAAGAACCTCAGGAGGCATCACCATCCCTGACTTCAAGTAATACTATAGAGCTGCAGTATTAAAAACAGCCTGGTACTGGCATAAAAACAGACTTGTGGATCAATGGCATCGAATTGAGGATCCAGGCATTAACCCAAAAACCTAGGAACATCTGATCTTTGACAAAGAGGACCTAAATTTTCAATGGAAGAAAGATAGTATCTTTAACAAATGGTGTTGGCATAGCTGGTTGGTAGTGTATAGAAAAGTGCAAATATACCCAAGTCTGTCACCCTACACAAAACTCAAATCCTTGTGGATCAAAGACCTCAACATAAACCCAGCTACACTGAACTTGATAAAAAAGAAAGTGGGAAATACCCTCCAACAAATTGGCACAGGCAACCACTTCCTAAATATAACACCAGTAGCAGAGACACTAAGAACAACAATCAATAAGTGGGACCTTCTGAAACTGAGAAGGTTCTGTAAAGCCAAGGACACTGTCAATAGGACAAAACGACAGCCTACAGAATGGGAAAAGATTTTCACCAACCATACAAGTGACAGAGGACTGATCTCTAAAATATATAGAGAACTCAAGAAACTAGAGCCCAAAACCTTGAATAACCCAATGAAAAAATGGGGTTCAGAACTAAAAAGGGAATTCTCAGCAGAAGAATTAAAAATGGCTGAAAAGCACTTGAAAAAGTGTTCAACACCTTTAATCATCAGAGAAATGCAAATCAAAACAATTTTGAAATGCCACCTGACATCTGTCAGATTGGCTAGGATAAAACACACAGATGTCAGCCTGTGCTGAAGAGGTTGTGGAGTAAGAGGAAACACTCCTCCATTGTTAGTGGGAGTGTAAGCTTGTTCAGCCACTCTGGAATGCAGGATGGCAGTTTCTCAGAAAACAGGGAATCAATCTCCCCAAGGATTCAGCAATACCACTATTGGGCATAGACCTTAAAAATGCACTTTAGCACTCCAAAGGCATTGGCTCAACTATGTTCATTGCAGCATTATTTGTAATAGCAAGAACCTGGAAACAACCTAGATGTCCATCAAGTGAAGAATGAATTAACAAACTGTGGTACATCTACACAATGGAGTACTACTCAGTAGTAAGAAAAATTGATATCCTAAAATTTGCAGGCAAATGGATGGATTTGGAAAATATCCTCCTGAGCGAGGTATCACAAACCCAGAAAGATAAGCAGGGGATGTACTCACAAAAAAGTCAAAATCAAAGCATGTCCAAGCTGCAAACCACAAACCCTGAACAGCTTGGGATCTGAAAGACCTTGGACTGGCACTGTGGATCCCACTCCCTCCAGAGGAACACCTGAACCAGTCTTGATGTTGGGGTGAAGAAAGCGGATCTGCTGGGAGTGGATGCTGATCTAAGCCACACTGGGACCTTGGGAGCTCCTGCCCTTGCTGGGGAGGAGACAAAGTGATGAGAGAAGAGAAAGTGACTGGAAGGGGTGGGAAGGGGAAGGGTGTTTGAAGAAGAGTATACACGGATAAAAAAATATGAATTTATTCATAATAAAAAGTATGAGAATAGTAAAAAAAAATAATCCCTTGTCTTTTTCTCATAAGTTTGAAACTGCATGGTAGCCTGTCGTTTGCATCATCTGTGCAGTAGCACACAAGAGGATTGATCTAATGCAAACATTTCTGCAAGGTTCCCCCACACTTTGGTGCCCCTGAAAAGATACCTTCCATATGCAAGTCAGGTAATTATCCATCTAGGTGCCTGGATGTATGAATATGGACATGTCAGAAAGCCAGTTTTTCCCAAAGGTGCAAATTTTGCAAATCAAAGCTTCCACTTTGGTTTATAAACTCATGTGGAGTTGAAGGCAAATAGTCTGGTGCATCTGACTCATCTGCATTTAACTCATTACCATGCTATTCTTTTTCAGTGGTTAGAAATAAAGAAATCTCTTGAGACTTATTTATTTAAACAAACCAAAAAAAAAAAAACTATTTAACTTTAAAAGCCCCTTTTAACTTTTTTTTTTTTGTCTTAAGAGCAGGAAATCATGATTTCAGAAACACAAATAAATGAAAAAGCCTAAGCCAAGAGTTCAGTTGGCAGCATAATGGTTTAGGATGCTTTTGTGAGTCTTAAATTAACCAAATATACCTCACAGATCCATGACAAGAGCCTTGATTTCACAACCAACAGATACCATTTTTGTAAACTGGAGGACATCACAGTGACATAGTGTTGTCTTTGTCCCCTCCCCCTGTTTCAGTGCAAGACTGTGACACTTTGAAGATTCCCCATGTATCTGATCTGTAAAGAAAGACAGTCAAAACATGATTTAAATTACACTGACATGGTCTTGAATAGACTTTGTAAAAGGTCATTTCATTGGTTAAAGCACTTTGGGTTGCAGGACTGTGTTTATTAAAAAGATCTTTATTGGTTCGTGTGACTTCAAAGCTCACAAGTAGTAAGAAATGAAGGTAAAAGGAGGAAATGAAGATAAAGGACACAGAGCCTCAGACAAGAGTCTCAAATTTAGAGACGCTAACAGCATTGGGAAATGCCTTCATGTGATGGCAAGATGCTAACAGCATTGGGAAATACCTTCATGTGATGGCAAGATGCTAACAGCATTGGGAAATGCCTTCATGTGACTGCAAAGTTGTTCAAGTCACCTGCTTCCAGGTTCCAGGGAGGAACTGCAAGAACATGCACAGTGCTAGTATCTCTGTAATTTAAGAGCCTCCAGATCTCAGACTGGGCCTGGTGACATTCCTAAACCAAGCACTATGCAGAAATCTTGTAGTCCTCAGTCATGCTATATGTGGGGGACTGGTGGACTGAGTGAGCCTTGCTTTGCTCCCCAGAATGGAGATGGAGAAAGGACAGCAGAAAGGAATCACAAGGAAAAAAGAAAGAAGAGACAATAAATACTGAGTAATAAGCTATCCAACAAAGTGTAATGAAAATATTCCTTCCTTGAGTAGTCATAAATAAGTAAATAGTTATATAAATGTCCATACTGCACCCATTCATCTGATGTTTGAATCTTGCTGGAGAAAGTGGGACAGCCGTTTGGATTGAGGTCCCCACTGAGTCATAAATTACTGAGTCGATACAGCCAAGTCCTTTCACTTTCCCGCGCCTCAGTATCCTTATTTCTAAAAGGAAGGGCTTGAACTCAGTGTTCCCTCCAAGGCCCGCCCCCACCCCTCTGGCTCTGAAGTGGTAATGATCCCAAGCTTGCCAAAGGAGAAAAGGAAGATTCTCCTGGCCTAAGATTTCATGGAAAAGCAAACGGAAGCGGATCCAGGTGCAGGGCAGAAAAGGGAGCCAACAGCCCCTGGGCCATAAAGTGAAGGAAGCAAGCAGGATGCTCAGGGGAACGAGGTCAACTTCAGGACAGGACATCTTCATGAGCCAAGGAGCACCCTCCACGTTCCTTGGGGTTCCGTGGAATGAGTGCACTGGAACAGCGGCGAGAGTTGCCATAGAGAGGGACAAATAGACCGTTGTTTGGTCCAGTAACTTAAATTCTGCCAGAAGGTTTCTCACACTCAAAACAAATATTATATATGGCTTCCATCAGTGGTGCTTAATCCAGAAAGAAAAACATATACAGTGCATTTTCTGAGGTGCTAGAAATGTAGTAATTTGGGGGCTTAAAAGATGGCATTGTGCATAAGAGCACTCACTGCTCTTCCAGAGAATATGAGTTTGATTCCCAGTACCCACTTCAGGCAGGCTGATGGTGCCTTCAAGTTCAGGGGACTCAGGATCATCTTCTGGCTTCCCCGAACACCATCATCTGACCTCCCTGAATACCATGTTGTGTGATACTTCTGCCTATACCTCCAAACATTACTAATTTGACATACTTATATTGTAATGTAGAATCTTTAAAATGATATGTATTTTTGGAATTGAAATTTTGTTTCGATGCTAAAAAGCAGACGTATCACATATGAGCATGTTGTATATAACATTTGTATTATTATAATATATATATAATTATATCTGCAGTAAAATGAGTAATTGCTTCTTTCATTGAGATATAAAGGTTTCAAATAGCTTTTAGTTCAGATTTTGTATTGGAGTTTTGGTTGAAGAGTTTTTAGGATTTTGCAATGATGGATAAACATCTATGGACCTTGTATACCCCCAGTTAATTACATCCCATTAAGTAAGGTAAAAAATAGAGAATCTAGAAGTCTTTGAACAAATAATTGTTTTTCTATATTATGTCAAGGTATATGGATTTCTACGCCTCTTTTTTTCTTTTCTTTTTTTTCCTCTGTGTGACTTGATGATGCTGGAGATGAGCAGGTTCTGTCTCTTCCGGCACACTTCCTGTGTCCTCATCTCATTGCCTCAGCCTCTCTCTGAATGCTTCACATCAGTCTATGAATGGCTCTTCAGCATTTGGTGGGCTGAGCATTCTCCCTGGCTTTTCACTAATTCTTTTCAGGTGACTCTCTTTGCATGACCTTTCTTTATCTTTGTTGGTCTATTTTCATCTATCTGCTCTGTTTTGCTGTTCCTTTTCTCTTGTTCTGCATGCTTTCATTGGTGAGTTAATAGATTGCCTGCTGAGCTTATTTGCTTTCTATTATTATAACAAAATACTAGAGATTATCAACTTAAAAAGAATTTGTTTTGGTTCACAATTTGAGAGATTTTTGGTTAATGGTCGGGGTTGTTTGACCTATCCCTTTTGGTTTTGTGGTATGTATATTGGTGACAGTGTTCACCAGAGAATTTTATGGTGAATGGAAAGCACATGGGGACTAAGGTCCCCAAATTCCCTTTAAAGGCATGGCCCCAATAACTATGGATCCTTCCACTCTACCCCATATTTTATAGCACTCAATAGCACCACAGACTGAGGACTAAATCTTCAACATATGGGTCTTTTGGAGACACTCAAAATCCCAACTATGGCCTCTTTCTAGGTGTCTTCTCTTATTTCCAGCTTGCAGATCTGACTTATACAAGTATGATCAGGACCTTCAGCTATATCAATGAGTTTAGATGCTCCCTTTTTTTCTGCTCTTCTACCCACTTATCCACCTGCCTCGACACAGACATAGAAACAAATACACAGATACCGGCACAGACAGAAAGACAGACAGCCATCTAAGCAATGCACATGTATACATAGTTACTTATTAATAAATATCTGTACATAAACTCAAGAGAGACTCCTGCATCAGGTCTATAAATTATACTTATTTGTCTAATCTTTCCTATTTCCTGTACACTTCTCTTCTTTATAATTTACTTTACCATTATCTTAGCTCATTACTTCTTTATCTACCACATCACTCGGAAGCCTCCTGACTTCCTTCCCCTGACTTAATATCCTATAACCTCTTTACAGTCTATTATTGCCATTGCTGTTAGCATCTTTCTCAAGATGTAATCAAGCCAGTACTCAGCTTCAGTGTATGGATCCTGTCCCTCAGGACTGAGGTGATGGCTACTATGCTCTTAATTTTTCTTTTCATTTCCACAGTGTAGTCTAGTCACAGGAGCTATTTATAGTTCTCCAAACTCAAGCCTCGCATTTCTTGTTCTTTTATAGTTGTTATTTTCATTTTTCTAAAATACTCATCCTCTCAAATAATTAATTCACATGTACGATTCAAATTCCGCACAGACATCTGCTCCACCAAAAAGCTTTCCTGATCATGCCCAGTTAATTAAAAACAAACCAAAACCCCTTAGTAAGTTCTAGGTCAATGTGCATGATGAGCACATCCTCCACATACCCACAGAACTGTGCTTATGATCTTATAATTTCATGCCTTACAACATTCATTTTACTAGATTTCAGATTTGTGTGCAAAAGCCAGGAATTTCATTTCCTCAGTGCTGAGACCCATCATTTTCTTTATTAAACTTGAGTTGAATGATGAAACAAATAAGCCTCTACGTGTGTCTACACACATGTTCACAGGCCACCCACATATTAAACCTTTGCTAAAATATTCAATATGCTGTGATTGTACCATTAATTCTAAGAAACAATGTTTCACATTTTCATAATTCAAATGACTAGTTTCTGTTCAGGATATGTGGGGTTATATTGTAGTGACAATTCCTAATCTCAGAGGTCATGTTGCCTCAGCTCAGTACATGATCCCTAGCAGGATAAATCTAGCTTTTGCCTAAATTGTTAAAATCTGCAATATTTGCCAATCAGCAAGATTTTATAAGTGAAGACTTTTGGTTTGTTTTTAAAATATATACAGGGATTCACAACAATGAGAAAAAGTATAGTTTAGTTTCCCTTATATGTTGAGTTTCAAAAAAATTTCTGCATCAAAGTGACTTATTTTTCTCCTATATTAGCATTGTGAAGCCTTAATTCTTTGGGTCTTCCGAAATTTTTTAAAGATGATTTAATCACATACATTTGTGAGGCAGAACCTGAAGATGCAATGCATGTGTGCTGTGACCAAGAGGGTAGGTGTTTCCATTTCCTGCCACAGCTTATAAGCTGATAATCAACATGTAGTAACTGTACTCATTAATTGTGTATGTTGTGATATTTGAACTCATGTATCGTGGGCATTGATCAAACCAATGTAAGGCCATCCCCTTATCTTTATTTTGTGCTTGGATACTTGATCCCTTCTTTTCTAGTTATTCTTAAGCTACGTAATAGATTTGGGGATCTCTAGATCCCCTACTGGGTGTTTTTTCTATGTCTTGTGATTTTGGTACCTTCTATTCAGCCTCCATATCTTTAAAATCATCTTCTGATCCTTATATCTTAAACCTTCCCTGGATAGCATCTTCCCAACCTTCACAGGACTTCCCCCCTCTGCCTCCTCTCATTCCCATGTCATTGCTTCCTTCAGTCTGGATGGTGGCATGGCTTGATGCTGCCCTGGTGTTTCTTCTTCCTTCACCCGGTACATCACACCTGGAATAGTCCCACTGAGATTATTCTTTGAGTTATCACACATCTCAATAGCTGACAGAATTAAAGAGGAGACATACAGCTTATCACCCAATGTTTCCCAAATATACTATTATTTTCCAACTATTTTCCTTGAAAGCATTTGGATCACACATTAGATGCCCCAGGAACTTTCTTTTTCTTATCTTTCCACATGTAATATACAGAACCACTATCTCTGAGGGTTGGTTAATGATTACATAAGCAATATTAGAAAATCCTCATCACATAGCCATGACACCCAGCCTGCCCTTGGAATTATTGTGTTGCACTGTTAGGGACACAAATTATATGTTTCTGATACTTTTATTTGCATCCCCTATTGTCAGCATCCACACAATATTCTTGTGTCATCATTCATTCTTCAGGATTTGTTGAGAAGAGAGAGTTTAATAACAAGTACACAAGTGCCGAGCACTGAGATGCTTGATGAAAAATCAGTTATTTGCAATGAATACCTCTGGTTCTTATCATTCATGTCATTCTTTTGTTTTGCTAAGTTTTACTGTGACTGTCCACTATGAAGCAGCTGTTCTGAGGTGTGATCAGCTAAGAGATGGAAAAATATCTCTCTTAGTAGCTGCCATGTTCTCTTCATGGAATGACTACAGGCAACCTTTTCTTCCTAAGAACTGTCAAACCTTTGGTTACCTCTTGGTGAGGCAGTCAGGATCAGTGTAAACCCACTGTATTTATAAAACTAAGAGTGGCCAAAGATATCACACCACATCCTGGCAAACTTGCTCAGGACAAGGTTCTCCCAATTGCCTGTTCTTTATAAATGTACTTGGATTTAATTGCTTGTAATGGGGTTAAACAAATGATACTATGTTATATAAAAAATTGAACTAGGAAGTCTAAAAACCTGGCTCTGAGATTTAGTTAACACCTCAGTACATTGTAAATAATATCAGTCTTTTAAAATGACTGCTGCAAATAACATGAGTTTCACTTCTGCATATATTTTACACGTATGTAATGCAATTTTCCTGAAGACAGACTTTTTACTTATTGAAAACCTTGTATCTTTAAACATTTTTAAATTATATTTTATTTGTTTTGTGTGCAACTGTGTGTGTGTGTGTGTGTGTGTGTGCGCGCGCGCGCGTGCGCGCGCATATATGTGCCACAGGGGCTCTTGTCTAGTTCAAAGAACAACTTGAAGTTGGGTCTTGGGAATTAAACTCAGTTTGCTGGCCCAAATTATTATTCAAGAACCATATTAGAGTCCTGTTGAAGACACCATTCAGACCCCACTGTTGCTGAAATTAACTTTTTAAAAATTGCTCTTTCCCTTATTATTATTGGAGTTAGTATTCTGAACATGGAAGGGCCATGTGGAAGGGCTGTATTGCTTTTATTAAGGAGTCTTTATTAACTCTAGATAGGGAAGACATTGATAGACCTAAGACTCAAGTCTAGTGTTGTGATCCAGTGGGTTTAATCTGGATTTTAAAGACTATGGGTGAAGTGTTACTTACATGGTGGTTCTGCTACCAGGATGGGTCCACAGCTTACACATCCTTTGGGATGGCTAGAGCCTTGCACGCCTTGTAAGCTGCTTTGTGAGTCCTCTCCTGCTTCCACAAGGGAATGTTAGTGGGTCCAACTGTAAGAGCTTATTTATGGGTGATCACAACTCCTTTGGCATGCAGGTTTTGGGAGGTGTTCTTGGATACAGGGCTAATTCAGTAACATGAAGACATGAGTTTGGAAGGCCAGTACTTATATAAAAAGCCAAGGGACATGAGACATGCCTCTAATTTCAGCAGGATAGGGAAGATAAAATCCAAAAGCCTGCTGGCTAGCTTGTCTATTCAAGTAATAATCTGTAGGTTTAGTGAGAGACCCGTTCTCAGAGAACAAAATTGAGGCTGGGTGGTGGTGGTGCATACCTTTGATCCAAGTATTTGGGAGGCAGAGGCAAGTGGATCTGATTTCAGAATCAGCTTAATCTACAAAGTGAGTTTCAGAACAGCCAGGGTTACACAAAGAAATCCTGTGTGGATCCTCAAACAAACAAACAAGTGGTTGAGACAACAGAGGAAGAGCTGATATTAACCCATGGCTTCCATGAACACACATGTGTGCACACAGAAGTGTACACATGTACATAACACACACACAAAACAAAGCAAAAGAAAAATAAAACAAAATGTGGCAAACACCCATGCCATACATAGGGGACAGAGCTCCACAAGACGGAAGAGAACTTATATGAAAGAGGGAATTTGATGTGTATGGCAGTTTTAGGAAATGATGAAAGTTTGACTCTTCCATCTTAGAAGCTAGAACTATCTGAGTAGTGTTAGCATCATCAGAACAAACAAGGTCCAGACACCTTTGAAAGGAGTAGAGTCATTGATTAATGCCAGGCTGGTTTGCTCAGCAAGGAGGAAAATGCAGCTGAGGTTCTTACAGCCCATTCAGACCAGGACAAGACTCGTTATCTAGACTGAAAAAAGAAATGAGCTAAAAATTAGGAAATCTGTCCCAAATCACATCCCTGAGTCAGAGTAGAATATGTTCTAGCTGACACTCAGATTCATGTTCTTTTTCTGGAATGGAAAGACAGAGCTATCTAGAGAAGAGCTGATCTCATTGACAAAGACACAAGGAAGTTTACTATGGAGCACAGCGCTTATTCTCCTGCATGTGCGCCTGGGATGCACGATGCCTTTCAAAGTGCAGTTAGTAACCTCATCATTGGAGGTTTAGCAAAGA
Organism: Sigmodon hispidus; assembly: GCA_004025045.1. NCBI lineage: Eukaryota > Metazoa > Chordata > Mammalia > Rodentia > Cricetidae > Sigmodon > Sigmodon hispidus. The sequence goes on from PVIH01000807.1 coordinate 61,472, forward strand.
GGGGGGAAAATAAAAGGAGATTCATCAAAAGGGAGCCTGGTTTGTGCTTTCCAGTTGTATCTGGGGTCACAATGAGTGATACTGGAAGTTGCTGGAAAGCTAACTCTTCATGGCGATGTCCATGAACACACAAAACATTAGAATCGTTAGTCTCCAAATTTTTGCGTCCACCCTACCACTCCTTTTACTGTGCTATGGAAACCTGCATTCTAATCATAGTTCTGTTACCCCATACTCTTCAGCATTAAGCTCTGGTTAGTACCCTAAAAGGGGCCACGGTTCTTGGCTCTCACTCAGAACAGCATGATACATATTGCCTTAAAGTTTGGATTTTCATCTTATGAGGAAAGAGATTCAGAATGGAAAACATTGCTGAAGTTTCCCCACCCTTAAGCAGCTGCCTACCAAATCTCTAAAATGTGTCCTGAGCGCCCTCTTCTGGCTGGAGGAAAGCATAGTTTGGAGAACAGTAAGCACTTAATCTATTTAGCAGTTTGCTCTTTGACCATTCTGAATAGAAATGGAAATTACCAAGTAACTGAAAGAGAGAAACAGTGAAGCCTAAACAGAATTCTCACTTGTGGCTTTGCAATTCAAACATAAACCGATTAAGGTTCCATAAGAAAGTATTCTCCTGCTAGCTTGTCTTTTGGGACTTTCTGGTCAGTGTGAGTGACCAGAACTCATCATTTAAGTTCTAGGTAAATTGGTCCAGACTTCATAAAACCCAATGGAAGCTTAGGGTGCTATGTCCCATTTCAGAAAATTCATTTATTCCCTTGGTAGCTCAGTGACCATTAGAGCACTCTAAGGAAGGATATAGAGCTTATCAGACTGGGCTATAAGAAGAGAGATAGACAGAGACCCAGGGAAAGGTTCACTTCTTTCTTGTGAAACACACTGCCATTCCGTAATATGATTCATGGTTTGTGAAGATTAGAAAATCTGTCTGCTTAACCACTTACCATTAGTTCAGAAAGGCTGCCCTTCAAAGGCTTTTGGTCCCCCTGCTTGCACACTATGAGATCGCCATGGCTAGCTTTGCTATCTCTTTTTTTCATTTTTTTTATTTAAAAAGTTTTTTTTTGTCCATATCCACCACTGTTCCCCCTCCCTTCCCTCCCAGTCCTCCCTCAGCCTCTCCACCCCATCCCCCCCCATCCATTCCCCAAGGAGGGCAAGGAGTCCCAAAGTGGGTCAGTTTGGTCTTACATATCCAGTTGAGGTAGGTCCCAGTCCCTCATCCCAGTCAATGGTATGGCTAAGTTAGGTGTTCCTCTGTAGGGAATGGCTATCTTTGGAGGGTTTAGTTCCTTTCCATGAAGTTTCCTCAGTTATTATTTCAGAGTCAATGAGCTCCCATAGCTTGGGTCAGTCATTTCTGTGGGTCTGCTTCTTATGATTCTGATCCCTTTGCTCATACACTCTCTCTGTTTTAGATTTTATTATTTTTTAAGTAACTATATTCATAGCATGATATTTCAACATATATACACAAGGACTGGTAATTGCAGCAGGGAAATTAGCCTATGTATAAGACAACTCATCTTTACTTGTTTTTGAATTATATAATTTATTGTTAACTTCAGTCTCCCACTGTGCATGAGAACATCAGAACTTAACTGTCCAGCTTTATACCCACCAACTACCTTCTCGAAATTTCCCCTTTACCTTCCCTGCCTGTGCTAAGCACTATTTTATTCTCTGAAGTAATTCTTTATTTAAATGCCTTGAGATCAAGTCTCTAACAGACAGCTCGAAATGTCAGAACTGATTTGAATCGTATAGGTTAATGGGAAATTTTGAGGAAGGCATAATAATAAACCCCTATGATGAAGAAGGCCTCATCATTCAAACTGAAGGAAAAACATGAATTCAAAATAGTCCAGCAATAATTAATACTCCAGCAGCTTCCCTTATATCAGAAAGTCATTCTACACTTGCTTCCTTTCATCCAGCATCAATACAGTACTTCTCACTACAGAAGACCGTGCACTTGCTTATGTCACCTGTGAGATGAGCAAAAATTGAAAAGTAAGAGGGACTTCGGGCCTTTCATTTCAGAAAAGAACCTCTGTAACCCATAGTGTTGTCATATTAAAATGTCAGTTCACAGAACACCGTGGATGTCACTCGGGGAATTATGGGAGTGAGATGGAGGCTTTTAGGACAAAGCACAATTCCTTCACCTGACCTGGATGGTTAGCCCTAACCCTAACAACTGCAGCCTGACTGCTAACGGCATCACCCCCTTCTCCATGCATGAGCAGAGCAGAAACACTGCCTTTTTGAATGCAGTCTCTTCTGTTAAACCTTTACAAGTGGATGTCCCTTTCACTATAACTGCTCCCCTTTTCCTACTGACTTTTTAGATATCTCATCTACCATGTCTACCAGGATGCATTCTTCCCTACTTCCTTTTCAGACTGTATTTATTACCTTCACCTGTTTCACAGCATCTCCAAGATTAACTAGCTCTGGGCTATACTGCATGTTTGCCTTTATGTCCCTCTAATGGGAAGCTGCTTCATGGACATTTTCTTTACCATCATACTCCACCTCTTGGACAGGGCCTGACCTACACTGGTTGTCATTAGTTGTCCTCGGTGATTAAGATTTCCTCAGTTTCCATGGAAACTATTCAGAAATTCCAGCTGCAGGTTGGTGCCTGCACCTTTCTGGCAAAGAGAATTTTTGGGCGCTATCTTAAAGAATGCCAAAGCTCTGAAAATTGTCAAGTCACTTAACAAAACAGAACTCTTTCTGGCATTTTCACTGCTGTTGTATCGCTCATGGAGAGAGTAAGCTGCCCTCCAAGAATGCCAAGGGATGCTGCCCATCGCTAGAAGCTGTGGAAGGAGGCTGTGGGTCTCAGAGGGAGCCTGGCTTTTCTGAGTCTTGATTCCTGATTTCCACCACACAGACCTGTGTTTGTGCTGTTTTAAACATCAGTTTGCAGTGGTCTGTTACTAGACCCCTAGAAAACAATGCTCAAATCCAAATCCTGTTCGCCTTCCAAACCACCACCTCTCACAAAGCGGTAAGGGTAAGTACTTTTTTTACCCTTGATCTTACTCTTGGTTCCCTTCTTTTGCTCATGCTGTGCAACCAGCCCATTGGTATATTTTATTGGCTTTACTTTTACCTTTGCCGCATTTCCACAGATGCCACAGTGGAGTAATGCATCAATGTTCAGCTCTCAGTCTATGGGATCTTGTTTTTTGCCATAAACTTTCTATAGCAGTCTCTCTGTCTCTCTCTCTCTGTCTCTCTGTGTCTGTGTCTGTCTGTCTGTCTGTCTGTCTCTCTCTCTCTCTCTCTCTCTCTCTCTCTCTCTCTCTCTCTCTCTCTCTCTCAGAAGTATCTGGCTTGGACTAGCCCTGAGATCCAGACCAGCAGTCTCAGATAACCACACAAATGCTTATATATTAATTACATGCTCTTTGGTCTATGGCTCAGGCATATTGCTTTCTAGCTCTTACAACATAACCCATTTCTAGTCACCTATGTCTCACCACACGGCTCGTGGCTTACCTGTACTCCATTACATCTTGCTTCTTGGGCAGCTGGATAGCAAGCATCTTTTGTGACTCTGCCTTCCTTCCCCTTTATCTATGCTTGTATTTCCTGCCTGACTGTAAGCTGGCTTTCCATAGGCCAAAACAGTTTCTTTATTATCTAATAATAATTCACAGTGTACAGAAAGACATCTCACATCACTCTCCCTACACCCCCTCCCCCTTACACACACACACACACACACACACACACACACACACACACACACAGGGCCTTACACATACTAGGCAGGCACTCTATTCTTGAGCCACTGAGCATATTCCCTGCCCAGTGGAATCTTATTATTAAGCTGGAAGTTACTCCACATTATTCCTCAATGGCATCCCTGCCAACACAGAAAGCACCCTTGAATTCAATGAGAATTCCCTTCAAGGAACTGGACCCCCCCACACTGTTTCGTTTTGCTCTTTTTTAACCTCAGCTCACTCAGTTCTTCCACTCTTGCCTCTCTGGATGCCAGACGTTTTCCTCCTGAAGTTTGGTTATACCAGATGGTCTCTCAACAGTCCTTCTTAAGATGTCCTGTATGCCTCAATGGTCTTTACTCCAGACCAGATTATGACCCTCTTCTTCAGCTGCAGGATTCCTCTTGCTTATTCTAAGTTGGACTTTTCTTCCCATAGGAGGTTAGTAAAAATCCCTATACCCTTTATTTGTTTTGATATTTTTTATCCTTAGCATTCTTGAACATTTACCTCTTCATACCCAATAGCCATTTCTCAGTATTGATGGGAAATGGCTCCTGGACATTCTGTGGAAACAAATCTTCAGATGTTTAAGTCTTGAATATAAAATGGTGGTATTTGCATATAACCTATACACATCTTCCTATACACCATAAATCATCTCAACATTACTTATGTATTCAATGCTATGTGAATAGTTGCTGTGCCATATGGTATAAAGAATAATAACAAAAGGGAAAGTTTGCACATGTTTAATTCAGAGTTAATTGATTTTTAAAAATATTTTCTATTCATGGTCAGTCAAATCTGAAGATATACAGGGTCTCAATCTACAGGCGGATGACTGTGTTTTTCAGATATTTGGTGACTCCTTGCCCTTAAATGGAAGCCCTGTAAGAATAGGCATATCATTTTCTTCACATATAGAATACCTAAAGCGCATCTAAGAGTTCAATATACTTATTGAATGAATGTTTGAATGGGAGATATAAGTCTTCTGAGTTTTTCATTGCAAACAAATGAGAAAAATACATCCAAATAAATGTCTAAATTCTGCAAGGAAAAAAGCAAGTATACTCAATACTTACACAAATAATTTTTATCCCTTAGCAATCTGAGTTGAACTTCTTTAGCAATTTAATTTCTTATTTATTTGAAATGAACAATAAATTTAAGAGCATAAAAGCCAGAAGCAGGAAGAAGACTTCTAGAAAATCAAGACTCCAGCGCTCACTATTGTGGTAGTTTGAATAAAAATGGTCCCATAGGCTCTTAGTAAGTAGCACTACTACGGGTTATGGCTTTGTTGGAGTAGGTGCGGCTTCACTGAGGAAGTGTGTCATTGGGGATGAGCTTTGAGGCTTCAAATGCTCAAACCAGATCCACCCAGCGTCACTCTCTCTTCCTACTGCCTGTGCATCCAGATACAGAACTCTCAGCTGCCTCTCCAGCATCACGTCTGCCTGCACATTGCCGTGCTTCCCACCATCATGACAGTGGACTAAACCTCTGAACTGTAAGTCAGCTCCAATGAAACATTTTCCCTTATAAGAGTTGCCAAGGTTATCTTCTCATAGCAACAATAATCATGACTAAGACAATTATTAGGACATCAGATGAACATACATAGCTAGTCAACAGGACTGAGTGAAGACCACAGGTTAGCTTGAATAGAGCTACCGCACTAATTTGTGGGGATCCCTGACAATATCCCTATACTATTTTAGCTAGCTAACTGATTTAACTTTTTATATTGGAAAGGCAAATCCACTCAAATTCCTTCAGGCAAAAGATGAAGAAGAAGAGCAGGAGGAGAAAGAAGAAGAGGAGTAAAAGGAAAATAGAAGGGGGAGGAGAAGAAGGAGGAGGAGGAGGAGGAGGAGCAGGAGGAGGAGGAGAAGAAAGAGGAAGAGGAGGAGGGGGAGGAGCAGGAGGACAGGGAAGTCGGGGAGGAGAAGCAAGAGCTATAATTAGTGACTGAAAACTGGGTAGATTTATATGGTGCTCTAGACTAGTGCTTCCCAGTTTCTTAACCTGTGGGTCATGACTCTGTTGGGGATTGCATATCAAATATTTACATTACAATTTTCATAAAAGAAGCAAAATTCCAGCTATGAAGTAGCAATGAAATAATTTTACAGTTGGAGGTCACCACGACATAAGGAAATCTATTAAAGGGTCACAGCAGTAGGAAGGTTGGGAACTGCTCTAGATGAAATTCCTTTTGTTTGATTAATGGTAATTTACATTTAAATTTTTTTGTATTATTAATGAGATGAGATAAAAATCTAAAAACTCTAAATCTAAATCTAAAAATGCCTTCTTGGATAAACATAACCATTGTAACAGATAATGATATGGAAGGGAGAACTTCTACAGGTGCCATGACCCAGACCTTGGAAGGAATAGAAGTAAGGATACAGTGAATGACAAACACAAGCTGATTGGTTTAATTGATGTCCTAGGGAAGGGTGAGGGGAAACTAAGGATTAATAGAGAAAACTGAATGTGTCAGCCTGATTTATAAAGAGGATCCTGGCTTTTGGACTAAAAGAGCAACACAGATAAGAAATAAATCAAAGATCTTACAAATTTATTGATTTTTATTGACTACTAAAGCAATTACATAACCCTAAACTCTGCCCTGGTAAAGCCCCGAGACATAGACATTTGATAGGGCATTTGAATTATAGGATTCAAAAATCATCATGAATAATCATTTGGTTTACCCTCCAAGTGTTTTGAAGAATTTCTAAAATCCTTACTCTATGGTAATTAGCATTTTATAAGTTTGACTATAATATAGAATGTTCAAATATAATCATTTTCCTTAAAAAAGTAGTAATTCATTCTACTGTTGTCAAATAATATCTCATTGTATTTTTGGTTTGATTTACTGATACCTATAAGTTCTGACTAGTCATGTGATTTGCAGACCAGCCATTCTTGGTTCAACTTTGGAGTAGTTTTATATAAATCCTTTAAATGATTTTAAAGGGGTTGTTGCCTGAGTTATAAAAAAATTTATATACTGTATACCATACCTTTAAGAGACAATTTTTTTTTCCATTCTGTAAGTTATCTTTTCATGTCTTTATATTGCTTTCTGATTTACAACTGTGGTTTTGTTTACCTGTTTGTTTTAATCTTAACATCCATTTTTCCATTTATTTTTCTGTTGTTTTTGGTGTCCTTTCAATGTTACATAAAATATGGGACAATTTAAGTCATTTTCAAGGTCATAAGGATTTATTTCTCTTTATTTCCCTTTAATTTTATTTTATCCACCATTTGTGGAAAAACAATGTCCCAAAGTGAATATATATATACATATATACACACACATACATATATATGTATATATATATATTCAGCTTACAACCAAGTGACATCCCCATGAATTTTGTCATTATCACACCATACAATATATCTTCTAGAAGTAGCTGCCTGAGTATTGGAGTGGTCCACTGAAAATACAGGCACTGTACAGACTATGAAATTCAAGTAATGTTTAAGGATATTATATATCCAATGAATTGAGATTTTTATAAAGTAATGTCTTCAAAATAAAGAAGCCCTAAAGTTGAGTGAAAAAAGAAATGGATATAGAAGTCACTCCATTTTTTCACACTACCAATGACTTGGTCTTTTCTGTTGTTTTTCTTTGGCTGAGTGGCCACACAGCCTCAGCAACCTCCATTTAGGAAGGCAAATGCTGATTTTTTTAAAAAAATATTTATTTATATTTTATGTGAATTGGTGGTTTGCCTGCATGTGTAACTGTGTAAGGGTGTCAGATGTTGGAACTACAGACAGTTGTTAGCTGCCATGTGGATGCTGGGAATCGAACTCAGGTCCTCTGGAAGAACTATCAGTGCTCTGAACTGCTGAGCCATCTCTCCAGCCTGCAAATGCTGTTTTTGACTAAATTTCCATCTTCCCATTTTACCAATAAAGACTCAGGAGCCAGATGCTAGGATGAGAACCTGCTCGATCAGAGAGGCAAAGAGAGCATCTGGCAGATTACTCCTCAATCATTAGGAGAGAGCAGAGAGTTGTAGAGAGAGCGCTCTTTTGTGAAACACAACTCCTCCAACAGGATGTGCCACCCTTCTACTTCCTGTGCCCCCCAACTTCCTCTTCTTCAGTCTCTGTGGTTACTTCTGCTTCTTAACTTATTTAAATAATGAAGTCTCAGGGTTCACAGTGGGATCAAATATCCTATATCATTCTGTCTTTGAAATTTTAGGTTCATTTCCCCCCCGCCCCCCCCCCAGGGAACAGAATAATGATTTGTCAGTATTGGCTGATAGTGAAGCATTCTGGACCTTTATGAATCAGTGTATAAGAAGACATTGTGCTGTTTGTGGGTAGTCAATATATATTGGTAAAGAGGACTATAGTGAATAATCAGGGGCAACTGAGAAAAAAAAGATTATTTATTTAATAAAGGGCTCAAAGAAAAGTGCTCACTGATACAAAAGAGAGGTTGAAGTCATGCTGTTCATGGAAGGTTGGCCTGGTTCCCCAAGGCTTCACTCTGTGGGTCAGGACTTCCATCCAAAGGCATGATGAGAGAAGGGATGTATGCCTCAATCTTAAACTGGACCTCCAGCCATGCCTGCTGCCCTGAGTGCCCTGAGGCATAGGTGATTCCCAGATATACCCTGGCCAAGAAGCCACACCTTAAGTCAAGATATAATGGTACCTGTTCTCCACTACAGAAAACAGCTGTTTTGGCATAGTGGCCAGCTAGTCAGGCAGCCACCAGCCAGCCAGACATGGAGTAGAAAGTAGGAAAGCAGAACATACAGAATGAAAGAAAGGTAAAAAGCTCTGAGGCAAAATATAGGTGACGAGAAATAGGTTAAAAGTTACAAAAGCTAGTGGGAGAAGCCTAAACTAAGGCCCAGCCTTAATAACTCATAAGTCTCCATGTAATGATTTGGGGGTTGGTGGTCCAAGAAAGCCTTCTGTAGATCTTCAATGTTTTTGAGTCAATGATCTGAGGGTGCATACTTTTTGAGTAATCCATCACCAATGATAGGTCATGATGATGAAATAGCGTTAGGTATTTGGGACTTTCCTATGAGCAGTCTTGATGCTGGAACCCATGGCTGCCTTTTATAAAACTTTCTCAAGAGAGCTTAGGCCTAGGCTCTTCCTATAGAATTCCACTCCCCCTCTGCCTTCATAAGAACCATCCCTGCATATGGAGAAGGAAGCTTTCCGACTTATCCTCATTTCTCACAATCATTCCTTTCAAAAGCATTTTGTTCTAAGTCTATCCTGGCTCTTCTTCGGTATGAATAAGTAACTTGCCTTTGTCATACTGTTGTTTAGAGAAATACTTTTTTCTTCTTGAATGTCTCTTAAATTGAATATAACAAGGCAACTATGGCCAGGCTATGTGAGACATTTCTAATTTTTCGGAGTATAGCTTTTATGGTAAATTATACACAACAAAATTAAAATATATTGCATTAGGAAAGAGTATAGAGTCATTTCATTCATTAAGATTGTATTTGACCCATAAAAGTATGTTTGTCAGAGACCTACCGTGGGGGAGATTTAAATAATTTTGTCACTCTAAAAAATGGAGTAATTATCATCTCTTTAGGCAAACCAAAACATTTCACTTCCTTTTCTTAGCCACAGCATCCATCAAACAAGCATAGGACATCAGTCCACTTTTCTGGCTTTCCATATTGGACACTTCACACTAGAATCAGTTTTAGGGATCACAGTACAACCTGGACAATTTGGAAAATAGCTGACTCAGCATGAGGTAATGAAATTCACAGAAGTGTGTCCCCTTTAACCTAGCCCCTTATACACCAAGATAAACAAATTAGAGAGTAAGCAGATAAATTCTGGGTCTGTTCAGACAATAGTTGCCTGATACTCCCCTCTCCATGCAGTCTTCGCCTAAATTCCTTTTGATTTTTTGAGATAAGGTCTTCACATAGTCCAGGCTAGCCCTGAACTCACTGTAATAATAATCTTAAATTTCTGGTACTTCTGCCTTCACTTCTTGAGTGGTGGGATTACAGACACATGCTACCATAGTCTGTGGTTCTGGGCATCAAAACCAGAGCATGCATGCTAGGCAAGAACTCTACCAATTGAACTACACCCCCACCTTCCAGGTTGGTCTAAATTAGTTTAGTAAAAACCATGTTTCTTTTTTTTTTAAACCTTATTTATTTATTTATTTGCCTTGGTGTTTGCCTGGAACTGGAACTACAGACAGTTGTTAGCTGCCATGTGGGTGCTGGGAATCGAACCCGGGTCCTCTGGAAGAGCAGACGTTGCTCTTAACCACTGAGCCATCTCTCCAGCCCCCCCCATGTTTCTTATTTAAGACAAAAATAGTCTAAAAGCAGATGATTATGTGGTTAAACATTTTGCTAAAAACTTTTTTGGGGAAAAGAAAGTCAAAATATGGGAGAATAGAGGCATACAGGGAAGTCAAGAGCTTGGACTTTTGAGACAGACTACAGGGCTCTGAAGCATATCTCATGATAAGTGGGGGGGACCCTGTTGTCCCCTAATATCTCAGATGAAATAACAGTATCCAGGCCTTCCAGCAGTTGTGATGGATTATGTGAGATAATACTTTTTAAATGCTTCAAAGCACCACCTGACATAGACACATAGGCCAGATGCTTTCTCAATAAAGTGGAGTACACTTCTAATTTTAATTTTCCTCTAATATTCCTTTCCCAGGTTTTACCTCCTCATGTTTACCCCAGATAAAGATTTACTGACATTTCCTTAGAGATTCCTTTTACACAGAGCTCATTCATGGACCTGGAACTTTCTAGTTTCTACTGAACAGTTAACCAAATGTCAAAAAAGAAAAAGTGACCCAAAAGATTACCAAATGAATACTTTATTATAGTCATAACACTTATAAAATAAATTTATCAGATTTTAAGACCAACCAACACTTTTTCATTTTTACAGCTAAGATACGTAAAAAGATGCTTAAACGCCATCATTTTTGTTCAAGTGCTTTGTCATTCAGCTCACAAATCTAGAATACAGTCAATTCACAGAGCTAAGTATTCACAGTTAGTGAGCTTTGGGTTCAGGTTTTACTACTCTAGAAGCAATCCATTCATGAAAGTACCACCAGTACATCTGAATAAATTCATTAAGTTAATACCACAGCAAGTATGGCCTGTTGCACCTTTGGGAAAAAATAAAATCTCAACTAAATCCTAGTGTACTACGTATTAGTGATTCTGAGTACAATGTATCTTTATGGCACATTTATGACTTTGTAATATGTAATTCATAATACAGATTTTTGGTGTCTAGTCTGTGGCTGGAATAAATGAAGGAATTAGGGCAAAATAAAGAGATAAGACATGAGTATAAGGCTGCGAGGTTGGTTCCTTCAAGCTACATATAGGAGTACATCTCTTCTTTAGCTGTATCACAAAGCAAGACCCCAGTATGTTCTTATTCTGGGGGAGTATTAGATAAATAGCCCTTGGCCACTGGTTATGCTCTCAAATATTGGTTATGCTGATTATTCACATTTTTTCTCTATGTACCTTGAAATCCAGTACTCCAACTACATGGCACTCTTAGGTCAGTTAGAAAGCAATCACCAAGCCCTCCGGAGACAGCCCTGTTAGAGCAATGGGCAAGTAGCTTACATGAGAATATGGTGGGAAGTGTGGCCCAGCTCTAATTTGTTCCTAGTTCAAGCTGTTTGTGGTACGTTGCCAAGTCTGTGATATCAACAGGTGGATAAGGATTATTTTCTGTACTGTTCAGCTAGAGCTAGTTTTTGTGTTAGCTGTTGTTTTAAACTAACTTTGTGTGTCTGACACCAATGTAAATACAATATAGATATCTGGGTTATTATCAAAGCTTGTAAGAATCTATAGCTTTATGTTATAGTTAATATTCTACTCAAATTTAACTCAGAAAATGATGCAAAAACAATCGGAAGTAAAAATTCAACTCTTCAGAGAGATATTTGGAAAAACTTTACATATATAAATATTTATATATTCATGCACAGGGCAAACATCCACATTCTATGCATAAATAAACTGAAGTAAGACATTAGCACAAGATACCAGTCCCAGTGTTGATTAATTGCCTCTGGGGATCTTGTCTTAAGCACTCTCATGTGAGACCTTGCTGAGCTGTTAGGAAATTATTAGTTTGGAGTTTATTCCATACCTTATTTTTTTCTCTACACCCAAGGCTTTGCTGAGGTTTGCTTGAGAAACTGTATGCCCTTCCAAGGCTAAGTATTTGACCATTAACAAAAAGCAATATGATTATTGCATAATGAAACAAGTTATATTATGTGGCTTGTCAAATAAGGTTGATAAACATTCAGCATTAGTTCAATATATGGCAGTAGTTGATAGAATTTTAGTCTGTGGACCAAATCCAGTCTTGTTCCCTTTACATAAATAAAGCTTTCTTAGGATAGGTAAATAATCATTTATTTACATGCTGTCTATAGTTGCTTTTATATCACTACGGAACAGAACAATTGCCATAGAAACCATATGGTCTACATATGGGCCATCTGGCTCTTTGTAAAAAAAAGGTGTATCATTCTCTGTTTTAAATTAAAGACAGAATTCAATGAGAGGCCCGTTGGGAATATATTGTTTTTAGTTATTTACTGTTATTAAGGTTTGGGTGACTTAAGAAACAGAAGAAATACCATTGCTTTATGAACAGTATCTGTATATTTTAAGAATATATAGGAAAAATGTATTTAAAAAGAAAAGAGAGAAGAAAAATGAAAGGATACTTCTCTGATGTCAGGATAAAATTAAAATGCCACCAATGTAACAAACCACAGCTTTCACTTGGGCTCTCTTTGTACAAAGCAAATGATGCTTGGGATGTTATATTGGGACAAATGGTACCCAAGTGATCACACAAACAAAGCAGACAAATGAGACTAGCACATAACTGTCAGTTTCCAAGGAGTGTTATGGTCGCCATCTTCGCAAAGCCAGACCCAAACTGCAACCATAACAAGCTGTCGTCATAAAGGCAAAAACCTAAAAAAAAAAAAAGGAAAAAAATCGACTATCAGACTCACAACATGGACTTTTTAAGAAAATGTATCCTAAAGAGATCCTGAAGATGCTCCAATGTATACAAATATTTCATAGAGATCTTTAATGATTTTATCTTCTCACAGCACTGAGCTTCCTTTTGGATGATATAGCTCTTAATTTTCAAATCTACAGTCAGCCTTACATCCAAAATTTGCTTACATATCAGGCTCCCTTGGTAAGTATTTATAAAACCCCGGGCAGTGTATTAAAAAATTTAGTCTGAGTTATCTAATTATCCAGTAGTTTCACAGCTAAAAAGACAATCGCTAGCAAACCATGGGGACATATCCAATCAATTTCTGCCCGTTTTCTAACTCAGTACACAAATCCCACAGGAATGAATTGGGAGTCTGGCTTATTCTCATGTGGGAGCCAGTCCTCACACAGAAGCCCAAGCTCTCCTCTGAGTTGCTTCTTTGGTGTTACTGAGGGCTTTATTAACTCCAACTGTGTGCATACCACTGCACTCATTGAGCATAAGCAGACAGTCCCCACTGTCCTCATGTGACACAGGCTTGTGATGAAAAAAAGATTACAAGACAATATAATTCAAAATGATGAAATATCGCTATCTTGGGCAGAGGTTCTTAACGGGAAAACAGCAGCTTGAGAGATCCCGCCACAGAAATTTGTCACAGTTTAATTAACCCTTTCCATGCTGCTTGATTCTGTAACGTATTTCTAATGCAGACAATGTCCTGTGAGTGAGAATAATTGCTTTAGGAGAAGCAATCAATAGTGAGGAGGAAATACCCTCATTCTCAACTATACTGAGTTAAAAAATAAAAGCAAGAGGTTTAACCCAATGTGATGCATGAGTAGTGGATTAATTTTAGAGTTCTGACTGGACTAGCGTGGGTGGATAAAGTGAAATGTCATGAAAAACTGCAAGTATTGGTCCACACATGGAGGTGGCTTCACTCTGGCAGGGTGGAAAGAGGTACGTCTAGAAAAGAACATTCTAGAGAACTCTAAAAAAGGCAAGGGATAAAGAGAAAAAGACATGAGATACATTAATGTACTACAGGAACTATTAAATATCAACCAAGATATTTCATTTCAGAAAGAAATTGTATTTTGTGGTAGGTTTTAAAAGTTATCCATTAAAGCAATACGAACACCCTCCCAGTATTTCTTTGTATTATTTAATACAAAATGTCAAGCTCACTACAGTGTATGAATGGAAGAAGAAAACTGCTTTACAGTCTCATGAAAGGCTTTCTCCTGTAACTCCACTGTTGTGCCTCCACTGGCACTGACCCCAATAATAATAATAATAATAATAATAATAATAATAATAATAATAATTGACACTCATGTCAGCCCCACCCCGCCAAAATCTCTTCTACTTGGCAGGCCCATGGCAAATGTGCAGCCAATGTACCCAATTAAAAATGGGCACAAAGTAGAAAAGAGTAAAGCTAGAAACAAACCTCCCTCACTGGGTCTGAAAATTTAGAAAGAGAGAACACTTCAGTGAATTTGTTTAAAGTCAAGTACTATAGACTCATTGTCATTTCAGATAATGTCAACATCTTTGAGTCACACAAAACAATTAGGCGATGACAGGTCTTTGATCTCAGGACCACTGGACAGAGAAATAGTTATTACATGTTTATTTTTTTGTTTGTTTTTTAGACAGGGTTTCTCTATGTAGCTCTGGCTGTCCTGTAACTAGCTCTGTAGACCAGGCTGGCCTCGAACTCACAAAGATCCAACTGCCTCTGCTCCCTGAGAGCTGGGATTAAAGGTGTGCACCACCACAGCCTGTCTTAAATGTTTAATTTCAAAGGCTACTATGAAAAGACCACTCCTGCCCCAGGATGCATGGCCATGGACAGACAGCACTTTCCTCACGGAACACTTACTGTGGCTGCCACATTAATGTTGTACTGGCTATCAGTCAAGAGTGGCTGCACCGTCATGGTCGTGTTGCATTGCAGGTCATGCAGGGAGGTGGCTGCTGCTTCTAGTAAAAAGGCTCCAAAGTAGAAGACGAACACTACAAAATGGTAGACAAAATCCTGAAAGAGGCAAGAAAAAATTGTAAGTAAAAATTGTAAGACGTTTTTCTTGTTCTTTATTTCAAATGAAGTTTTACATAGGAAAGCTCAGGACATGTAATCAAATTGTCTTAGGTACATCCATCGTTTATTTTGATTGCTTTAGCAAAACCAGGCCATTGGATTCTAAGCTCACTCCTAACCGTGCAAGGATGCCAGTTGTTAGCTCTCAGGAGAGCATGTGCCAGGGGAAGATCATGGGTTCAAAAACATGTGTGAGCACAAACTAATCTTGAAGCATGTTTTAAAAAAGGAGCTATAGAGTGGGTGGCTTCTGTGACTATGACCAAAACATGCTATATTAGAAGCTCCAAACTCTCAATAAAAATGATCAGCTGATCTGTTTTATTTGGTACAATAGTAAACTTTCTTATATGTTGAGTTTTATAATAAAATATAACATCAGTTTAGATTAATATAGAGATGTTAATATTAATTAAAATAAAAGAAAAAGGTTTTAAAATTAAATTTAAAACTAAGTTAAACACCATCTTTAAAGTTCAAGTAAAATTATATTTAAGTTACATTATTTTAAGAATTTTATATAATTAATAAATATTTTATTTTGAGTATTTGCTACTATAATTGTATATTATCCTATATTCTGCCAGATAGGCCTAGTGATAGAATTCAATGGCATGCAACCTTACATTTCATTAAAAACAAAGAATATATGGTGTGGGAAAACTATTTATTTAGGTTATTTTGTATACTGGAATTAATGTGAAACATTACCTTTTATAATCCAGTTTCACTTGATTAATATTTCACCCACATATTCTTTTATATTTACAGATGCCACATTTCAGTGACTTAGTCTGCAAGTCTGCATAACTTCTCATCCTTACAGTCACCAGTTATCACTTATTATCTGCTTTACAAACAAACTGCTTTGTTTGTTTGTTAACTCTTCCGCATTTTAAATTCTTTTTACTGTTTTTTTGATAAATACAAAATAAAGAAGGAAAAAGAAAAAAAAAAGAAAAGAAAAGAAATTAGGAATTATTCCTCACATTGTAATAATAAGTATACCACTTTGTACACATGAATCATTCTTTATTCACTTATTATCTGCTTTTGTCTTTCTTTTCACACAAAGGTTAACTTTTGGAAGGAAGACCAGTACCATGCTTCTCTGCTTCCAGAGTCAACTTTGTTTTTCATTGAAATAAAATTAATGAATAATTTTAACTGACAAATAGAAATCATATAATTATTGTGTATATGCTTTAAAATATGCATAATTATGAAATAGCTAAACTGAACTACTTAATAAATGTATTATCTCACATGGTGCCTTTTTAGCGGTGAGAACAATCACAAGCTACTCCGTAACTGTCCAGTACACACTGCCATTAACTGTACTATAGAGACTTTGGAGGAACACTTGCTTCTGAGATACTGCACACTTTTTGGCAAATGCCTTTCCAAACCTCTCTCCCCAACAACCTACATAACCACCACTTTGCATTCCACTTCTGTGAGTTTAACTTTTTCACTTACACCAATTAGGGAACTTCTATTGTGTATGTCATTTGGTGGCTGGATCATTCATTTAACCAAACTTCCAAGGTCATCCATCTGACTATGAATACTTCTGTCCTTCATTTCTCAAAAGCTAAATAGTATTGTTTATATATGCTACATTTTATTTGCCCATTACAGACCAATAAAAAGTTAAGCTGGTTTCACATGATGGCTACTCCAAATAATCCTGTAAAAACATGTGGGGCCAGAAAGCTCTGACACACTCATTTCATTACCTTATATAGTGAGATTCATGCCTCATATGATTGTTCTATTGTTAATTTTTAGAGATTTAATATCATATTCCATAGTAATGGTGCTAATTTACATTCATACCAACAATCTTTAAAGTCTACTTTCCCACTCTCAAATGGTATTACTAACAAAATTATAAAAGGGAATGTTGTATTGCCTCTACAAATGTCTAAGCAACAGTGTTGTTCAAAGAATTGTTCTCATTCTGCCCAGAATGTTCTGCTACATCAAATTTAACCAGGGCAAGACACATAAGGTATGATGTAAAAATGCTTTCTGTGAAACACCTGTCATTGCTAATTGACCCACATGCTTAGTGACCACATGTTCCAAGCCATAACCAATGTTCATATACATGTGGTCATGTGGTTACGCAATAAATGTTCACTGACAAAGATCAATATCCAAATTAAAATGTCAGTGCATTCATGAGTTAAGTGTTATCTGATTGGCTATTAATTATTAGTAGCTCTAAAAATTGAGGTTGATTGAGATTGATTATTAATCATTCATTTAGTTTACTAAAGATTCTTAGAAACATTTTATCTTAAAAGACCAGCAAAGGGGATGGGAAGACAGTTCAGTCAGTAAAGTCCTTGCCATATAAATATGAGAACCTTAACTCTAACCATGACTCTCATGTTAAAATACCCAGAATGGTGCCATAATTGTGATTTCAGTACTAGGGAGGTAGAGACAGACAGCACATCCCTGGGGTTTGACGGACAGCTAGTCTAGATGAGTTTTAAATCCAGTGAGGGATTCTGTCTCGAAAAATAAGGTTGATGGCCCCTAGAAAGAAACAATATCCAAGGTCTTTACAGATACGTGAAT
Source organism: Sigmodon hispidus (assembly GCA_004025045.1). NCBI lineage: Eukaryota > Metazoa > Chordata > Mammalia > Rodentia > Cricetidae > Sigmodon > Sigmodon hispidus. The sequence goes on from PVIH01000807.1 coordinate 79,025, forward strand.
ATACAATATTCATGCACACACATATGGCTGTATGTATTCTCCCGGCGCCTTTCACACAGGAAGACAAGGATAAAGTTGAACAGGAGTTACTGGTGGAAATTTACTGCCTGTCTTTTTTATGACCTGATGTCATCCGTTCCTGTGATTGGACTTTGGTTCTTAGGGGACTTTGAGTTTTGGGTTTCAATAGTCTTAGAACATGCTTATGTTTGAGCCAGAGACACATTCTTCTTGGGTGGCTCTCAGGGAGTTGTAGTACACTGGGAGTGAGCCTACTCACTGTGCCCAGTACAAGATCTCAATAGGCACACTGTGCTGTGGAACTTCTCATGGAGTTGGCCAACACCGCAACACAAATGATGCTTGTCTTATTTATTTTACTTCCTTGTGTATTATCTAACACAAGTCTTTCTTTTTGTTCTCCCCTAAAAGACACACACACACACACACACACAATAAAACCCCCTCCAAAACAACAACAAAAAACCAAAACGCAAAAAAAACCCAACCATCAACAACAAAATCTCTTTTTCTAAATCTTTCTAAGAGCCTGTTACTTATCATCTTTGATACTTATCACTTTTTAAAAAATGATTTTAATTTTGACCATTATGTAGTTTTAGCTAAGTTGTTAACTGCATGATGATTCTTGTGGGGCCATGTCTAGTGCAGAAATGTTTTGAAAGCCTCTCACCGGCCTATGCATCCCAAGAAAGCTACACATCGACAGCTGGCCACTCTGGATGTCTTACTCCAATTCCTGTTATAAATGAGAGGTATAGGAAACATCTGCAAGGTTTACTCATGGTTTGGAACATGTGCACTGCGCTGGATGTTCTCAAATACTGGAATGCAGCAGAACTATCTAGAATTTACTCAAGCACAGATGAATAATCCCCACCCCCCAGTTTTGGACTCAGAAGTCTGGAGAGGGTCGGCAGAGACTGTGTACTTCTGATAGGAGTCCAGGTAATGCTGAAGCCTTGGTTGGGAACTACCTTTTAAACCAACATCCTTGACAGTTCTTCATGAAGGTAGGCCCAATCCTGTTCTAAGTCTTCTTCCCATGCTCTTTCTCCAAACTAACCAGGCCAGCACTTACATGCCCCAGAGCTTTGCTTCTTCATATTTTTATCAGATGGCAATCTCAAAAATTGCTTGATATTTTTGACCATTTTTAAAATTCTAATCTTGAGTTTGCTCAACTCTTTTGCTCAGGATTGAATATTCACTAAATAGAAATTCAGTGAATAGAAAGGGAGGGAGGGAGGGAGGGAGGGAGGGAGGGAGAGAGAGAGAGAGAGACAGACAGACAGAGAGAGAGACAGAGACAGAGACAGACAGAGAGAATGAAATAAAAAAAGAAAGAAAAGAAAGAAAAAAATCATTGTTTCCTGGATGGGGAACTGTGGTTATAGAGCAGCATGAAAGCCATCCACTAAAGCTTGAGCTTTATGGTAGCAAACACCATAACTCCAGCACCCAGAAGGCTGAGCAAAGAGGATCACCAGTTTGGGCTACAGTTGGCTCTACATATATGCAGCAAGATTGTCTCAAAGGGGAGAAAATAAGTCTAGGTCAAAGTGGCATAGAATATAGCTCAGGACATTTAAATTATTAAGTGATATTCATAGCAGGAATCTGATTAAATGTATGCCCATTACACTTAAAGGAAATAAAGGCATTTATTTAATTGTATGAGATTTAAAAATCTCTTTTTTCTAAACAGTATTCAGTATCCTTCCTTAGCATGTTTACCTTAAAAAGTGAGGGGGTATAAATATAGAATTTTAATCTTTAAAGTTGTATGAAAGCAGTGTTATTCTCACATACCTGGCAGGGAGAAAGCCACAACTCCCACAGAGATTTCAAAATTAAAATAGACTTCCTATTGGGCAGCTGGTATAGCTCTGTGATTCTAACTACTTGGGAAGTTGAGGCAAAAGTGAGTTCAATGGTAGCCTGTGCAAGTAAGGTCCTGCTACCAGGATAAAAAGTGAAAGATTGCTAGAGATGTAGCTCAGGGATAGAAAGCTTTCTTAGCATGCAGAAAGCCTGAGGTCAGTCTCCAGCATCACACAAATTAAAAATGTTCTTATCTTTCTTCAGATTATAATGGAGAAACAGTTTTGTATTTAATGTTTTTTATTATACCAATTATACCCTAAATAGAAAGTCTGTAAAAATCCAAACATATCTGTACTATGAATATAAATTTGATCACAATAAAAAAATTAAAAATACTGGGGTAATGGCTTGGAAGTATAAAGACCTCACTGGGTCGCAAGAGAACCAGTGTTTGGGTTCCCAAGGTTCCACTTAAATACAAAGTGGGTGTGGTGGCTCCACTCATAATTCCAGATCCAGAAGGGGAACCCTGGGGATTTTTAGAGCAAGCTTTGCACCACCAAGACCTGCCCTTCAGTAAGTGAGCTCTGGTTTGAATGGTTTAAAGCCCTGCTTTAAAGAATAATGTGGAAGATTTATTGAGGATGATTTCTGACATAATCAACCTTGAGTTCACAGGCATAGGCACATATATGCATATGTACCCACACAGGTGTCCATACATGTACACACACATGCCTACCACATGGACACACAATGAATATGGAAAAATGAAAAAGCTGTCGATATTAGTAACTAATACTAGTAACTAATACTTGTTGAGAGTATATTATTTCTCAAATGTACTCCTATTTCTTTCAATTGGAGTATAAAGGATAATGTTAAATTATTCACAGGGGAAAATAGTTTTTTAAAAAGCAGTTATTGTCTAATAATTCCATAATGCAACAATTAGAACTTGTACCACTCTGAGGATGACCCCATGATGCACATGATTTAGAAACTGTCCTGGTCTAAGAGTGCACAGCAAGCATTATAACCCATGTAAAGCTAGACATGTTATCAGAACATGGATCCAGGTGAAAGAAAGTCCTATCAAACAAGGAAAGGAGATCTAAACCAAAACAGCATTTAATAAACTCTAAAAAGGCAGGAAGCATGGCCACCATGTAATGAGGTGTGCCATGGCAACCACAGCATCATATGCTGTGCACAGCTATTACATGGTAGACAATAGTAACTTGAAACTATGACATCTGAAATGTTCCAATGTTGAAAATGTTTGATTAGTAAAGTTTGTGCAAATATTCCAAATTAAAAAAAAACCTACAAATTTGATACATTTTTGGTTTTAAGCACTTATTCAACCTGTATCTTTTTCTTAACTCACAAACAATCAAATAACATAGGGTGGTTTTCTGAGATGGTTTATGGATCAAATCATTAAAGATTTCCTTTTTTTTTTTTTTTTTGACACAGGGTCTCGCTTTGTTAGCCCAAAGTGGCCTTGGACTTAAGTCCTGCATGACTCACGCTATGGAGTGCTGAATTGTGGATTTGCACTACCAGGTCTTGCCTTCCAGCAGTCACTTTGATGTTGTGGTACCAATAAAATAATGAGAACACTTATGGTTTATTGTTTAACCATCACACATAAAGCTAATAATGGACAGGCAATACAAAGTTGGAAAAACCAATAAACTACTAAGACTACTAAGGATATGGTATAAAATATGTCTAACAAGGCCAGGAATGACATTCAAAAAGCATTTAAAAGGTATGTGTAAGCATTTTAAATTCATTTTACTGCTTTTCTTGATAAATACAAAATAAATAAAGAAAAAAATAAAAGGTATGTGTACCAATCAATTAAAAGAATACTGAATGCTATGTGATCCTGGAGATGTTTCCAGATCAGTTGCTAGGCAATCAGGAGATCCAGGGGACATTGGGAGAAGGGTTTGGTGGTGTTTTACACAGCATTTTGGAACAGGCAGTAAGCTGGGCTGTGACTATTAAGAATTCTGAAGTACCAGTATAGGCAGAGTGGGACAAATTCATCTCATAGCATCTTTGAGTCCAATACTTAATGACCTGCTGTTCCTTAGTAACTTTGGGGATCAACAGATTCCTTGGAAGACCTTCTTATGAGAAAGCCAGAAATTCAGAAAGAGGGAATAAAACATTTGTCTGTATTCTATAGGAACCTTGGATCTTTATCACACTATTGAGTAACCAGTATTGAAATTAGGGAAAATAAAAGAGTATACTATCTCAAAACTTCATAGAACCAGAACATCAAAATTCTGAATTACAAGCCTCAATGCCTTTAAGGAATTAGAAAAATGGTTGACTGGTGATTATAACCCAAATACAAAGCTAAACATGATGAAACCCATTGTTTCTAATATTCTTTAATGGATCAGGTAAAGTACTTATTATTACTGCTGTGAACATTAGTAATTACAGTTCTTCTTATGTTTTTTGAATAAAACATTTCCCTTTAACATTTGTTCTAAAGCTGCTGGGGGAAAATGCTATTTACTCAAAAGAAATATATAAAGATCAAACGATGGTCTTACTTAAGTTTCAAAACACCCAAGTATAATTCAGAACCCAAAGGGAGTTCCCTGTGAATATCATGAAAGCCCTGACCAGAGTAGACTGGAATCACTCCCCCACACTGCTAGCCTTTTCTAATTTGTCTCAGAGAATAAAAAATGACCAGTGGCATTAAAACAGAGGCTTCATATAACATGAGAAAATACCATCATCAATTGCAGTGGATGGTGCCTTATTTTAGACATTGAGTTTAACACTATGTAGTCCATTTATTGTTTAAGACTCACTTTTAATTAATTTTGGAGACAGACTGATTATAATCTATACTCTATCAAAACACTGGAAAAAACAATAAGAAGCTGCCTGTTTTCTGAAAAGCTTGGACAGTCTGCCCCCTTCTGTGCCTGCATTTCCTACTCTGTCCTTTTGTCTGTCTGTCCCTAGTCCATCTTTCTATGTCTGACAGTTTCTAGTCTGTCATTCATTGTCTGGCAGTCCCTACACTGTCCTTCTGTGTCTGTCTGTCCCTGTGTGTAAACTCAATCAACCACACATTGAAAATATTCAGGAAAAATGTGTGTGTACTACACATGTACATATGTTCTCCTTTTGAATTCATTTTGCAAACAACACAGTATAAAGACTATGTGCAGAGGCTGGAGAGATGGCTCAAAGGTTAAGTGCATCTGTTGTTCTAGCAGAGGACCTGGATTCAATTCCCAGCACCCACATTATGGTTCTCAGCCATCTTCTGACTTCCAGACACACTAGATATTTGCAAAGACTACAGACATTACATGCAGCTAAAACATTCACATATAAGATAAGATGAAGAAATATTTTAAAAAACTGTGAGTATAGCATTTACATTGTGTTATGTATTCTAAGAAACCTGCAAATGACTTAAACCTTATAGTAAAATATATGTAGGTAATATGAAAATTAAATCTGCATACTTAATTAAATATATATACTTACATATATATTATATTCAAACATATATGACTTGAGAATCTATAGATGCTAGGACCCCAGGTTTGAGGGTATGTCATGAAATCAAGGCCCATTTCACTAACGTATGACCAAACACATTTAAATATCTGAAGAAATGAATGGAAAAATTTAAAGCATAGGTGACTCAGTTCCAAAGGTATCTGTTCTATTGTTCAATTATAATACAGCTCATTTATTGCATAATATAATTTTTTTAAATAAAAATGATCTAAGTCATAAAAGTGCCTGTTATTTCTCAGTTCTATCAGTGTGAAAATTTTACAAACTGAAGTCTCCTCATCCACCAAAACCATATCTGGGCACCATAATGACCCCTTCATACTGACCTATTTTCTCTCATATGCAGGAACAAAAAGAGCAGAGATTTAGGCATTTCTGAACAGAATGTAATCTTGCAATATACTTAAAATAAAAATTCTTACCAGGAAGTTCCAGTTGGCATCAATCTGAGTCACCATACCAGAGAGGAACAAGCCCAAGAAGAGAAGAGAAAAGAAGAAAGCTGTCACAGACACAAACATGACCCATCCTTGGAGCAGAGGTAGAGGGACGTTGGAGGAAGCGACCAAAATCCAGACAAGTCCCCCCAGTACCTGAAAGGAAAAAAAAAAGCCAAATCAGAACAGAGAGTAGTAGCTTTGCTTCGAGCACTCTTTTCCTGCCACTGAGGTAGACACACATGCATCTCTTTGCTCTTGTGCTTCTCACCCCAGGCCTTTGTGTTCAGCCCTGATCCCCATTTATCACTGTTTCCATATCATCACACAACATGTCTTTCCCTTAGGTGCAAGCCCAGTTCTACCGAGAAGTTGGGTCAACTCTGTACCTGGATTTTTATGTTGGATTCTCTTCCTCATCCAAGTGTTATCTGGTCATCTACACATGCCTGCAGCCTTCTCCAGCCACCCTCACACACTTGCAGCCTTCTCTAGCCATGCTCACACACCTGCAGCCTTCCCCAGCCATGCTCACACACCTGCAGCCTTTCCCAGCCATGCTCACACACCTGCAGCCTTCTCCAGTCACCCTCACACACCTGCAGCCTTCCCCAGCCATGCTCACACACCTGCAGCCTTCCCCAGCCATGCTCACACACCTGCAGCCTTCTCCAGTCACCCTCACACACCTGCAGCCTTCTCCAGCCATATACACATACCTGCAGTGTTCTTCAGACATCTATGCAATGTCCTAAGTGATATACTCCAGTCATTAACATATACCATTCAGTGATTTGGCTGCCTCTCTAACCACCACCCTGTTGATGGGTTTTCATCCAGTCAACATCATCCACACTGCTTGGTTTTCATTTCCTTTCCTTCTGCTCTTATTGCTTGTTAGAGAGTTTCTGAGGGAAGAACAGCTGTAATTCTCTAATTTCCCACGTGCAGTGCACATTGTTCTGTCTTCTTCACAGGCTACTTGTACTTGGAACATCAGTTCCTACCTATACAATCATAGCTGCAACTGTTGTTTAAAAGAATAAGTAATAACAAGCTACCAGCATTACAATTGATCATGTGCTGAAAATCAAATTTGTGCCTTAGATTCATGTCATAGTTGATAACTACCCAGGCACTGTGTTGGGTGCTGAGAATAAAATCAAGCTTTACTGGCCTCTGTCATCACCGAACTCAGTCTATTCTAGGAGATGGAAAGCTAAGCAAATGATGAAAATAATTCTGAACCAGTGCCAGAGCTGGGGGAGAAACTGGGTTCTATATTTCCACAAAGTAAATGTTTCAAATACAGATCCGAGCAGTCAGAAAACTTATCCCAGAAGTCCTAAGCCCCAGGACCAGACTGGAATGATATAGGAAGAATGGAGGCAGGGGATGAATCTGTGATGGTCAGATAAGAGCCAGGATAGCACATAGCACAGGCGATGAACACAGATCAGCAGGATGTGAGCAGCTGGAGGGGCTTGACAACAGTGAAGGAGATTCAGCTCACACATGGTGGCCATGCAGGATGCAGCATCTTCAATACCTGCTCTTAGAAGTTTTCTGGCTAGAATGTGAGAATGGACTGGAAAGGGAAGGATGCAGGAGCCAAGGCTACATGGGATAATAGCACAGCCTAAGTTATCGTGAAGGTAAGGAGAACAGAGGGGAGGTAATGAGTTAGATAGAAATTTATAAGTAGATGATGGCTGTACCTGATCAGATATAGGACATGACAGGTAAAAGCAGTAAGGGCAATTTCTGGTGCAGGGAGCTAGGGTGACATGAGAAACCAAATACAAGAGGAGAAACAGGGTATCTTTGCTCTGTTATCTCCATCTTACCATCAAAGAAAGACAAATGACATGGCCTTTGCCAGTCACAGTGGGTCTTTTGTGATCTTGCCAGTCCTTTCCATCCTTTTCTTATGTTACCACACCCTTCAATTTTTTTTTTATATTAGAGAAAAAAATCCACAGCTCAAAATCAAAGCTCTTTCATGTCTGAGTGGCTAGCATAGCTGGCTCAGGACGTCACTGGAGAGTGCTTGAGTCGCTAACTCATATCTAATCTTGAATCATTATCTTAAAAAAAATCTCCACCAAGTTCTACCCATTCTCAGCTACCCTCTTCCCCACACCCTCCCCAGGAGGAGGAATTTGTTACCAATGGGACACAGAGGGAGACTGGATGCCTTGGCCTTTTCTCTGTCTTCACTAACAGACTTTTTTGACAGCACACTACTTCTTACATCTCTATATCCAAGCCATTTATTAATTCCATGGTAATTCTTTTCTATCAGTTAGAGACTATGCTAGATTTGCAAACACAAACATTTTGCTCACATCTTTGCCTTAGAGATGCCTCGGGTAAGTACCCCCCCCCATGTTCTCAGCGCTCCAAACCTGAAAGGCCAACGGACATCTGTATGTGGATTTATATCTACTTAGGTAATATTCAAGTTGTACAAATCACAAAAACATTCAAGTTTTTTTTTTTTTTTTGCTGTTGATTTTGAATGATTTTATTTATTTCAGTGAAACTCTTCATCAAATCTAGAAATGTCTTGATACCATCTTTAGGGTCTTCTAAATGCAGAAAATAGGGACAATTAGAATTGTCCCCATTTCTTTTTTTCCTCGTGTTTTTATTATTAATAAAGTCTCATTTTTTATCCATATATCTTCTTGTTCAAGTGCTCTTCTCCTCCTGCCCCTACAGTCACTCTTCTCCCCATCACTTTATCTCCTCCCCGGCAAGGACAGGAGGTCCCAAGGTCCCAAGGTGCCTTAGTTCAGCATCCACTCCAGGCAGATCCACTTTCCTCATCTCCAAATCAAGACTGGCTCAAGTGTTCCTCTGGAGGGAATGGACTCCAAAGTACCAGTTCAAGATGCTTTAGATCTCAAGCTGTTCAGTGTTTGTGGTGCGCAGCTTGGACACGCTTTGCTTTTTGTTTAAAGTCCACTAATGATTCATTTGTGAATACATAGCCTGCTTATCTTTACATTCAAGTTTTAAGACAAAGGGCTCAGCCATATATTTTGATGTACACTGAAAAAAAATTCTACAAACATAATAAATTGCTCCTTGTGTCGTGATAGTTCAAGTATCCACTTAATAAACTTATTTTGTGGCTTTATATCTCAATTCCTATTACTTTCAAATAAAAAAATAACAACTCCCAATGTCTTATACATAAATTTAAGTAATGAATGTTAATGCATGTTAATATTTAACTGCTACTTTATGATCGATCATGAGAGTTAGAATAAATTTGTTCTTCAAAGAGATGATCTTCTCTCTTATATCATTTAATGCATATTTGAAGGCAGTAAGAATCTCTAATGCATCCATCTGTTTTGCTCCCCTGAGAGTTTTTTGTTTTTGTTTTTGTCTTTTTCTAGTAGCCTTTTCTTATTTGCTATCTACAAATAATTTATATTGCTTTAAATACAATGCAAGAATTGTAAGTCATTATTAAATTTTAATTAATTCAAGCATCATGTACTGAGCAGCTGTGTGTAAGAACAATGAAAAATCAAGAATAATTGATCATCATCCATTAGAACAGGCAAACTGAACAGACAAACACAATCATATTCCTCAGGCATTGTGGTAGGTTCTAAATAATCCTTTGGAATAAAAGTAGTAATTAATACACCTAAATTCAGACAGATGGGCCCCGAACCTACTGCTAGACACCGAGCAAGAACATTCAAGGAAAAATACAAACAAGTGAGGTCCCAGCTTTTAGAGTTCTAACCAAGGGAGAAACACACACCATTAAATCTGATTCAGGAACAGATTGTGGCAAGTACTATAAAAAGAACTGAGCACAGTGAGTTCTGTGGGGTGGGAGAGGGGATCAGTAATGTAACAGGAGGGATCCCAAAAGGTGGGCAGCAAAGCAGATTTAAAGACAGGCTTGGGCAGGGAAGCTAAATGTACAAAAAACTATGGGTTAAACTGCTCTATCAAACTCAAAAGTATAGCCTTTCCCAAACCTCAACCTTGGAAGAGGAAATGTGGTACTTACAGAAAAAGCGATCTGATTGGCCTCATCTGTGGTGTGTGAGTGGCATGGCAACAGGAGGCAAAAAGGAAATGAGTGCTGGTTCTTTCTTTCCCAATTAAGCCCACCCACACAGCAACCCGATGCATCATCATGTGTTTGTTGTGCTGATGGGCTAGTTTTGAACGACAGCACATGAGTGCAGTTCAGCTCTCATTTAAGTGAATGAATGGATGGCACAATTAAGCTCATTCAGATTGCCATTTCCCCACTTCAAGAGTATCATTGATTGGTATCTACGAGGTCCTGGGTTTGACTCTCATTCTCACATAAAAAGAATAGCTTGCTGCTGTGGGGTCACTCTGGCTTTGCCTCATGGATGTTTTTCCTTCTTCACAATTTCCTTTCGATGAAAGTTACCTTTTCTTCTAAGCATATCAACCCGGCCTCAACATTAATAAATGTGCTTCAGGTGAGACTGCTTGTACTTGGAATTGCAAGTGGCTTCCAATTCTGGGTTTCAGTATGCTTGGAATATTTCCCAAATAAGTAGTAATCACTAGTCCCCCTGTTTAGTGGAGAAAGTCCTGCTCTTTGGGATGAAGCAGAGCACTGAAACTGTTAAAATCTGAGAGAGATGAACTGATAAAGTATCCTGGCAACAACAAGTGTGCATACTGCAAAGGAAGGTATTAAAAATGCCAGGGCACACCCACGTTCTCATCTTGGATCTGAGTCCACATTCTGATCGTGTGTCTACCTCTCCGTCACTGCTCCCTAGTGTTCTACAAAGCATGATAAGTACATGTAAAAGGTGCTTTCACTTCAAATTTCTGTAAGGAAGTACATCAGGGCTCATGGATCCAAGCCTTAGCCTCTAACAAAATGCTCTTCTACATTTAGATAACACAAAATAGAAAGTCGTCTAGAAACATTTATCATCTTCCTTGCAGGGGGCTGTTCTCATTTTCTTGGGCCAACTTTATAGGTTCCTGGCACACACGTGCCCAATTGTGTTCTGAGGTGAAGTTATTAATTTGTTACCTGTTATACTTTGAATGTGCCATGTTCTGCAGACTGGGGTTGCTGTGGAATCTTTTAGAGGTGGAGCATAGCTGGAAGACGTGGGTCACTACAGGCCATGCTTTGAGGGTCATAGCCTAGTTTCCTTTCTGGCTTGAGTTCTCTTTCTGCTACCTGGTTAGAAGGAATCTGAGGAGCCCCAGCTATACATGTCCATGGCCATGCCTTCCCTGCCATGATGAACTACACCCTCTCAAACTATGAGCCAAAGTCAATGCTCACGCCTTTAAGTTGTATTAGTGAAGTATTTTATTATCACTACTATGGGAAAAGAAACTAATACACTACTCACTTCTAAAATATCAGATATTGTTGTGGTTTTAAATGCTTGCCTACTACAGTAGGTCCATGTAAACTAGGAAGGGTACAGCTTACTGGACCCCCCTCCCATAAGAAAACCAAAGGGATGAATATTCACCTACAGATCATACCACTCAGAAGCCTTGTAGTTAGAGTTGAAGCATGTCTTCTCTAGAAACTTTTGGCTGGTAAAAATACACAGCCCCACAAGAAAACATGGTCCTGGCAAAGACATGATACTTTTGATTTTGGCTGTGTGGATTACAGACGTCTCAACCCTTCTCCTATTTGGATGGCTCTCCTATGCTTCCAAAGAAGTTATGTTAGCAAACATCTCTTTTCTTTTCAAAAGACAGTAATTTTCTGATGAGTTTTTTTTTTGTTGTTGTTTTTAAGCACATGTTCTGACATTTTAACTAATGACTTTCTGAGCTACCGATACCTTCATTTTTATATCCCCTACTAATGTCTTAAATGAATGGGCAAATTTCTATAACAATTGACTTTCACTAATGTATGAACCAGGAATTGAGAAAAGGACACCGATCTTAAGAGACAAACAACCAGACCTAATACTCCTTGGAGAAAACTACTTAATTATTTACAGTATTCTGTGTTGTTATCAACACAACTGGCCATGCCATCTCTCTTCTGCAGGGGACAACCAGCAGGCTTGGGGGTTGGGAAATAACAGTCTTAATGTGTAGCTTACAGAGTTGAAATATGAATTAGAAGGTAATACAATAATGATAATATTAGCTAACATTTATTGGGTTTTTATGGCCAAGTCTTTTCTAAGAATTTTATTTTTATCAACTTAACCCTCATGGAGCCCAGGAGATATTATGAAGCCCCTTTTTCAGGAAAGTTAGTTGAGGGCAGAGCTCTTAGTAAATTTGCTAAAGTCGCATAGTTAACAAATGTTAGACGTGGGATTTGGACTTGGCACTGGGTTCCAGAACATATGCTTTTTATCAGTATACTTTTCTGCCTCTTTAAAGTTTAGTGTTCATTCTAGACTTCAATTTCTATCAACTTTCCAAATGACTGCTTCAAGTCATGTAAAACTGGCCAAATGGCAACATCGGGAAGTTTTATCCAAAACTTCTGAACCTCTCATCTACTTGCAAAAGGCTTCTGTTTTAACAGGTACTTATTTGCTGGGTACTTGTTCAATATTATATTTTTAAAACTGTTTAATATATCTAGAATTTATCACCTCCAGGGAGAACCTATAATTAACTCCATGTTACAAACAATTTATATTCTGAAAGTTTTTGTTTTGTTTTGTTTTTGAGCTAGAAACACATTTATGTTAAGAGATACAATCTTTTGCTGGTAGATACCTTGACAAGACAATTCATAAAATGCAAGTTCATTTATAATGTAGCTGTGCTCTGTAGTAGTTGTACTAAAGATTCTGGGTCCCATTCATCTTGAACTTCCTTTTTTCTGGAAGTGTTCTTTTCCCAGTCCCTTTTTCTCTGCATCCCAGTCTATCATCTCATCCTCAACACACAAAGAACTAGGCACTCTTGTGCATTATATCTGCCTAGCATACAAGAAATGGCTATATAGCTGACCTGTGGTACCACAACTTACAGAAACACTTCTTTGACTGGAAGCCATCCTCAGTGTTCCTGTGGTTACTGATGCATGTATCCATTTGACCATTTACAACATCTAGATTGAAATCATAGACTGGCATGCCTATCACTCACTGGGCTGTGAAGTCAGAATTTGTGACATTTCCTTAAATGTTTTTGAACACTGGGAACCTGGGGGGTACTTTCTGTATAAGGTGTTTAGTTGTGTCCTGAATACATTATATAGAAAGGAACAGGGTCCAAGCAGAGAATAAAGAATGGCTTTAAAAAAATGTGCTTGAAATGCAACTTCAAGTCCCAGGAATGCCTGGCTGTCTGAAGTTCAGCCCATTTCGGAGTACATGATGAATGTCAAAAACAAGTAAAGAGACTACCAAGTAGAAGCATATCCTCTCAATTTTCTGGTTACTATAGCAACGAGTACCACAATAGTAAGTTCTTTGGATGATGGAGAAGAAAGTGATGGAAAAGTAGTCATCTCTGGCAAACATACCTCACCAGCACCAATTTTCAATCTTGTTTGGTCTCCATTTGTCCAGATACCCTATCAGTATTGAACAGTCACTGTAACTTTTGACCAGTCTAGCCCCAAGGTACCTGCCATCCTGCTGGCTGGCATCCATCCAGACTGCTCCTGGATTAACCCTGGTACAGGCTATTGGCTGTAGATCACACTAATCTAGAGGCTCAAGTAAGCAAGATTTGTTTTGTTTGAATTAGGCAAAGAATAAATTCTCGGAAGCAACAACAGAAAAGGCATATGTATCCTTGATCTACAAACACAGTCTGCAAATTGCAAAATAAAATTTACTTTTGTATTTGACTTCCATTTGTCAGTGCTACAAAATTATACTTTCACCTCATCTGACTCAGCCTTTTATGTCAGTTTTCTAAATAGCAAATGCAAACCCTTAAAATAGAAAGTAAAAAGTGTAGAAGAAAAATGAAGTTGTAGCCTCTTTGCATTTGTATTTATCAATTCCCTGGGTTTCTGAAATGTCCTTTCCACATATGTAAGTAACTTTGTATTGGGTAGATTAAAAATGCCTGCATGCCAATGTCCTGGTAAAAACTGGACAGACTACTACTACCTTCTTTCTTTCTTTTGACTGTCTTCCTTCTGAAAGTCTGAATTCAAAAGTTAAGAGTGCCAGATAGGGTTGCTATGAAAGGAGTCCTCGTCTATAAAATAAGCTAACAGGAAATTCAGGTCAAACTGTGTCACTGGAAAAAAATTAGCATTTGTAGTTTTAAAGAGCATCTCTGCTCCAAAACTGCTTTTCTTTACTTACCATTTCTTCTAGAATATTCTTATACACTATTTTTAGTATAAGCCAATAGTATAGCACTTTCTGACTTCTGAATGTGTGTCATATGGGATACACTGGACTAATACCAGTTCTTCATCATTGTAGGCCCCTTTTAATTCCATCCTATGTTAGTACATATGTCAAGTCCATCATTCTTACTATCTGGCACATTTTTATACAACAGCATAAACCTAATCTCCTCCCCTTGACCTTTCCTTTTGCAGCTCAAGGTCAGTCCTTTCAGCAAGTTGGTTCAAAGTCTTTAAATTTTTAGTTCATATTTCCTGTAGGGTTGTGAGTCAGGGAACAAGAATGCTGAACAATGAGCTCTGGCAGGGGCACTGGCTTACCTTCCCTTACAAACAGTTAAATGCTTTTTTCTGGTGATTGGAGATTGCTAACCCATAAGAACCAGAGAGAAAAAAAGTCTTATGTACAAGATCAAAACCTATCTGGAGAGGCAAATACATTGGTTGCTAGGGCTTCTTAATCTATTTCCAAGCATCTCTTTGCAATCAAAATCTATTTTCTGGCCGAGTCAAAAAATGCTCTATATACCAAAACATTTACAAGTTAGTCATACTATGCTCAAAGATATTGGCTGAAAATAATTGGAAATACCTTCCAAAGGCCTCCCCATGACTGCACTTGCCTCTGTCTCTCTCATCAGCCTCCCCGTGTGCTCATCTCAGAAACAGCTTCTGTTTCAGCCTCACCCAGTATCACTTGAGAGAGTAACCAAGTTCATCTATTAGTCGACTGGCTAAGTCTCAGCTTTTTCTCCATCCTTTTTTCCCTTGATTTTATTTTAGGTTCTCATCACATCTTATCTAAACTATATTAATAGTAAGATTCCCCATCTCTCCTGCACACATACATATATATTGACCTCCTGGCCT
Organism: Sigmodon hispidus; assembly: GCA_004025045.1. Taxonomy (NCBI): domain Eukaryota; kingdom Metazoa; phylum Chordata; class Mammalia; order Rodentia; family Cricetidae; genus Sigmodon; species Sigmodon hispidus. The sequence goes on from PVIH01000807.1 coordinate 94,103, forward strand.
TTTAACTTTAATCTCTGTGTTTTGCAAACAAATTTCATTAAAGATTTCTAAGACACAAGTCTGACCACGTTTAACCCTGTCCTCAGTGGTGCTACATGGAGAATATATTCAAAGTCTGACCTGTGTGTCAGCAAACCACACACAACTTCAATTCTGTGAGCAGCATCTTCTCATGCCAAAATGCTAACAATTGCAAGATTTTTACTGTTTCAGGATAACCCTAGATGTTACTACCCCATTACAGCTCCCTGTCGTAGCTTGCTGGTAGTCAAATATTCTCTTAGTCATTTTTTTTCATAAGCTTTCCTCATCATTTCACAAAACTGTAAATGCTTTCTGACTTTTATGTCCTGCTACACTTTTTGTTTTTTTGAGATGTGGTTTCATTAAGTATCCCCTGGCTATCCTGGAACCCCCTGCATAAATCAACCAGCCTCGGATTCACAGACATCCCCCTGCCTCCGCTTCCTGAATGTGGAAACTAAAGGCATGTGGCAACAGGCCTGGTCTACACAACTTCTTTGAAAGGCAAACACTACATATTAGTTATCAGATTCCTAGGCATAAAAGAGAAGGCACAATAACCAGTACATTCTTCAATATGTTATTATGTTAAATAAAGGAAAATAATTCTGGAACTAAAACACTACAGTTAGTTGGAAAACATATTTAGAATTCCTCTCATAAAGAGAAATATAAACAAATAATTTGAAGGTGTTTTCCTAAACACTGAAGCTGTGAGAGTCACTGAATAAATCAATGCTATTGTTTTCCACAATTAATGGTATTGTGTTGGATCTTTCTTAACATATTTTGTAAAATAATTTCATTGAGAACAGGACCCTAAGTATCTTGTGTTGTTCCAGTAAAGATACTGTGATATTATTACAGCTAGGCTTAAACAAAAAATGCTTCAGTTGTACTTCAATCTCATAACAGCTTTTTTTCCCCAAATAGAAGTAACAGGATATGTGTGTGTGTGTGTGTGTTTGCGTGCGCACATTATGGAAGCTTCTGATAAGGAGGAATCCAACATTTTTGTTCACATTATGTAGTCAATAAATATTCACTCCAGAAACACTGAGAGGATTTCATGTTGTCCATGAGGACAAATGTGAGCACTACATGGTGCTGGGTTACTGTGAACAACCTTGAGTGTCAGACCTCAGTGTTCCCATTGTTTGAGATAGGGTCTGTTGTTTACTAGGTGAGGTCTGTGAAGTTCTAGGGAGTCTATTGTCTTTATGCCCCATCTCACAGGAGCAATTACAAACATAAACTACCACAGAGGGCAACTTTTCAGGATTTCTGGGGATTTGAACACAGGTCCTCACAATTTTGCAAAAAGTCCTTTGTCCTGGACCCTGAAAATGATAATCTTTGGTGTTAATGTTGTTAGCCTGAGCCAAAAGGCTTGGTTTTCCAATATCAACTTTCTATTAAACTCATACAGATATATGGTAAAGATACATTTGGGTAGGATAGCTTAAGCCAAAGGACTTAAGGATTGGAAAGTTAGGAAATCAGTGGTAGAACATATCTATCTCAACAAACCATATCATGAATGCAAAGTTGGAACAGTCCTCACTTATGAAGCAGGCATTGCAAATTGCCTTAGTTGGCTCTGGTGGCAGGCACTCTACAGAGAATCATTAGTGCAGTAGAGTAGCAGAGCATTAAATTTCTTGAGCAAAGTGAGCATGACAACTGAATCCCAAGACCACAGTCCCATTATCTGCATCTCCCACTGATAGACACCTGAACACAGTTTACATAGTCTCAGAGAGCAACGTGACAGAAGGGAAGAAATCTTGGAGATAAATTGATTTCAATGGAAGGTCAAAATTAGAAAGGAGTGAAGAGACACCCAGAGACATCAACAGAAACTAACATAATTGGTTCCAAGCTGGAGTTCACTTTGTATTTGAGACTGTGTCTAGGGAATCCTCACATTTAGTTTACAGGGAGAATAATTTCTGAATATGAGCCACGAGAGTCTATGACTTAGGAATAAAAAATCCCAGGGCAATTGTGAACCATAGGAATAAAGGTGCTTCAAATGAATGACTTAGTTCTTGCCTGTATATCACTCAGAGTGGGCTCAGCAGAAGACCACCGAGGTTGCCTGCTGGCTGTTTTCTTAATCTTATGATCCAGTATCACTAAGCATTCCAGAAGGATAAGGGCCAAGAAGGAACTGTTGGTTTGGATCAAAGTGGCCTCTTATTTTCCTGAGGTCACTGGTTTCAGTGGTACATTTTGATCCTTCCCATGGGGAGAGGTAACAGGAGGTTCAGGGAAGAGGTAAAAGATACGGCCGACTTAAACTTGGAAGGTTGTTTGGCCATAAAAATAAAAGTGTGGGGCTAGAATGGTAGCCTACTTCATTAAGTGTTTGCACTTTAATCCTAACTTCAACCCCCCTTTAAGGACTCACTTAAGAAAACCTGGGCATGGTGATGTGTGATCTCAGGGCTGGACAGGCAGAGCCACACTGATTACTGACCAACAAAGCTATTCTATTTAGGCAAATTACAGGTCAATAAGAGATCTTGCTCATCTTGACAGGACACTGAGGTAACTCAGTGGGGAATAGTGTCTAACCCTAAGCCTGTGAATCTGAGTTTGACCCCCGGAGCCCACAGGGTAGATCAACTCCTGGAAATTGTTCTCTATCCTCTGCTTCTGCTTCCCTTAATAAGTAAACTCTCTCTCTCTCTCTCTCTCTCTATATATATATATATATATATATATATATATATATATATATATATATGAGGTAGACAGTTCCTTATGAATGATACCCAAGGTTGTCCTCTGGCTTCCATATGCACTTAAATATACAGGCATGGGCTCTCACACACATATATCCCCATATGAACTGAACATGCACACACACACACACACACACACACTCGAGCATGCACACCCACACATATACATAAAAGTGAAAATCCAAATGACTTTGGGAGGAGACTTTTCTATTTTGATAAGACTCTGAGCACATGGCAGGATTAGTCGCCAGAGGAGTAGAGTTTGAGAAAGCAGGAAGCCGGCTCTGTTAATTTGAAATGTGTGGGATACTTCTCTACACTTCCAGGATCTAATCATCTTATCTGTCTTAACAAACAAAAACATTCATGGTTATGAGAAAAATTATCTTTGTTTTTCTTTTCTACAGAGCCTAGTCCAAAGACTCTATCAGTGGGTTGTAGCTATTCTGTATATTAGAATCTCCAGGGAATCTTTAAAAAAAAAAAATTAGCTGACTCTGGGTGCTCCCCTAGAGGTTCTGATTTAATTAATCTGGGCTGGCAACAGTATTTTCCAAAGCTGCCAAGTTATTAAGTACAGCAAAAGCTGAGAAGTCACTACTGTGAGAGATAGGAACGGGAGATAGGAAGCTGGGTGGAATTCAATAAGTCACCTCTTTGTTCGTTCACCTTCATAACCACAGTGTTGCATAAAGTGTGGCACATCCACAGGTGAGTCCTGTTACCATTTGATTTAGTAACACATGGGTAAGACTTCTAAGTGCATGTTTCCATATACATATATTCATGAGTGTATGTATAGATTCCATGTATGTATATATACATATAAATTATATTGTATAAATGTATTTGAATAAATATTAGAAACATATAACTAACATCCAATTTGAGATGAAATGTATATGACTGCTGAGGATGGGGCTAACTTCTAACCAAAGGTTCATCAGTGAGTAATATGTATATTGGTCTTGTGTAAACTTCAGAAAAGTAGGAAGTAGATGAAGACGTGGGAGCAATTTGTGACAGAGGAAGCAAGCATGTGGGACTTGAACATGGCAGGAAAGGATCCCAGAACTCTCTCTTCAAAGCTGTCTGTTTTAAAGGCTGTGTCCCTCAGCATCCAGGAGGCTGGTCCAATGCCACCCTTCCCTGTTGCTCTCACATGGATGCCTGCAGCTCATCTCAGTCTCACTCCTATGCTGTGGAACTGGGCTCAAACCCGAGCCCACGGACCAGGCTCTTCTAGTCTGAGTCCAGATCACAGCCGCCACAGCCTGTGACTCACTCACTTGGGTCTCTTCTTTCAGATTCAAATCTGAGCTAAGCCTAAGGTGTTTTGGCCACCTAAGCATAATGGGGTAGAAAACCAACGCTCACAAGGTTTTCAGCTCCACAGCACAAAAGGGAAGGCAGGCTGACCCAGATCCAGGTTATGCAAACTCACAGGAGAGGATGGGTGAGGTGAAAAGCCTAATGGAGCAAACAAAGCTGGAGTTCCAAGCCTGCAGGAAAGGCCCTGCCTTGCTAACATTTCTATTTGACATTCTCCGGGTATGATGCAACCTCAGTTGCCCAATTTATTTACACAGTCCCCCTTGTCCACAAGGAGCTTCAAAAGCTCCTAACTCCACAGCATTCCTTTCACAAGTTCAAGTGTCTAGTTCAACAAGGTTGCAGGACAGACCTGTGACATCAACTTTACTAGGGCCAAGTAAAGTGTTTGGAGAAGGTTTGGGAATTCTCAGGTAAACTGCAAAAGGACAAGGTGTGAGAATGGTAGGACACTTTCTCCTACCATTCTCACACCCGCTTGATAACACACTGCCAGTTGCACTTACCTTTTTCCCTGCCCTGTTCTTCCCCAATCCAAAGGGCACTGCTGATGGTGAGGGTGAGTGAGGTGAAAACCATACCCAGACTTCAGCCTCCTCCTTTTCCTGGCGCCTCCCTCCCGGGCTTTCTACATCCTAGCAGCTTCCTGGCCACCCAATCATCAGTACACCTTTGCACCACCCAACAAAATGGCAGGTTAGGGACAGGAGGAGCCAAGGGCGCTGGTTCTTCCTCTAGCCAAGCATAGACCCTGTCCAAAGCCCAGTTCCCAGGACTCCTCCAAGCGTTAACACCCCTCTCCTGCCCAATTTTGGGCCCTTCGCCTGCTCGCTCTCTAGGGGACAGTTCCATTCCAGGCCGGCGAGCAGGTATCTGCGTAACAGGTGCCAGGCAAGAGGCCCCGGCACAACGTGGAGAAGACTCCGAGGCCGGCGGAAGGAAAAGGTCACTTTTAAACAGAAGGAGGCTGAAGGAGGGCGCCAAGGGACCAAACCAGGCTGGGAGCAAGGATGCTGCCTGTCCCCACTCCCCTAGCTAGATCGTCCTCTACGCTACCCCACTTACAATCTCCAGGCAGACGAAAGCTCCCGAGTAGGTCCGCAGGATGTCGGGTCCTGCAGGCAGGGTGATCCGGGGTGCTGGGAAGGACACAGCGGGGTTCGGGGGCGGTGGGACTGCCGCTCCACCGGCCGACATGCTGCCGCTGCTACGTCTCCGCGCACAGCCGCCACCGCCTCCCGCGTCCCGCGTCCCGCCTCCGCCTCCCGGGCTTGGCAGCCGCCGATCCGGTCCGCGGGTTGCGGGCGTGCCGAGCGCGGAGAGGGCGTGGTCACGGGTCCTCCGCTGACAGAGCCCCGCCCCGTCACGTGGGCGCAGGTGAGCCTGTCTCCTCCCTGGCACCCCCAAGGGTCACCCATACAGGTGCGGTGAGCTCTGGCTTTAGCAGCAGCCCCTTAGGCTTTTCAGATCACCTGCTGCTCCAGTGCTAAATGTTCAACTGGGTTCACCTGCCCATCCCACCAGACTCGCACAGCCTGTCCTCATCCATTTTTTCCCAGTTGGGCAGGAAGACAGAAGCTGTGACTCAGAAGGCAAAGTCGCGAGGCACACCTGGAAAGTGGGGGTGCCTGGCTTAAAGCGGACGCTAATGAGATTTTGAACATGCCACTAGCGTTGTGTGGCACATTGGCATCGAAGGCAGTGGGTCCCGGAGGGTTGCTTTGAGTCTTTTCTTCTCTGTTCCGAAAAATCCCTATGAGGATGTCCGCCAATGATAGACAGAAAAGTCCAGTGCACAAAAAGCGCTCTTTAAACTGTAACTTATCGGACAGCAGCTACTTTTCCAGTTTTGAGATCTATATCTTTGTTCTGTTTACTGACAATGTTACCTGCATATGTTTCCACATAGACACTTTCCATTTCACTCACCGACATGTTCTCTTTGGCACTGCCTTTTTAACACTTACCACTTAAAAAATAGGATGTGTGTGTATGTATATATGTATATATGAATCACCTGTCTCAGTTTACCTCCATGCATTCCCACTATATTTTGGTTTTAGTGACAACATTCTGTAAGTGGAATAAAGCAAGGGACATTTCTCAAAGATTATCTGAAGATAAGTTAAATTACATACAACAGCACTCACGTAGATCAATTGGAAAAAAAAAAAAACAAAAAAACAAAAAACAAAAAAAACCCAAAACGATAGCTAACCCGGGCATGGCAGCACATGCCTAGAATAGCAGCATTTCATAGGATGAGGCCAGAGGATTGCCCTGAGTTTGAAGCCAGCATAGGTTGCAAAACCAGTAACAGAACATCTAGGAATACCTAGGAAGACGCTGTCAAGTAACAAGAACAACAGTCAAAATATATACATACATAGATGTGTGATTATTATTCACACATGCGCGCACACCAATATCAGACATTCTCCAAATCCAGTCTTGTTTTGTTCTATTAAGTTTAGCTTTTGAACTGTGTGTGCACTGCTTCCTGCACGGATTGTGAGCAGGCTTTACCCTATGACTTTATTATTTTAATGAGCGAAACTCATAGGTGTGGTGGGTGGTGGCACCAGAGTAAAAGCCACAAAGGAGGGCGTGGATGAAACCTTTCATACCTACCTCTTGTCACCCACACCTGTTAGTCACCACTTTCTGGCATTTTGTGCATTTCTGTTTGTCTAATAGGAAACCTCAAGTTTTCTGCATTCATTTGTTTGATCAATGAACTGTTCTGTGCCCAGACCCTGATTGGCAAGACATTTTTATTGGCTTTTAGAAAGCACTTAGGGGATGTTCAAATGTGAGTCCACTTCAGAGAATTTGGTATGGAGATGCTCAGTAACTACATATAAGATGTTCAAAGTATTGTGGTGAATGAACTTGAAATGACCTTGATGTTTCTACATCCATTAATGATTTAAAGCCTCAACTGTGTTAATTTTGAAGTTGTTAATGAAGAGAAAGCTTGGGACTGTATCCTTTCCAGCTCCTACCTTGCCATACTGTTTTTTTCTTGCCCGTATCTACTCCAGTGTCCAGTATGATGAGCCAAATGGAAGAGGCTGCTCTGTGCCTCTCTGCTACTACAGTGTATCTGATCAAAACTGAATACTTTTCGGGAAGGGATTTCCTTCTCATGATTGCATTCTATACCAATTTCCTCTTTTCTGACAATACCTCTGGCATTCTTTCTCTCCACTCCCAGTTCTTTCCCAATAAAATTAACCCTCATTTCTTAATAGTGTCTGTTGACTTTCTCATTCATTTCTGTGACCCGCCCAGAATATCTTACTTTGAAGATTTTCTCTGAACCCCAGAGTCAGAAGGTTCTCTGTTCTGTCCAGTCCTCCTACAACCATTTCGTCCCAAATAATCACACAAAAGTTTATGTTAATTATAAACTGTTTGGCCTGTGGCTTAGAGTTATTGTTTGCTAACTCTTACTCTTAAACCTAACCCCTGATTCTTATCCATGTTTAGCCACATGGGTTGGTACCTTTTCCTCAGGGCAGCATCCTCATCTTACTTCTTCTGCATCTTGCTGGTGTCTCTCTGTTCTTCCTTTTCCCAGAATTCTCCTTGTCTGGTTGCCCTGTCTATGCTGTCTGCCTAGCTCTGGCCAATCAACATTTTACTCAACCAATATTTGTAATGACAAATAATATCGTGTTCAAGAGCATAGTCCCACAGTAGAACCCCCCCTTATTTGACCATTATATTTCTTTTTAAAATATCATTTACTGTATGTTCTGGGCATTGAATCTATGGCCTTGCTCATGTTAGTCAAGTACATCTCTATTGACTTAGAGCCTCTAACCCTCTTTTAATATCTTGTGGCTGAATCTTGCTTAAGTTGCCTAGGCTGGCCTCAAACCACAGACTGTTGCCTCAGCTGCTCGAACAGCTGGAATTATAGGGATGTTCTTTCCCACTCTGCTCAGTGTTCACCTTGGTGACACTTTTGTCAGCCTGCTTCCCAGCTCTCTGCTGTCTTTATAAAGAGCAATTGCATCTGGAGCCATTTTCCCACTGGAAATTTGTGAGCACCACACTGTCTGACATTTCTGACATCTCCTATTTATCTATTTTTTCTTCATTACCAATTCCCCTGCCTTATTCTCTGATTGGCCCATTCTGACATTTCTGGTTTCTCTATTCACCCTGTGCCTTTACAAGGGAATTAGATAGCATTTGCATTAGTAACACACACTGCTTTCTATCTTGTTCTTTTTGTTTCTTATCTTCATTGTTCCATGTTTTTCAGCCTGTGTTCAGTCCAACTTCTCCATCCACTCTCTCTGATGTTATCATCATACTTCCCAGAGTCACTAAAAGGGCACTGGAACCCTGACTACTTGGGGGAGCTAGCCTTCAGTGAGCCTTATGGATTCCTCTACCACATACCATTTTTTTTGTGATTATTCCATAACTTCTGACTTTCCTGATCTAATCTTTCTACTTAGAATAAGTAAACATTGTTGAATGGCTGAAAGCAAATAAAAACCAATAAAATCTAACTTCTCTTAGTTTACAAGGAATTTTATAGCATAAAGAACATTGAAAACACTGCTGTCAATCCACTTATCCAGGATAAACAGCTGGGTATTTCTCTTCATAGTTTTGTCTCATATCACAGCTTTTAATTATCACCAGATCTAGATTTTACTCACTATAATAGATCATCTTCTCACTGTTTTTTTCTACCTCACAGAACACAATTCCTTCTCCCAGTGAACACTCTGTCCATCTTTATTTCTTCACTTAGGTACAATATTCCACCATTCAAATAATTTCTAAACACAAAAGTGACCATAGTCCATTCTCTACTTAGAAAAGCTCTCGAATCCTGTGCTTTTCTCTGGGTCAGTTCCAAATGTCGTGGAATGCAAGTATTTCTGTGACTAGGTTTCTAATGGACACTCTCAGCCCCAGCTTTATCAGCCCACTCTCAGTTGTAGTGGTCCTCAGGTTTCCCACACACCTTTCTAATAGGACATCCTTTTTTTTTTTTTTTTTGTACTCATTCTACACTCTAAAACCTCTGTCCTAAAGATCCCTTTGAGTCAAAGAGACAGCACTTTATGGCAGCTTTCCCCTGTCTAAGTTTCACAGAACCTTCCTTCATGTGAGTTTCCATAACTTGTTGTGCTGATTATTAAAGCCTTTACCTTGCTGAAGTAAGGTAGTGTCCATGGTCTCTTATCTCTTTGCTTAAGCTGTGTAACAGGATATTAATTTCAATAGTTCAGTGGGGGCACCAGGGAGTGGAGAGTATCAGGTATCAAGGTCATCTGGGTATCAGACCATTAGAAGCTTAAAGGGGGGTTGGTGGCAAGCTCATTAGGCAATCTATGAACTACTCACTTCTGTTAAGAATATTTAAATCTCGGAATGAGAGGATTTAAAAGCATGTTTGTTTGGGGGGAAGAGGTAGAAGAATCACACTTTTTTTTCTCTTTATCACTCTCTGACTAATTACAGGAAGTTGTTAAGGTTTAGTCACATTGCATAATGCAAGTTCAAGTACAACCATCCCACCTGGTACACTCTGCCTGTAAATCTCTCTGCTTCATTGCAATTACCTTCTCTGGTTCTGTTTCTTTTCATATACGAATTTGAAGTCCATCTACATTTTTCATTTCTCTCTTTACATTTTCTTTTGGAAAGTAATTCTTTAATTACTTTTCTCTTTTTTGACTTTTCAATTTCTACTTTCCATTCGTTCTTCTGTATAAATGTTCTCCTGTATTCCCAAATTTTACTTATTACAGAAGCCAGGAATGTCTGATTTCCATTCTAAACAGGAGAATTACCATTTGCTATGCTGGATAATAGAAAACAGCTAAAATCCAAGAGGAAAAAAAATATGTAAAATATATTTTTTCTTTCCTGGCCTCCTCAGTTTTCCTGATTGCCTTCTACTCATTTCTATTTCAGGCTTCCCCAACGCCAGTTATGCATAAAATATTTACACAAAAATATACCTCTGGAGAGTCAGACTTGTTGTTGAGCTGTGGTAATGGTCCTCCATGCTAGTTGCTGATATTTCTATTTTATCAGCTATTGAGAGAGGTGATAATGGCAGACCTATGGTTTTCTGGAGAATTTTCTGAGTGCTGAGGGAGCTGTTCTTGATAAAGAGCTGCTTTCTCCTTGAGTTTAGGTGATGGAAATTTGGAATTTAAGGAAACAGGGCTAGAGTTCATGGGATACTAAAAATAAAAAGCCTTATGCCAGTCAAAACTGGGGAGTCACCAGAGGGGTCCCTAAAAGTCTCCAAGAATGTATTAGCATGTGAAGGTGAGATATCTCTCCAAAGCCAGGGCAGTTAAACTTCAAAGGAACAAAAGTTCATAAAGGGGCAAGAATAGTTCATGTTTCCATCTTCTTAGTGGGCAACCTCTCAGTGAAAGAGGTACTGGCTAGAGTACTCACAGCTGGGCCTCAGAAAGTAGGGTAAAGTTTAAGCTGGATAAATGTCTGCACTAGCCCAACATCACAAATCTTTTTTATTAATCTTTCTTCTTTTCTTTTTTGAGATAGGGTCTTGTAGGTCTGGTTAGCCTTGAACTCATGATATGATCCTCCTGCCTCAGTTTCCTAAATGCTGGGATTACAAGTGTGAGCCAACACATCTGTGCTAATCCTAATAATTTGAAAATGTCCTAGAAACATAAAATTCAATATAACAAAGTGTTGTTGTTTTTAAAAAGCACTTTGAAATAGAATAACTGAGAATATACTAGTAGCAAGAGCAGCAGAAGAAACAAAAGGTGAAATGTTACAAGAAAGTTTACTGTAGACTATACTGGGCTTCGGGTGCAAGGTCATTCCAGAAGACAGAAGCCTGATATCTGGCATACCTTTTAGTGAAGAAGGAAATTTGAAGGACTATTCCATCCATTTTTGGCATAATTTGTCAATTGCTTGCTTCTCCCTGTGTTCTGTAGAATATCTGGCAGTATTCTCTGTGAAACAGGAACCTGAAGGACCATCTCAGCTTGTTCTGCCAAAGTTTAGTGGTCATTTTCCTATGAGTCCTGCAGTCTCGTTTATACAGTAGAAGCAAGTAGAAGCAAGAACAGTTGAACAGGCTAACTTTTGGCTCAAAGAAAGTAAATTCTGTACAGCATTTCTTTGATGCCCATCATCCTCTTGAAGTAGATTCATGCTGTCAAGAGCAATCATGTCTCATTGTTCAGAAAAGTCTTATGTTCTTAAAATATTCTATAGATTTTTCAAGTGTTTGAAGATTACCTATCTAATTGAAATATATCTTTTGTATCTAAAATTCCTAACTAACATGCCTATAAATTTGGTTATCATAAATGATTACCTATTAGTCTGCATTTTTAAATTAAACATTACAATTTTAAGTGAGTTACATAAACATAATACCTTAAACAAGAGTAGGAATACATATGGTATAAAAAATTGACATTAAATTTGTATCAATAAACTAAAATCCATAACAATGTAAAGTATTTAAAACAAGTAGTTCCTTTTAAAAAGTAGATTTAATAATCTAACCTTTATTCTATCATATCTAAATCCCTCTTTATTCTTTAGAAAGAGATAGACTATGACCAATAATCAAATCCTCTAAACAAAGATAAAAATCTATAATTTGGAAATTTGAGCCTGGTTTTCTAAATTACTTTCTGCTGATTGGGGATAAGGGTAATCTTTGAGGGATCCTGAGACTGGATAATCTTAGTCAACAGCCTTGAAGGTGATGTGGATGGTGGATGATCTGGGCCATCTCTTTTCATCAGAGATTTTTCAGGTCTTCCTTGATCAGACTATATTAGCCTAAAAGCAATCCATAGTCCTCATCTTCCATGGAAACAAAAGCAGAACATTTTTTTCAATGCAATGTATCTTTAGACCAAAATTGTCAAGATACCTTTAATATATATATATATATGTATATATATATATATGTTGGATTAAGTTTGCAGCCTTTTCAATCAAATCTTTTTCTTCAGTTAGCTCATTAATAAATAAAAAATTAAAAGAAAACAGATAATATACATAATCCAGACTTTGTATTTTCCATATTTACATGGCTTATTATATTTTCATTACTCTAGTTCTCTTCTTTAAGGATTTTTTCTACTCATTTTTTTCTCAAGCCTATATACATTTTACATACTTTTAAACCCATTTAGAGGTTTTCTTCATCTGAATCTGTTTTATTCCATATCTTTAATTATTTTTTAAGCAAGAGAGTTTTTAAGTTGCTAAACTGTATGGCTAGGACTAAAGTGCTGGCTTTACCCTGCTCACTTTTGAACAAGTCAAATGAGGTCAGTTACCTTCCTAATCTGAGAAGTAGTATTAAGTATCATAGGACTATGTTTTTAAGTCCAATTATGCTCTTAAACTTTTAAACTTCTAGTGGCTAGAAGAAGATTCTCTGTACCGCAGCCCGTGAGAGAGACTGGAAAAACTGACTATGCAGCTTAGCTCATGGCGGCTGCTGGGAGTCTGTGCACTGCTCTTGCATTAAAATGTGAGACAAGGAACTCTTATGCTTTAAGTTAAGCCATACTTCTATTTATGTTTAGGCACGTGGCTTGGTTCCTTTTTGCTCAATGCAGCATTCTCATCCCACTTCCTATGCATCTCACCTTCACCTGCTGCTCTGCTCATCTGCTTCCCCAAATTTTAGTCTGTTGCCCCACCTCTACTTCCTGTCTAGCTACTTGACCAATCAGCATTTTATTAAACCAATATTTACAATGACAAATATTTACAGTGTATAAAAGCACTCTGCTTTCAGACTTACACAATGAGAAATGGCTTCATGGCTCAGTGGAGCTTAAACTTTGGAAAACTGGCCAGATAAACACTTAGTCTGGGTGCTAAATTTCCAAGAAGACAAAAGTAGGTGTTCCTTATATAGGAAGGAAACAAATGTTTAGCTTACTATTTTCAATGTGGGAAGTTGGGAAAACCTTTAATCAGTAAATAGCTTAGACCCAAAGATGAGTATAAGCTAATTTGAAGGATAGAGAGGGAGGGTTGTTATCAACACAGGGAAGGGGCACATTTGAAAACCTGGTGGTACAAGCTGAATGAAGTCCTCTGTCTCTGTGATAAAACCAAGGAGTTAAGTTGAGATCTCATTGCCTAGAACCTTCATACAATACATATAGTCATGAATTATATCTTAAGAACCCCATGAAAGCAGAATGAAATTTAATCAGAGAGTGAACTTACAATGCACATATTATAAAATGACAATTCCAAGTGCAATGTGAAGAGCAAATTGTCACTCTAATATTGAAGTCACTATACAGAAAGTACTATACAGAGCAGAAATCTGCAAACTTTGGAGGGAACAGACTTACTCAGTTTAAATAAATTATTTAATTTTCTGAGGCTATTTTCTTATCTATAAAATAGACTTCCCCATTTTATGCTGCCTTGACGTGACAGCAAGGTAAAATGAAACAGAAGACAAGATTTCAATTACAGAAAGCTCACAAATAAAGTGTAATAAATATTTAGTGATTGCTCTTATTTTGCTAAACATGACAGAGAATGAAGATAGTAAAGTTAGGGGAGAGTCTAGTCTCATATTTCAGAAAGTTTATTTATCTACATATGCCTTTGATCTTTATATTCTGTGCCATATCCCTGTAGGGAGGCAGCACTATTTTTGCACAGGGTCTAGTGGAGGTACAGATGGCTCAGTACACATGATGAGCATTTGTTGTGTGCTAAACATGCATCATAGAAACCATTCCTGAAAATAGGTAAGATTAGTTTTGTATCTTGTCACTTTCCTAATTTTATCCAATAGACAACAGTTGTAGTATGCATGAAGTAAAGAAGTAGTTTGATGTTTATACTAAATGTTTACAAAAGAAACAGTGAGTGTTGCCAGGATTTTTACCAAAGAAAAACCATTTTAAATGGCCAAAGTTATACTGAGTACTCTGCCATGCCCAAAAAATAAAATAGAAACCAAAAACAACAGCAAAAAACAAAACCAAAAAAAACCCAGAAAGAAATATTTGGGACCTTGGGACCTTGGGACCGCCTGCCCATGGGGGGAATGGGGAGATGTGGAGAAGAGAGAATGACCTGATGTGGTGGGAGGGGAAAGGGACCTTGAATAAGGATATACAAGGATAGAAAATGTGACGTCTTTGTTCATAATAATAATAATAAAAAAGTATGAGCCACCAAAAAAACCCCAAAACAACAAAAAACCCAAAAATAACATGTAAATTTCTAATAAAATTACAGATTTTTCTTATTTCTGAAGTCAAGCAATCTATATGTCACTACAGAATTACCACAAACTTGCTGATTATATTCATCTTTGAGGACCATAAACTTTGTGCTGAGTTTTAAATAAATGAATATGCTTGTCACCAGAGTTAAAAAAAAAAAAGAAACATTTCCTTGGGGATTTGTAGTACCAATGTTCCTTAAGACTTAGGAATAACCAGATTCTACCTTGCTAGAATACTATTTCTTGATAGACATAGACTATTAAGCTAATTCTCTTCTAGTTATATTATATTTGTAAGTATAACCTTCAGGCAGATCTTAGCAGAAAGTAGCAGCTTCTGAGTTTATAACATTGTGTTTCTATTGGAACAGTTTCCTGTTCACAGTAGAGATGAGTGGAAAGTCTGAATATTTCTCACATATCCTTTGACTTCTATACATCATTATCACCCCAAGCCCCTGGTTAACTTCAAAATTCATCTCTATGGTTATACATCCTGTAGATTTGGACAAATTGTGTAATAATTAATACTTTACACTCATGCAGAGGAGTTTTGTTGCCTTAGAAATTGTCTGTGGTACCTACCATTCCTTCATCCAAGCATTTAGCAACCATTCATCTTCTATTGCTAAAAACTTGCCTTTGCTAGAATGTCATGTAGTATACAAACTTTTCAGACTGACTTCCTTCAAAAAAGAATTGTACTTTTAAGTTTTCTTTATACTCTTTCATAGTTTAAGAACATTAATTTCTAATGCAAATAATATTTTATTGTTTAGTTTATAGTTTATAAAAAGAACATATACTTAAAATATTGTTTGCAAGGTAAGAATAATTGGCAGAAAAGTTTTGTAAAATGATAAATACATATCATATGTCATTCTACTTTTAAAAAAATTGGCTTTATAATTATATGTATATGAATGATTTGCTGCACAAATGTACCTGCACCTTGTGCATATGTGTTTCCAGAAGAGTCAGGAAGAGGTGTTAGAGGTCCTAGAATTGGAGTCAAAAATGGTTATGAACCAAATCTTTTTGGAAAATCAGCCAGGACACTTAGTGACTGAAACATGTTTCCAGTCCATCATACTATTTTTTTAACCCCATCTTTTTTGAAGCACATAGTACTTAGAGGAAAAATACTGATATTCCTAACTTGCATGTATAGGCCAACATCAAGTTTTATATTATCAAAAACTGTTATCTTGGTTGTGGTAGAAAAAAGGTTATCAAAAGTCTTATCTGATTAAAAAAAAGGTTATAGACTGGAGAAAAATTAACCTGGGTGAATTAATTCTTATATTTCATTAAGCTCTTGGAAACTCTGGTTATGTGTCACAGAGAAATAAGTATATACTTGGATAACAATGATCTTACATAAACTGGCTAATCTTGTTAGGATGCTAACTTTAAATGCTTATCACAGGTAAATACATTTCTTCTCCTTAAACTTCCCCTAGGCCTTTGTGTTTATTGTCTGGGATGTTACAAACTGGTTTACAGCTTGTATAATCATTAGGAAGCAGACTTCTTTTTAATTAAACATATTCTATTATAGTAACTAGTCTGCTATGTACCCATTTTTTCCCTAAACACTGTACTTATTTCACAGTGTTAAACTGTCTCTGGGCTCCTCCCAAGCAGAGTTTTCATTAACCTCTCTTTAAATTCATCCTCACTTCGACATTAAGGAGCCATCTTTCCTTTTTGTCCCCACAATGGAGCCAGTATTATTTCAAGATGCATTTCTACCTATTGTCTGTGTTCATGTGACAGTTGAGCTCAGGTATTGTATAGGAACTCGTTTTTCAACTGTTATCACTAGTGGATATTAAAATATCAGCTGAATATAATTGAGATGCAAGTGTGCTTATATTCCCAATTTTACACATTCGTTATTTTTATATCTGCTAGTAAAAACTTTTGAAAAATAAATCAGAGAAATTGTGGTGAGCATTTAGATCAATAGAACTAATTAGCTATATAGTTTATATGTGGTATATTTTACTAATAAAATGTAAGCCATATATATGTACAGGCATAAATATGCATGTATCTATAACTGATGCACATACATGAACATATATATACATATACACATATGTGTGTATGTGTGGGTGTGTACATACATATGTGTGTATATATGAGAGAGTGAGATGTGAGAATAAGGGAAGGGTTGTTTCCAGGCAAAAACTGTGACAGTTAAGCCAGATATTAAATTAGAATACCCAGGTTTCATCAGGTGTGTAACTTCAGGAAAATACTTTTACCTTGTAGTGACATAGAGTTTCTTTTCCATGGTATAGAAAGCACAATGCCTCTTTCCTGTAGAATCCATAGATAATGACTGTTAGCATGTAATTAGGAAAGCAGGAACTCATGATTGCTAGGGGAGTGAACAGTAAAAGTGAGAGAAAGGAGAGATTAGAGAGGATAATGGGTATGAACATATTCACTGTAAATGTCTGGATGAAATGTGGAAAAATAAGTAAAATAAAACAAACTGACAACTAATTCTGCCTTTAACAATGTGTTTAGGCATTTAAATTTACATGGGAGAAACATGCAGAAGCAGAGTTTTGAAAAAGTTTACTAAAAGTTGTTATACAACCGTGCCTGGGGAAGCAAGTGCAGTGCGCAAGGTCCTGCTCCTGGAGAAATGTAGGGGAGGTGATGGGCTGCTGTGCCTGATGCCTCTGTGAGATTTTAGTGGGGCACTGTGAGGTATGTGTGAAGTCATTGTATTAACAGATAAACTATGGATGAATCTGAATCTCAGTCAACCTGAATTTCAGATAAAACACATAATCATTTGGTTCAAGTACACTCCAAATATTGCATTTGTTCCTTGTCTTAGGGTTTCTATTGCTGTGAAGACACAACACGACCGTGACGAGTCTTAAAAAGAAAAAATTTAAATTGAGTGGCTTACACTTTAGAGATTCAGGAGTTCAGAGGTTCAGTCAATTATCCTGATGGTGGGACATGAAGGTATGCTGGAGAAGAAACTGAGAGCTTTACATCTTGATATGTAGGCAACAGGAAGTGATCTGTCACACTGGGCATAGTCTGAGCAAAGGAGACCTCAAAGTCCACCGCTACAGTGACACACTTTCTCCAATAAGGCCACACCTCCCAATAGGGCCGTTTCTTCTGGAGACCATTTTCTTTCAAACCACCACATACTTTGAAGGTGATTTCTGCATAACTGAAGTTTAAATTTAGTTCCACATTATTATTTCTGTATTTATTCAATCTACCAACCCTACTCTGTGGTCAGTTTTGGTCACCATGGTATCTGGAACAAAGAATTAGATGTGGGTGGAAGAAATCAGGAATGTATTTGTCACTAATATTTTCCTGGATAATATGTTTTATTTCTGATTTTTCAGATTTCTACCTGATTAACTATGTTATAATAGGGACACACACACACACACATCACATCATAGATTAGGTGATACCTTAACAATTGGAAAACTGCTCCACTTTGAGATACATCCTACTACCCAGTTAAGAAGCTAGATAATCTGCCTACTCATTATCTGTTTACTTTGTAATCTTCTTTGCAACTGTGGTTGAATGTGCTACATAAGATTCACTTATTTGTTGTATCTGCTTACAGTTTGGCACAGACTTTAGTAAATGAACCTGAGAACACGCAGGATCATTCTGATTGGGTAGCCATTTGTGCCCTGTTGTGCACAAATTTAACATGATTGGCTTCAGTGGTCACTGCTCCAGAGGCAACTTCATTATCTGTGAAGCCAAATGCATGGGCTGAGCCCAGTGAAGGCATCAGTGTCTCCACCAGAGGTTCAGAATGACTCACAGAGCTTTTGGTATGTCACTTTTTAGCTTTACATTTAGGTTCACAGAGCTACATCATGTTCTTGAATAAAGCAATTTTATGTTTATAGTAGTGAGTGCTTCTCTAAGAAGACAATAAGAATCCTATTGATACATCTCCGAAGACAAAATTTCCTTGGCTTGCTTCTAATCTCTTACTGTTACTCTATCACTCTATTCCTTTTTTTGGGGGAGGGGAGATTATCTTTATTGTATATCTCCGTTTTTTTGTTTCTGATCACACTTTCAATCTGCTCAGGTGTAGCTAAGATTAAAGGATTGACTAAAGCAGTTCCTTGATTTCTGAAAGCTTAGGTTGATGGCAGAAGTACTGGTAGAAATCATGTTTACCATCACAACTGGAGAATTTTAGGGTCCACACTGCAATCATGTAGAGCATCATTGCCACTGCTGCTCAGAAGCCTCATTTAAGTGTTTGGCAGCAGGATATCTTAAAAGAGGCTCTCGTTTTTGCAACTAAGTCAGGAAGCCTCTCTTAAAGAAGCCATGCCTCGGCTTGCTGCCAGCAAACAGAGACCACCAGAGACAATACTGCTTCCAAGAAGTCATGCTTTACTCTGTTCCTTTTTTCTCTGTATGAGCAGTAACCTTAAATCATTTATATGCAGTTTGTGCTTGTTCTGAGGTTCCTGTGAGACTATAAGAACATGCTATTTTCCAGTTCACATTGTACCATGACCCATTTAAGAAACACAACTAGGAATATGCTTATGGCTCTGTTTCTGTATTCTAGAACTCTTTTTAAAAAGATTTCTCAGGCTTTATATGGATGAACATGCACCATATTGGATTCATTTGTAGCCAGATGTTTCTATGTCCTGCCTGGCCAGTCCCACAGCCATTCAGTACAAAATAACCACACAAAGGCTTATATTAATTAGAAGAAGATTGGTCTATGGCTCAGACTTATTACTTGCTAACTCTTATACATTAAGTTAACTGTATTTCTATTTATACTTAGCCACATGGCTTAGTACCTTCTTGCTCAGTGCAGCATTCTCATCCCAGTGGCTCTGTGTCTCACTGTCATCTCTTGAATTCTCCTAGTTTGGTTGTTCTAGCTCCACTTTCTGTCTGGCTACTTGGCCAATCAGCATTTTCATAAACCAATATGAGTCACAAATACTTACATTTTGCAAGAGTATAGTGCCACATCACAACCAACTCATTCTTCTCTGTATATTTACACACAGATGCTAATTGCTCCCCAACAGACTCTATGCTGGTTAGTTTTATGTCAACTTGACATAGGCTAGAGTCATCTGAGAGGAGGGAACATCGATTGAGAAAATGCTTTCATACGATTATGCTGCACACTACTGTAGAGCATTTTCTTAATTAGTGATGGATGGGTGCGTATTGGGGAAGCCCACTGTGGGTGTGGCCATCTTAGAGCTGATGATTCTAGGTTCTATAAGAAAGTTCGCTGAGCAAACCAGGGGTCAAAAGCCAGCAAGCTTCGTCCTTTTAGGAACTCTGTATCAGCTTTTGCCTCCTGGATCCTACCCTGTTTTAGCTCCTGCTCTGACTTCCTTTGCTGATGAATTGTAATATGGAAGCATATACCAAATAAACCCTTTCCTTCCCAAGTTGCTTTGGTCATGGTCTTTCATCACAGTAGTAATAAACATGACTAATTCAACTTCCTTCATTTTATGCCATGAGATATTATAAACATTTCTCATGTTATGCTAGCAAATTCAGATCACTTTTTTGGGTTGCAGTTTTACACTGTTTTAAGTTTGTGCTATTATAAATCCTCTGCAATTAAATAATTTGTTGATAAAATTTTTCTCAAAAGTCATGTCAAGTAAAAGATGTAGGACTGTCTTGACAGACATATGGATTTGCTTCCCAAGAATACTTTTATGGGCTATGTGCTTCATCATTTATAGGGTCATTTGTGTTAGTTTTTATTGCTTGAGAATTTCAACTCATGTTTTCAGAGATGAGACCATGGTTCTCTGGCTCCTTTGCTCTTCCGCCTGTGGTAGGGGAAAATATCATGGTAGAAGAATGTGACAGAGAGAAGCTGCTTACCTCAGGCATCCAAGAGGCAGTAAAAAATAAATTCAAATCCAGTACATATTATTAGAAGGCATAGCCTCAGTGAGTTTCTTCAATTAAGAATCTGCCAACATATTAATTTATTCTCTAGGTCAGGGCTCTTATGATCAAATTGCTTCTCAGATGCTGAACATTACATTGAGAACCAAGCCTTCAATACACAGAAAAAATAATAATACTTCAAAAGGTACTAACTCAATAGTTAAAGTGATATTTTAAGTATATAAAGAGGCACGAGATATAAAAACACAAAAGTATCTAACAAACAGATAAAAATTAACTTTTTCTGTTAAGAAAAAGTAGCTGAGGTCAGGTGGTGGTGGCACACACCTTTAATTCTAGCACTCAGGAAGCAGAGGCAGGCAGATCTCTGAGTTCAAGGCCAGCCTGGTCTACAGGTTGAGTTATAGGATACCCAGGGCTACACAGAGAAATCTGTCTCAGAAAGCAAAGTAAAACAAAACAAAACCACTACCAAAACCTTCAACAACAACAAAAAGCATGGTTTAATTCTGAACTCAGGATGCAGAGACAGTGAACCTTTAAAAGTTGGAAATCAGTCTCTATAGTAAGTTCTAGGATAACAAAGGTTCATGGCAAAACCCTGTCTCAAAAACAGGCCAACTAAATAAAAGAACCAGTAATAAAAATGGAAATTTTACTGATATTTAAGATCATTTAGAATAAGGAATTTACTTGCTTTTCCTGGCTGAACCTGTCTAGAAGAGAAATGCACATGACTTTTAAGTATTTAATTAATCCAAGGAGGGCATGTGCTCAGGTCATACCTCACTGCATCATGGACATCAGCACCTCCATCTTTATGATCTTTTTTACTGGCAAAGCAACTTTGTGGGATGTGGACTTGCTTCTTATTTTGAATGTCTCACTGGACACAACATACTCACTGTTAGTGAGATATAAATTTTATGTTAGTAACTTTACTTTTCCATATTATATTTACCTTTGCTGAAGAGTGACACCTCCCTTCACTTCTCCATGTCTATGACAGGAGGTCAGAGTTTTCTTTATTCTTCTAAAAGGCCTTCTACGATCTCCTCTTTGCATTGATGGTTTCCATCATTTTCTTTCCTTGATGTATATTTGTTGGATTCTTTGCTGACTAAACATTCTGTATCTTTTTAAAAATATAATTTTCCGAGTTTCTTCTCCTCCCTTCCTTGCTTCCTTTCCTTTCCTTCTCTCATTCTCACTGTTATTCTTTTGTTATCGTGTTCATTCTTATTCTTACTTCACTTTTGGGAATTGAACCCAGATCTTCACATATGTTAGACAAGTACTCCACCTTTAAACTTTTGAATATTTAACCTTTTGTCTAACATATTTTAGTAGCCTACAGTTCCTTTTAGAGACCTTTTCCAGGTAATATTTTAAGCTATTCTTTTCTCCACTTTGATACAGGATCTCATGTATTTCAGGCTGGCTTCAAATTTCCTAGGTAGTGAAGGAATTTGAACCTCTGATACTCTAGCATCCCTCTTCCGGCTGCTAGGGTAATGGGTATGCAGTACCACACACACTTTATTTAGTGTTTCGGACTGAACTCAGGACTTTGTGGAAACATTCTGCCAACCGAACTATATCCCAAATGTAATGTTTAAATTATTAAAATAAGTTGTCAATGTTCATAAAAGGTAAACGATGTCTAAAAAGATGCCTCAGTGTCCATGCATACTTGTTGCTCTTTCAGAGGACATGGGTTCCATTCCCTGAACCCACATAGTTTTTTTTTTACGCCCATCTATAACTCCAGTTCCAGTGGTTCCAGTTCCCACTTCTGGTCTCTTTGGGCATCAGGCATCCCTGTGGTATTCAGACATACATACAAGCAAAACATTCATAGACAAGATTTATAGTTTAGCTTCTCCTGTCAAGAAAAACTTAAGAATCATGGAACAATAGGCTTATATTCTCCCAAGTCAGGAGTGGCTGGACAGTGTTTGTCTGCTTTTTTCCAGAGTTCTCTTAGGGTTTTGTATTAACACTGGGCCCTGAACAGTTCATTTCCTTGTTTATATCCATTTGCAGAAAGGAAATATGGACTCAGCCCTGCCCAGCCATGCTACCTGGCTGTAAATCTTGCTACCACCTACTTGCTAATTGCATGTCCCTGGCGAATTCCGGTGACTTCAGGTGCTTTGATGTTCTTTCTATAAAGCAGAGTTAAGAATGTTAAGAATGTCCAGCTTCTAAGGCTGAGGCAAGAGGCAGATACATTTATAAAACTGTTTACAGTGGTGCCTGCATATACGTGCTCAATAAACGTTGGCTTGTTATCGTTAACCAAATGGACTTTGTAACAGCTGAATTTACAGCCATTGTTATAAATTCTGTAAGTGAGGCTTGATAATGTTCTGCTCCTTTTTTTTTCTCCCCAGAGACAGGGTTGTTCTGTGTAACAGCTTTGGCTGGCCTTGAACTCAGAGATCTTGCCTCTGCCTCTCAAGTGTTGGATTAAAGGCATGGGTCACTAACAACCAATGCTCTGCTTTCAAAACTATCCATTTTTATTTCTTTATTTATTTTGTGGTTGAGGACTTTCACTTTTTTTCTTAGTGAGGAACTCATTGAGGTTGCTCTCTTGTGACCCAATGCACACACACACATGCACAGAGACACACACACACACAGACAGAGACAGACACACAGAGAGAGACAGAGACAGAATTTCCATGTCAGGATGAATGGTTCCGAATGGTTAGACAGGTTGAGAAATCTCTGAGAAATGTGTCCTCCACCAGCATACAATCCTCCTGGACTATGAACTAAATTCAAAGACAGATTATTTATTCTCTTTCTTCTTCTTCTTCTTCTTCTTCTTCTTCTTCTTCTTCTTCTTCTTCTTCTTCTTCTTCTTCTCCTGCTTCTTCTGCTTCTTCTGCTTCTTCTTCTTCATCATCATCATCATTTTGAAGTGCTATTAAGTCTGAAGGTAGTCCAGGCATAGTGGCTCATTCCTTTACCTCAGCACTGTAGATGCAGGTGGATCTCTGTGAGTTTGAATTTACCCTGATCTCCATAGAAAGTTCCAGAACAGCCAGTACTACATTGAAAAACCCTGCTCAAACCCTCCACACACAAGCCTTAACTTAGTCTCCCTCAGTTCTCCACATTCCCTTTTTTTTTTTTATGTCTTTCACTTTGAATTCTGGTACTCTCTTCCTCTTTCTCGCCCCCTCCCAATAGGCAATGCAACTCCATTGTCTGAACTAATTACTTTCTAGTCTGAAACACGAGATTTGATCATTCACACCATATCTTGGACCGGAAAACACATTATTTCAGTTAGCAAGTTTTCCATATTAAGGAAAAAAAAAAAGCCAAACTCAAACTGTGCTATGTGAGTAGGGCACTACATAGAAGTTTTTCAAATTAAGCTCCTGCTTCAGGAAAGATTCCCTTCCATTGTTAGAACTATTCAAGAATGTTGAGATGCTTTCTTACATATGAACTCTCTAACATGCATACTCTTAGGTGAAAGATCACTTAAACAGATTGCCTCCTGAAGTTTAAAACTTTATTTATTTATTATTTATTTGCCTTGGTGTTTGACTGGAACTGGAACTACAGACAGTTTTTAGCTGCCATGTGGGTGCTGGGAATCGAACCCGGGTCCTCTCGAAGAGCAGATGGTGCTCTTAATCGCTGAGCCATCTCTCCAGCCCCGCCTCCTGAAGTTTAAATGCATACCATGTATCATGAAATCTTTGTCTCTGTCTCTCTTTCCCTGTTTCTCCCTCCCTCCCCTTCTGTCTGTCAATTTTGATTATGTTTGTGCTTGAAAAAAAAAAATGGCAAGGTAAACGGCTCTTCAGAAAGCTCAGACTTGTAATTCTCTGTCTGTATTTTCTGACCTAAATATACCCATAAGCTTGATTTTACTGTGTCTATTCAATTTGCAAGAAGTGATTGGATTTAATTGGATCCTGCAACTTTAATAAAAACAGAAAGCATTAATATTTTATCATGGGACTCCTTGTGATTTAATTTGGAATTTGTTTTAAAATGTTCAGTGGCAGAGAAGGAGAAAACAGAGCATGCTTTCAAAGTCTCTCTTATTGGAGGGTGTGAGAATGATTGACGGGCCTTTGGTCAGGGGGTACCTGTAAGGATTTGGAGACTGGAAAGAATCAGGGTTCCTTCCTGGGTAGTATTTGGCAAACAGTTTTTTTGGGGGTGGGGAGCAGGACAAAATGGAACTAAAATATCAAATCCAAGTGAGTTGTTTTGAGCTGGCCTCACACCAAAGAGGAAGTGTACCCAGGTGGGCAGTCAGGAATCAGCAGGTTGTAGACACCCAAGGGCGCAGTAATATGAGGACTCACTCCAAAGTCTGACTGGGCAGGCAGCCATCAACACAGAGTGCCATAGGGAGGGAAAGGTGGGGACAGCTGGGGAACCAGAAACTGGGCAAACTGCATGAGCACTGGCTGCAGTAACAAAGGACCTCGTTACAAAGCCTATTTATGATGTAGCTGGGAAGGCATGAGCAAAGAATTTGTCCTTAGATCTCTCCGGAACCCTGCACCGTGACCCAAGACGGCTTTCTGTGGCTCAGCCCTGTGCCTGGCATAGAGGAAGTGGAAATGCAACACTCACAAGCTCAATGTCTCTGTGTCAAATGCTTTTACCTCTCTCATTTTGTAACTGTCAAAATGAATATAGTAGCTATAGCAATACATTCCTAGCATGTCTTGCAGCAGGTGCCCTGTGCAGAATTGTTCTACTTTGGCCCTCTCAGCACCATCTTCCATATTTTCTTGTAGCTAGAGCAGCACTTAGAAAGAAATCAGTTGTTTAGTATAGTCTTCCACTGTTCATTCCATCTCAACACTATTCATTCTACACAATGGCATTGTTGCATATTTCTTTTTTTTTTCTTGTCACTCTATTTTATTATTTTTAGAAAATAAAGTCCTTTTTTTCTATGTAAAATACAAAAAATAATAAATTTTTTATTTTAAAAAAACAATCAGTTGGAGGGTGGGCTATGATTTCAGAAGGAGGTATACTGAGAGGTGCCAGACATGCGCCCCGGAAGGTGGTATGTTTACCTTCTAGGTGCTTCCTAGAAGCAGCTTCCACACGGGAATTACCTTTGACAATGCTTATGTTCTATTTTGACTTAAAGTTACTTCACCTTTTTCTTGACCGTATTTCATTGTTAAGGCTTGCTTATAGGAGAAGACACAGTACAATGGGAAGAGTATTTATATGAGTGATAGCAAGCATAAAGAGGGCCAGTCTGAAGCTGTTTGTAGAGTAAGTGCACTATTTCTACTTAGATAATGTTATTTGCAGAACCAATGATAACTTTTCCCTATGCAGGTTGATCTAAAGTTAATGAATGCATAACCCTTTCACTCCCTTAGCGCGCGCTCTCTCTCTCTCTCTCTCTCTCTCTCTCTCTCTCTCTCTCTCTCTCTCTCTCTCAGCATATCTGTCTTCACAAACTCAGTGCCCTGAGGGTAAAATCCTGGGTGAGGTGGGTGACTGTTAGAAGCTAATCCAAGCCTACTTTGTGAACCAAAGTTACCTCTCTGTAGGAAATGCCATAATTAGGGACAAGAAAGGAAATAGATCTTTCATTGGAAGCCTGGTCTAGAAATTGACACAACAACAGTAACAAAAATAATGAGTACCAGAATGTTCCTGCTAAACAAAGCTAGCCATAAGTCCATGCCACAGAGCTGCTCTCATTTGCATGTCTGGAATTGAATAATTAATTGCATACACATTAGTTTATCCTAGCCATAAAAATCCCAACCAATTATAATCAACCTATTTTACATGACAGGAATTGCATGCTGGGAAATCACACAACCCAGTGGCTCATCCTATCCCTTGGTAGATTCCTCCAAATAAAAGCACTGTCCTCTCAGATGCTGGCCATCCTTTTGTTATTGCCCTGTGGTTTTTGCGGTGATATGTACTATAAAATCAATCTGGAATATCAGAGTTAGCCACAGAGCCAAGTCAGGACAGGTAGGGATGACCAAATCTTTAATCCTAGCTTTAGGAATGTGGAAAGAAGAAGTTAAGAGAGCTGGACAGAGCAGGAGAAGAGAGTTTTTCAGCTTTCCCAGAGTTTTTCAGCTGAGGATTCAGAGGCATTCAGTTAGAGCTTTCCTGGAGACAGCCCTGAGGAGTTGGCCAGGTAGCTGTGGTTTGTTTCTGATAGTCTAGCTTTTCCCCAATATCTGGTTCTGGGTTTTCATTATATGGTAACTAAAGTTTGTGAAATAGGCTTCTCTTGACAATGTCTTAACAAATTGCCCTTCTTCCTACAATGATCTAAAGAATAAATTCTTTCCCTGACTGCATTAATACTGGCCTGAAGTCAAATAAATTGGATTGATTTCCAGTGGCAAACTGTGTTCTCTCTGGATCCTTGTAAGTGATATATAATCTCTGAAATATTTTTCTCTTTCTACTTTACTTTCCACCTCCTATTAATACTACTTTACATCATAATTTGTAAATTTGTGTCTCCTATGACTAACCCAAATATCTTCTTCATTAAATGTTTTGTAGTACCTGGAGATAATATCTAGATATGCATTAACAAGTTGTATAATTACCTTTATGCAGATCTTTCCTCCCCACAATACACAATGTTTAAGAAGTAACAATAGTGCAACCCACCCTACACACAAAGCACTTAATAGATATTAGATGCAGTAATTATGTGCCACATGTAAAACAATGAACTGACATTAAATGGAAAAAAAAAACTTTCTTGAAACAATAAAATTATCCCAGCACAATTTTTGTAATCATGAATAAACAAGAAAATTACTGGAGTAACTTCTAAACAAAAATAATTAAGGATCTGAAAGATGTCAGAAAAGACCATGTAAGACTCTAATATCCTTACACATACCCACATGTGGGAAGGCATTTCCACAAAGGTCTTTGGGAATCTGAATAACACTTGGTACTATCACTGAGAATGAGGGGGGGCTTCCTGAAGCAGAAGTGTGATAATGTAAGGAAACAACACAGATAATTACTCATGATAAAGACAGTAAGTGGCAGCTAATCATAGTGTTATTTCTGGACTGGTGAGATGTGTGTCCATTCCCTCCCTCCTCCTTTCCACCCTCTGTCTCTCCTCCCTGCTTCATTTCTTCCACACATGGAAGCTCTTCATCCTTCTTTAGCTGAACTTCATAGACATCCAATGTCCTTTCTCTATTATTTTTCTATTAGAATTAAAATCTAAGTCTTTCTGTCTTCCAACACAAACTTGCAACAAGCGTTCTTACCATGATGCCTCCTTTCAGCTGAGCGTTTCATTCCTTCCCATTCCTAGAAACCTCTAGACAGAGAAGCTTCTATTTCTTATAGTTAGGCCTCAGCTTTATCATTCTTCACCCGTTTCAATCTGCATCTGTATATATGTATGTGCCTGTCTGTCCACATGTGTGTGTCTATATGTATGATCTTATTTTGAGACAAAAATCTCACTATATAACCACAGTTTGCATACAACTCACTACACAGACCAAAATGACCTTGCATTTGATATCATCCTTCAATCTGTTCCCCATACAAATACTGTTTAAGTCAGCTTCCTATGCTTTTCTGTAGTCAATAATTAATCACTGGCAATTGATTAAAAGGTTAATATTTATTAAAGGGGTTAAAAGCAACTTGCAAATAGAAAGAATAGGTGGGAAGGCTGAGACAGTTTACTTAACAGAATGGAATTGGTCTTCCTTCCAAGCAAAGGGAAGGCAGAGAGAGTGAGCGAATGTGCATCCAACTCTTAAACCACCTTCAGCCATGCTTCAATGCTCAACATCAATGGTTGTAGGTGAATTCCATCCCTTTGTTGGCCAATAGGCCATGCCTCTGAGACAAGGTGCTGCACTTGCTCCCCACTACATGTCCCCATTTTTTCTTAATAAAAAAGTTCTAAACTTATCTATGAAACTATATATAATAGAAACAATTATCAAGTAATGTTCAGGAGAGGAAAAGAGCAATGGCATAAACAAGATGAAACTACAATTAAGAAGAACAAGAAATATAGACATATATTAAATGTCCAGAATACTGACATGTGTGGCAAGATACAGAGATAACTCCAAAGCTGTCTAGTACCTAAATGCTCTTAGCTGAGACAGGAAATGACCATAACTGTAATTACCTAATCTTTAGCCCCATAAAAGACATGAGAAGAAAAATATATTACCTGAGTAAGCAGGAAGTGCAAAGGCAGTGACTTTGGAAATTTAGTAAGAGAAGACAGCAACAGTTAGCTGCTGGACAGTCATTCACAGATTTTCTGCAACGTTGGAACATCCAGTTTTTGGCTCTAGCCCTGGGATATCTGGCATATTTTTTTCAGAAGCAGGGTATTTTGAGAAACCATCTTATCCTCTCTTGGCAGGTTTCAACAGCCTCTCATCTTTTGTTTTGCTCATCCAGATTGAACAGCGTGTATAATGTCAGCAGTTGAAGCAAGGGCAGTTCTTTGCCCAACAGGCCATTATCTGCTAAGGAAGACAAACTCCAAGTGGAGTGTCTTTGATGCCCAAAACCTTCTTGGGAAAGGAACAGTGTTGACAGGAGCAATTGTGTCTCTCATGGCTGAATTCTGAGTAACAAAATATTTAAATGCCATATTCTCTAGGTCTATGAAATATATCCATTTGATATACTTACTCTATAATATATCTGGAAGATCTTATTAACATGTGTATTATATGACAAACATTGGTAACTATGACTTATAATTTTTATCAGTCTAAAGACTAAGGTTTATATTATAAGAGTAGATATTCTATAAACAGATGTACAGTTCTGGGACAATGATTTTAGGTATGGCAATCATACAAACATCTTAAGCAGAAGTAGAAATGTATAGTGCAAAATGACAACAGTCTCCTAAATATGTATCATTATACAAATATCTTAAGCAGAGGTAGAATATATATAGTATGAAAAATACAATTAAACAGAGGTGGAAATTGCATAGTGTAAATGACATCAATATGCTTAATATGCATTAATGTACAAAATCATTTAAACAGAGGTAGAAGCACATGCACAATATGACAAACACAAATTTGAATTTGTATCAATATACAAATGATCTTAAATAGACATATAAAATAATTTCACATTTGTATTAATATATAAGGATTTATACCAGTGAAAATTATCTATGGCTAATATTTGGTAAATTTGTTTGTAGGTAGATACAGTGATCTATCTATAAATGTTCTATTTGCTTCCCTTTTTCCTTCTTCAAAAGGGATTTCTGAGTCTAATTTTATTGTTCCATCCTCAAATGCAATATAACTTATAACCACAGTAACAGAATGAAAATTATCCATAACCCTAGAAGACAAAACTTATCAGGAGACGGGGCATAGTATTTCTTAGAATAGCTTCCTGCTGTCTGGAGGTGATGGTACCTCTGTGAGGTACTGTTAAAAACTAAGACAGTGGTTAAATCTCAAAAGACTGTAGCCAGTCTCAGAGTACTGGGTAAGGCTATCCTGAGTTCGGGTTAGAGGTATAATATGAAGGATGATCATATTAAGTCATCTTGCAACTGCTGTGAACAGTCTGTAGTCCAAAACCAGTCATTGAGTGGTGTACACCAGCTTAAAAATATAACAAATGAGGTAGAATTGTTGTGGTGGGTCTCCATCTTCTTTCTGGACATTTTAGAGATCACTGTTAGGAGAATTTGTTGTTTATTGTGAAAAACTTAAATACCATTGATATCAACATGGAAAATTTAAAGTTTCTGGAGAGAATTGTAGACAAAGAAAGTGTTGAAATGTCAAGAATAAGCAGAGAGAAATAAAATTATGATAACAATAGTCCCTATATATTGGCTGTCTTTTATTTTATACCACATGGCTTTTCCAATATGAGATAAAGTCTCTTAATTTTTTTTTCTTTTACAAATGTACTTAGGTTTAGAGAAGGAGAAAGCACTTATTCCAACTCCAAAGCCAGATTAATTTATAATTGAGTCTGGATCACAAATTTTTTAAAAGGTAAAGAGATATAGATGTTAAATATTGAGAATTTACCCTACATTGCATATTCCTACCTATAGGCCTGATATTCATTTGCTTGTAAACTTTTCAGAATTGATTTTCTTTCATCTTTAGATGTCTAGGTGTCCAATGCCTTTTTGACTTCTTGAATATGGTTATTTTTATTTTATCTTTCTGTAAAGAGAAAAGCAATCTCCTGCTCCAACCTGTTGTAAGAAATTTGTGATCCAGCTTAGCCTTGAGGTTCAGACCTGGAATCCTTCTTGGTCCCAAATAATTACACAAAGGCTTATATTAATTACTTGCTCTTCAGCTCAGGCTTATTGCTAGCTAGCTCTCACATCTTAACTCATTATTAATCTGTCTTGAGAGGTGGCTCCTGGCTTACCTGTTCTCCATTACATATTGCTTCTTGGGCAGTTGGATTGTGTCTCTCTGTCACTTTACCCTTCTTTCCCTTTATCTATGCTTGGATTTCCTGCTTGACTATAAGCTGGCTTGCCATAGGCCAAAATAATTCCTTTATTATCTAATGATAATTCATAGCATACAGAAAGACATCTCACATCACTTTCCCTTCTCTGTGTAATCAAAAAGGAAGGCTTTAATTTCAACATAGCAAAATTACATATAACAAAACAGCTGTCAAGCAAGAATTATAGTTACAATTTCTAGTCTATTTGCATTTAGTAAAATTGAAGAAAATATTTTATTATCTACCTTATCCTTGTGAGTCCAAAGTTACACATCCAATTTACATTTTATTTTAATTAATAAAAACTATAATTATAACTATATAATCTTTAACTACATTAAAGACCACAGAAGAATATAATATTACCTAAGTAAACAGAAAGTATAAGAAACTTCCAAAATCTAGAAATGACAGAGATGACATCTGGTTACCTGGACCATCACCCAAAGTTCCTTTGTAGCATTGGAGCATCCTTCTTCAGCCTACAGGCCTAGAGTCTCTGGCAGACATTTTTTGAAGCAGGAAATTTGAAGGACTATTCTATCCATTTTAGCATAATTTGTCAGTTGCTTCTCCCTGTGTTTTGTAGAATATCTGGCAGTTTTCTCTGTGAAGTAAGAACTTGAAAAACCATCTGGGCTTGTTCTGCCAAAGTTTAGAGATCACTTTTCTATGGGTCCTGCATGACCAGTTTATATGGCATACTGTCAGGTGATTGAGACGAGAATAATTTCTTGTACAGTGGCTAACTGTTGCCACAAAGAAAGTAAACTCAGTATGGAATTTCCTTGATGTTCATCATCCTTTTGAAGTATATTTGTGCTTCCAGGGGCAGACCTGTCTCACTGTCCAGAAAAGTCTAAGTTCTTAAAATATTTTGAATTCCATATTCTGTAGACTTTTGAAGTGTTTGAAGATTACCTATCTAATTGAAATATATCTTTGTATACCTAAAAAGCCTAACTAGCAGGACTATAAGTTTGGTTATCATAGATGACTATTAATCTGCATTTGTTAGTTATATATTACAATTTTAAATGAGTTATATAAACAATATCTTAAACAAGAGTAGAAATATACATATAATATAATAAAATTGACCTTAAATTAGTATCACCAAACCAAAATCTATACCACAGTAAAGTATTTTGAGATTAACAGGTCTTTTTTTTGGATTAAAGTAGATTCAATAATCTTTTTAAATCATTTTCTATTATATGCTCCCTTTTTCATAGAAAGAGATTGACTATGACCATTAATAATAAAGACAAATATTTATAAACATTATTTTGGGAATTCAGGTGTAGTTTTCCATGAGCTACCCTCTTCGGTTTGGGGTAATTGGCAATCTTATGGGAATCCTGGAGCTGGATCATCTTAGTGGGTAGCCTTGAAGCTGATGCGGTCATCTCTTCCAATCAGAGATTTTTTTTTTCAGAGGGGTTTTCCTTGATCAAACCACATTAGCCTGGAAACAATCCACAGGTTTTCGTCTTCTGTAGAGACAAAAGCATAATCTCTTTTCCAAAGCAACATATCATTAGACCCAAATTTCAAAGTCAAGATACCTACAAATAATATATGTTCATCTAATATCATGTCAGAGTCATTACTGGGTCAATCCCTGTGATGGAATTAAAGACATGAGTCACTACTTTGTCATTATGAGTAATGGGATTAAAGGTGTGAGTCACCACTCACTAACCTTCATGGCTTGACTGTGGGTAATTCTGTGCTCTGATATTCTAGGCTGATTTTATTAAGTATAAAATATGTCACCACATCAACCTTTGTTAAGTGAGTTTAATCTTACCACTTGTTGATTTGTTATATTGGTGGATGAGATATTATTTTTCATCTTTAAGAGGTATTTCCTGTTTGAATTAAATCTTTATTAATTTTGTTGGTACCCATAGTTTTTCATCTTCGATGCAAACAAAAGCAAAACCCCTTCCCCAGTGAAGCTCATTTCCTGACTTATATTTTGAAGTCAGAATCCTTGAAGCAAACAAGTTGGTTTAGCACAATATTATTTTTTCTATTATACAATGTCTCTCCACAGCTGTTGTTCCTTTCTTATCAATTTAAGAAAATTCAAGATTAATAAGGCATTATGCAACCTATCTCTGGGCACTTTGTTCCTTCTTTCTGTTTATGAAGTATCTCTTTCAAAGTGTGATTAGATCTTTTTTATGTGATTAGATCTTCTAACAGCTTCTTATCCTGTAAGACTGTGTGGTATACCTGTAATGTGCTTTATATTATAATATTCAAAAAAACCTGTTTTATATGCTAGAGTATTGTCATTCTTATTTTGTACAGGTATGCCCATAATGGCCAATTACCAAAAAGTATGTAGTTACAGAATTAGTACTTTCAGAGCTCAGAACAGATGCCCAGTGAAATCATGAATAAGTATCAATGACATGGTGTACATATTTAATTTCCAAATTCTGTAAGGTTAAGCACATCCATCTGCCAAATTTAATTTCCTCACATACCTTTAGATTGCTTCCTGCAGGTAATGGTATCTGTTCATAAAAGGAGCAAGTAGGAAATTTCTTTACGATTTCCTTGGCTTGGTGCCAAGTGATCGAAAAACCTTCCTTTAATCCTTTGTTATTAACATCATCTTTCTTACAATATTCTGAGGCCTCCAGCACATTTCCTATTAATAACCAATTAATTTCATTATTACCTTGTTATAGTGAACCTGGCTTGTGTGGGATCTGATATGTGATATATATATTTCTAATAATTTTTTGTATTTGCATAAATAATGAAGTTAATTGTCTTTTATCAGAAATAAAGTCAGCAGTTTCAATATGTAAAACAACTGTTTCTGCATATTAGGAGTCAGTGACTATGTTAAGGGGTTCTATATATTATCTAGCAATTTTTGAAAGTCATTAAGAGCCCAGAATTGATCTCTCCTGTGTTTTACCTTCTGTGGCCTAATTTTTTGTAGGTGTATTTTATAGCCTGAATAATTAATAAAATGTCTCTTTGTATCTTCTCATGGACACTTTATAATCCCCGGAGAGGCAAAACATTTTTTACTTCTAGGAATATATTTTCTAATGTATCTGACTTTGAATCTGCTAATAAGATGATATACATATAATGGTAAATTATAGGTTTTGGACATTGTGCATGGACTACTTTTAGGTCAAAGTGATGCACTTTGCTCCCCACTACAGTTTTCTCCTTTCTTTCTTTAACTTGGTAAGTTTTATTTTGTCTCAGAAAGTTCCAGAATATAAAAGGAATACATAGATGCAACAATTATTACCCTTTTAGTTAGTAGAAGGCATGTAGAAAGTTGGAATTCCTGTAAATTCAATATGTTTATATTCTTGTTTTTTTATGTAAAAAATTAAAACAACTTTATTGTAAAAGTCTTGGGAAGATTATATATACAAGTGATATGCCTAAACATAAGAAAGGCAGTTTATAATAAGCTTATAGCCAACACCAAATTAAATGTAGAGAAACTCAAAGAAATTTCACAAACACCAGGAACAAGACATGTTTGTCTACACTCTTCTTATCTACTTAGTATAGTACTTGAGGTATTTTTTATTATTATTATTATGAATAAAGAAGTCACATTTTCTATCCTTGTATATCCTTATTCAAGGTCCCCTCCCCCTCCCACTACATCAGGTCATTCTCTCTTCTCCACATCTCCCTATCCTCCCCCCATGGTCTTTCCATTTACATACCATCCACTGTTCCCCCTCTCTCCCCTTATCCTGCTCCCTCTCTACCTCCCCACTCTACCTCCTATCAACTCCTCTAGGGGTTAAGTCCACA
The DNA here is from genome assembly GCA_004025045.1 of Sigmodon hispidus. Lineage (NCBI taxonomy): Eukaryota > Metazoa > Chordata > Mammalia > Rodentia > Cricetidae > Sigmodon > Sigmodon hispidus. Next base: position 128,747 of record PVIH01000807.1, read on the forward strand.
TTGGAGTAGTTAACACAGGCTAGGGTACCAATCTGAGGCTGGACCAAGTCTCTCCTCCCTTTATCAAGGCTGAGTAAGGCATCCAACCATAGGGAGTAGGCTCTAAAAAGCCAGTTCTGGTACCCAGGACAATTCCTGGTACCATTGCCAGGGGGCCCACCAATAGATCAATCTATACAACTGTCACTCACATTCTGAGGGCCTAGTTTGGTCCCATGCAGGCTCCCCAGCTGTCAGTCCTGAATCTGTGAGCTCCCATTAGCTCAGGTTAGCTGACTCTGTGGTTTTCTCCACTGTGCTCTTGACCTCACCCACCCTTGCTTCTCTAGTTGTTCCTTCTTTTCTTCAACTAAACGTCAGAATTTTTAGCCAATTTTGTAAAGTCTTCAAGTATGCCATTAATGCATTCTTCTCTGCCTATGTTAGTCTTGCAATAGGCTTGCAACTAGAACCAAGTTTGATCAAAGTCGTTGTTGTTTGTTTGGTTTGGTTTTTGAGACAGGGTTTCTCATCTTTGGCTATCTTTGAATTCACTTTGCAGATCAGGCTGGCCTCAAACTCAGAGATCTGCCTGTTTCCTCCTCCTGAGTGCTGAGATTACAGGTATACACTACAATCGTTTGGTAAGTTTTATCAAATTTTTAATTATTTTTTAAAAGTCAAAACTTTCATGAGAGTATAAGCTATATAGTCTAAGATCTTTTATATTTCAGTGACTTCTAAAGATGTCCTGGTAGTAATCCCTGAAGCTACCATCTGGATCATGTGCTTTCCAAGGACAAGGTGCACTATGTCTTGTTTCTTTAGACACCTATAGCTTTTTGCCTGGAGTATAATATTACATTCAATTATATGGAAATACACATACTGGACCATTGTCAAGTTCATAAGACTTAACCTGACAAATTCTCAATACGTAGATGCTAAATACACATATTTAGTGAGAGATATTATAAATAGGAGCTTGCAAGAATTCTGTTCTTACCTTTTGCTATTGACTAACCAGAGAAATCAGGAAGATAAAATGTGGGAGGATTATCACAGCTGAAAATGATTTTCCCTCTTATTTCTTTCCATGTGAATGCAACAGCCACACCTGGAATATAAATAATGTCAAAGTTATGAAAATAGAAAAAGGACTGTAGGAATGTGGATATTATGTTAGAAAGAGCTTGGCTGGAATTAGCCTGTGTATCTTGTCATGATCGCTACAAGTAGATGCTATTTTTAATTCTCATTTTACTGACCAGGAAATCAAGAGATAGAGATAGAGATAGATAGATAGATAGATAGATAGATAGATAGATAGACAGACAGATAGATAATGTTTAAGTAGCTTTCGTAGATCAGATTTCTTGCTAGTAGAGGTGTCCAGATTCAAGCTCAGTGGGGTGACTCTGAATTCTCCTTTCCATTGCTTTGGAAAAGCAACAGTCTGGATAGCAACCATGGCAGTACAGGTTGAATGAGAAGCTACTTATGTCTGCCTGTCCTTATTGGGACTGAAGTTTCTGAACCATGACATACTAGACAGTTAATATTTTGAAATTGATGGCAGTTAGTGGAAAAACAGTTCAGATGATAATAACTTTTGTTGAAAAACAGTAAGTTATGTTTTCTGCAAATACTGAAGCTAAAACTTCTTGCCAGTCGACAGGCATTTTACAAGACAAACTTAAATAGTTTGTGAAGGTTACAGAAAACAAGAAGCAGAGAGAATGGACTTAATTTAAATAAAGTGACAAGATTGCTCAGTGATTACTCGCTCTCATTGCTCTTTCTGATGACTCAGATTTTGTTTCTAGCACCCAAATGGTGGCTCACAATTATCCATAAGTCCAGTTCATCTGACACTTTCCTCTGACTTCCCCAGGTACTAAACACACACATGAGTCACATACTTACATGCAGGTCAAACAGACACATAAATAAATCTGAAATTATAATACTTTTGGATAAATTAAGAATGCCCATAACATATTGAGTATACTCAGAAAATTAAAATGTTGTCTTGTTATATATGCCTTTTTGTTTTGTTTTTATTTTTTATTATGAATAAAGTCATATTTTTTATCCATGTATACCCTTGTCCAAACTCCCTTCCCCCTCCCGTCCCTTCCAGTCACTCTCTCTTCTCCACATCACTTTAAGAACTTAACATTATAAACAATTCTCAAACTATCATTTAATAAATGAAATATTTGGATGTAAAATGATAAGCATCCTTTGAAAGATAAAGTTGGTGGATGTCTATATTAGCAATGGGATATAGGAATTATGAGGAAAATTCCCATGGCGATGGCTGGCTGGAGCTCTGGAGAGCTCAGTGAATCAAGAGCAGCCACTGGGGAACCATTGGGAAAAGAAGCTAGGCCCTCCAAGGGGAAGCAACTGTGGATTAACATGAGCAGTATGTTAATTAACATGAGCCTCGAGAGGAGGGATCAGACTGTGTTTCTGTGCATTGGCTTGGTACCTCGGAGCCCATTCCCTTCAGAGGAACACCTAACCCAGTCTTGATATTAGGATGAGGAAACTGGAGTTGCCTGGAGTGGATGCACCACACTGAATTGATCCATCTTAGGACTTCTTGCCCTTTTGCGGAAGGGGTAGGAGTTGAAGGTGGGGAGGCTGAAGACTGACTGGGAGGGATTGGGAGGAGGAAAGGGAGGGGAGCAAGGGGATATATGGACAAAATACTATTTTATAAATAAAAAAGTTAGTGGATGTTTTAGGGTCTTACTTGTAACTTAGATGTAGTCATAGGGAATTAAGGTTAACCTATAGTAGAAGCTGGTAACAGTTTTCTAAGGAAGTATGTGTGATGTTGGCCTATTTTTCACTGTAAACATTTGACATAAAATGCTAAAGTGATTATTCCTGTGCATGTTGCAGAATTTCTAAATATCAAGAGTTGAAACTTAGATGGTGAGTGACAGATATCAAAGGTGAGATGTTTTATCTTATCTCACACACTGAGTAATATCCTTTTTACTATTGAAAGCACCAGCAATGTTCAGGCTGTCATTGCAATGTCTATTTGCAATTTCCTTACCTATCAGTCCAAAAGTCAGACAGATGGCAAAGAATACTCCAGATGTCCATGTCTACGATGAATACCACTATACAAGCTAAGTGGAATTTTTGATTCAATTCATCTAAAAGTGGTCATTGTTGGAAGGCCGCTATTCACACTAGTAGTCACTACAAACAACTAAACATGTTGATTGTTCTGCTTCTCAACGTATTCTTCTGGAGTGAATCAAAAGCAGAAGGGGCCACTTCTGAGCATTCTACCAGGACTTGATTGTATCAACAGTGGACAGTTGTCTACACTCACTGATTCACTCAAATAAGGTAACTTGGTAAATATTTATCATGTAGGTATTCTGACAACATGGGTCTAAAGCAATCCAGTGGCCATGTAACACATAATAACAAAGTGCTTCCCATGCACTAGGGCATGTACGAGGACATTGTAGAGCAGCAGAGATATAGTTTCTACTTTATTTCCAGTGGAAAGATGATAATAAACAAATGCAACTGAGCGTTCAATAAAGTCTACTTGCAAGGCTTGATATTTTCTCATCTAAACATATGTTCATCTTGTCTTAACTCTAGTCTGCATACAGGAGGCTGATCTGTAAATTCCCCTTTCCCTTCCACACTAGGCTATTGGCTGAGCTAAGGAAAGGTGGAAGGTGGAGGAACTGAATGAGGTTAAATCTTCCCCAAGAGGTTGTTACAGACTAGCAGAGCCTCACGCGGGCAAAATTTAGAGCTTCTCTCAGGTAGTCCTACCCAAACGGTTCGAAACTCCAATAACAATTTCATCCTTTAGCTCCTTCAATCTTGCTACAGTTTGAATCTCTCTGTTGGTTTTTCATGACAGGATCACTTTGTAGGTCAATCTGGCCTCGAATTCACAGAGATGCTCCTTCCTGTACCTCATGAGAGCTGGGTTTAAAGGAGTGCACCTTCACTTCAGACTCAGTTTGAATCTCGACTGTCCCCCAAACACTCATGTTCTGAACCCCTAGCTCCCACCTTCTGACACTATTTTGAAGGCCATAAAAGTTTGGAGAGGTAGGATCTGCTGTGCAGAAATGGATCTCTAAGAGCAAGCTTCGTAGGCTTTACCTGCTTCCTGCCTGGAATGATTTGAAGAGACTATTGGCTGCCTTATGTGTTGCCACCATGGACAGAGCCAGTCCACCATGCCTTCCCTTCTATAATCAAGGTCCTGAAACTGTCAGCCAAAATAAATCTTCCCTTATGTAAGTTGTTTGCAGTCTTTCATCACAGCAACAGAGATAATAACAAAGAGGAGGCCTTCGGATTGTGCTGCTGTTATTAATCATAGTTCTCATAACTGTTTCAATACCTTGGAAATGGTTTCTATACCATTCACAGACTAAAAGCCAGGGATTAGTTTTTGTTCATTTCTGTCAATAAGATTGTTTTTTACTTTTTATAAGATGAGTGGCTTAATAGTAAATGAATGTCTAGGTGTATGGTGGTTTGAATGAGAATAACCCCCATAGTCTTATACGTCTGAATACTTACTTGATGAAACTGTTTGGGAAGGTTTAGGAGGTATGAAATTGTTGGAGGAGGTATGTCACTCAGGGTGAGCTTTGAGATTTTAAAAGTACACACCATTCTCCCATTCTCCCTAGTTAGTTCTCTGTCTCTGTCTCTCCTCTCTTTCTCTTCACACACACACACACACACACACACACACACACACACACACACACACACACATACACACACACATGTGCATACACAATCTCTTTCTGTTTCTCTGTCTCTGCCTCATGCTTGCATCCTCTCACCCACTGTTCCAGTACCATCCTTGTCTGCTGCTGTGCTTCCTGCTTTTATAGCCATGGATTCACTCACATTATTAAACTGTAAATCCCCCAGAACTGTTTATTCTATAAGTTGCCTTGCTCATGGTGCTTCACCACAGTGGTAGAAAAGTAACTAATACAAGGTAATACTGAACTATCAAAACTATTACAGAGAGTTAACACTGAGTTTGAAGAAATATTCATACTAAGAATGAATGAAGGATGAGTGACATATAATTACTAAGTCTTTATAAAACCAGGAAACATTGCCTTCTCAGATCACAGATCTATGTCAACATGTAGAAGCTGGATCTCCTGAAATAGTTTAATCAACCACTTTAATATTCTTTCCTTTGATCATTTGCATAATAATAATTAACCAAAACTGTTCCATTTGCATTAAGTAACTATTATCAAAGATTTCTATATACCAGAGATAGGTTAGTTAGGACAAATAATATTTCTGTGAGTGTATGTATGCTTTGAACTTCAATTAAAGGGATGTTGTTTGTAGTTATCATTTTGCACGACTAAATGATATTCAGAATTCAGAAATATGTAATAAAATATCTAAAAATAAATTAAAAACTGGTCAATATAATATTGGTCAGAATAATTTGAGTCCTTGATTAAAATAGAATGTATCCATATTTAAAAATAACTTCAAGATATTTTTCTGTACAGAAACATTTCCCTTGTCCACTGCTACTCAGAGAATTCTTAGCAACCAAATTTATAATTTAAATCTGAACAGAATTTTGTGTTTTGGAAATATACACAGATAGGGAAAATGTTTTAATTTCATCTTATTTTGAGATCATATTCTTTTACAAGATGTCATAAATTAAGCACAAGCTTCAGCATTGGTAGTGCCCAAATCAGATTAGTTCATTTGTGTATGAGATGAGTACCTGTAGTCAGTGAGCACATCCAGATTTATGATTCATATTCCAGCAAATTGTGTAAAGCAAGAAAAAAATGGAAAGAACTTGTGTGGAGTTTTAACACAGGAGTGTGGGAACATAAGAAAAATTGTGCGGGCTCCAAACTCTATAGATGAATTCAAATCTTACTTTGATGATCTGCAGATGGGGGTGTGCTTCTAGCTATTCTACAGAACTATTATTCAGGGCTGACTTATGATCTCTACCTGGTGTTTACCATAATTGCCACTTTCATAGTAAAATCATTTGGAGAATTGGTAAAGTATGGAACTGAGGAATACATTTAAGTTCGTCCATTAAAGTATAATTATACTTAGATTTAAAGAAAGATATGAGCTTGCTCACTTAAAAAGAAGTGCAAAGTGATGATATTGGATGGGTATGAAATATAAGAAGATACAAAGAAAGGTTTTGATGGTATTCTGTAGGTCCAAATGAGTACTGTGTCATCATCTTTCTTCTCTGTGTGAGACCATCTCTGGGCAACTGTTATTAAATGCAATGGCATTTGACAAGGAACCAGGATCCAGGAGTCCTTCTCTCTCTGGATACATCTCAGTTGGTTTCTAAAAAGGCATTATATCAAAGAAATAATCCTGGAAAAATTCATGCTGTTTATTTCAAAACAATTTTCTATTAAGTCCCTGTGGTGTGGTCCTGCCACATGGTGCTATTAGAATGCTGTCAGCATGTACTATGCTCATTGGGATGGCTGGTCTCCTTAGCCTCATTTCTCTAGATCTATACAAATTTTTCATTTTAACACAGGATAGTGGCTAAAACTGACCCAAAGGGAAGAAACAAGAACATCTATCTATTTATCCTTGCACTAAAATTTCAGTAATATGGTCTGAGTTTCTTGGACTTGGTTCTGGTAAGGCAATTAATCTTTTTTATGCAGTAGAAGGATAAAAATAATCCTCAGACATCACATGCTATTTTCTCACAGTCATGATCACAAATGCTGTCTGTTTCTTCATTGGTTCTTTTCCAAGTAGATATAAATGGGGTTTCAATTCTAATTAAGCTCTTACTAGATGCTCTTCTGATGCTGTTTTATTATTATTATTATTATTATTATTATTATTATTATTTATTTGTTTGACTATAATCAGAGACCTCTGGCCTCAGAGTAATTTACAGGAGGAAATAAATAATTATAGAAGAAATAACTAAAATTGGCTAGTCTTCACATAGCCTTGATTCTCCAACAAAACTTATTTCAAGTATGTTTTCTTTTTCTCACACTGGTTACCTTGATATTAAGTAAACTCTGACACAAACAAAAAGCAGGGATCTAACAGGTTAAAGAGAAAGATTAAAGTATTAATGGTAAGATGCCAATTAGATCTGTCTTGATAGGTGAGTATTTCCTTGTCTGCCTTGAATCCTGTTCTCATTCTTGTAGAAATAGGTTCTAGAACTCCACTCTCTCTTTCTAGGAAATGGTTATACTTCCATATATAATACATTAAGAATGTGACCAAAGAAATCTGAAGTGACATTACTGTCTCTTAGAAAGGAATTAGAAAGGAATCCTTCATTAAACTTGGCCTTTGTGGGAATCATGTCACGAGATTTTAATTCAGAGAAAGAAAAAACAGAGGTCAGTCATATTTTGATGATGACACAGAATGATTGAAGATCACAGTTCCTCTTTTTGGAAAAATCTTTTGTAAGAAAATGAACTCAGCCATTGGAGAAGACATACAAAGCATTTAGAACACAATGTGGTTTTCTCCCCAAGTTAGATCTTGCTGGGCATTTGCTCTTTCTATCATCATGAGTATCCCAATAATTTTATAGGTTTTTCTTTTGACTCATCTAGATTGGGTTTGGCTTGCTGTTACTTTCAACCAGAAAGAATGTTGGTTAGGAAACACCTTTTTTAAAAATCAAAGACTTCACAAACTAGGGAAAAAGGAGGTGTTTAAATTTGTCTAGAGAGAAGGTCCTGAATATGGAGGTGATTCAGGTATAAATATTGTCCTTGCCTGGCTCTATTCAGAACTCAGATTAAGGACAATAGAGAAGATGGGGACTAGGAGAATGCCCAAATGAAACTATTGACCATTGAAAGACAGTCAGCATCAAAAATATCAAACATGGTAGACATAGTGCATACATCTTTATCACCAGCCCTTGGTAGGTAGAGGCAGGAGGATCTCCATGAGTTTGAGGCCAGCCTGATCTATGTAGTGAGTTCTGGGACAGCCAGGGTTAGGAAAAGAGACCTTGTCTTGAAAAAGTCAAATAAACAAACAAACCAAACACAAACATATAGAAAAAAATTAGTCAAGTCAGTAGGTCTTCAATGAGAACTAGATTCAACTTAGTAACTTAGTAGCCAAATTAGGATAGCTAATGATGAGACAAACACTATATAACATAGATGAAGATGTTCTGGTATTAATGCTCTATAGAGTCTATTACTGGATTAATGGGGGATCAATAAGTCTATTTAAACAATAATGTGTTAATTCCACATTTCTGTAATCTCTTGGTCCAGTGTAGATAATTCATGCTCATGAATGAAGCTCCTAGCTTTAAAAAGAAACCTAGTTAATTGAAATTCTTATTTTAGGAATACTAGTCAGGTGAGATTTCAAATTTATAGACTTTTTTTTTTAAACACTGAAGTGCTTCTTTATTCTACAAAGAACCACATTTACCATGGCATTTCTTTAAGTGAGAGTGATATCATTCCACTATAGATAAAAACAAGTTGATTTGTATGTAGCATTTCAGAAAATACCTTGTATGAAGAAAGACAAACCAATAACTTTACATAAGTTTCCAAAGGCATCTATAATCTTGTGAAGTTCAGCATGCTGCTCATGGTATATGAGAATTCAAGAGTTGAATGAATACAAGCCTCTCTTATCTCAGAGGCATAATATTTATTTTATTATTTTGTCAATTCTCAGATGGTCTCTTCATTTAGTCATACTTAGAATCAAAAGGTTGTGGGATATTTAGGTATAGCATTAAAATGCACCATTTGAGGTCATGAATTCACTAACACTATAGCAAACATAACTATATGAAAAAGAATGACCATCATGTCTTGGATCAGAAAAATTCTTTAGAGTTGAAAACACTTTTCCACTTGTTACTATTATAAATAAACCTTATTACCATCTTGTTGAACAGGTATTAGTATTTTTCAAGGCTTATTCAGTTTTAAGATAGAAATTAAATAATTTGCCCAAGGTCCTGTGAAAGGACCATATCAGGGAGTCAGGGTCTGTTTACTATTCTTGTGAATATTTTTCTTTTGAATATGCTACAGCAGCTACATAACAGAGCACCTGTCTGTCCTTGAATTACTTGTCTCAGTTATTTTGTAAATGACAGTAACAAATCCTCTCTAGGTACTTTTTGGCTTTCCAAGCATGATGTTGCATAACTGGCCCCAGGTGAAATTTCTTGAGAATTGTTTAGAAATCAAAGCTCAGACCATAATTCAGTCAGCTTCTCAATTAATTGGCATAAAACTTTTCTTGGTTCTTATCATGCTGTCATGTAAATGACAGACATCTCTCAATGGCTATTTGGTAAATTAGCGACTGCCTTGCTCAGCCTATCTAGCAAAATCTGTTTATTTTACAGACAGCTGAAGTATATATAGGACAGAGTAGAAACTTTGATTTTTTCGCTTTGTATGAATAAATCAGAAAGGACATTTAAAATATTGAGTCAATATTTAAGTGGTTGGTATTTTGTTTTTAGAGATTATAATTATATAATTATTTTTATAATTGTATGTTTGCTTTGTTAAAAAAATCTTTGACTGAAAAATCTACTAGAGACAAAAGATAATCATACGATACAATAAAAAACACTTCTTTCAATTTTGGATAATTTGAGAAGAAACAAAATGCATTCAACCTTGTCAAAAATACAACCTTCTGCCTTACTCAACATTGAAAAAATTTAGAATGATCTCTGAGTTTCATAAAGTAACAAAATGGAGAAACAGGAAAATATATGATTAGGTAGTTTTTTAATAAACAAACAGAAAAGAGGAATTGTTTGTAGCTGTTCAATTTCAATATACTGACTCATCTTCCCTAATTTGGAAGTTTTAGTTATGCATGAGAACTGCTTGAATGAGGAAATGGACAGAGTTAACATTTTCTTATATGGTCCTAAATGCATACTTATGAGCCCCAAATAGTAATAAAATGAAGCATTCATAGCAAAGAATGTCGAAGGGCAGATTTCAGCAGCCACTAGTGTGTAAGGCTTATGATACTATAATCATGATAAGTTGAGTGGTGCTTAGAGAATTCTTTAATGGATGTGCTCCATCTTTAGCTAACTCAGATCTATGAGAAGATAAAGAAAGGCTTGTCTGGAGAGCCTTGTTTTAATAGTTGCTCCCAATAAACACTCACTGTGGGCAGGCTTGTTTGCTTGAGCCTCTCAGTTCAGTCTATATGAGCATATCTTTCACTTACTACCTCATTTTAGAGTTGTTTACTGGATTAGTTGAACAGCAAGAATGCCAGGCAATGAACAGTTCTCTTCTAATGGCTTTTGGTTTTGCTTCATTTGCCATGGTGCAATGGGCAGTCAGCTTTCCAAATATACTTCATATTTTCTGAATAATAACCTTTATACCTAACCTCATTTTCATGTAGAAAAGCATTTTACTTAACAAAATACTTTCTTTTTTTTTAAAACTTTATTTATTTATTTATTTGCCTTGGTGTTTGCCTGGAACTGGAACTACAGACAGTTGTTAGCTGCCATGTGGGTGCTGGGAATCGAACCCGGGTCCTCTGGAAGAGCAGACGGTGCTCTCAACCGCTGAGCCATCTCTCCAGCCCCACAAAATACTTTCTTGTCACAGAATGATATCAATAAAAAAACTATAGCTATACATGTTTAGTGTACACAGGTTGTTAGAATTTTTTCCCACAGATTAAATTCATCTTTGTGGCTTTGAGGTGGCTGTTTCTCAGTGGAAACCATCCAGTTTTGACACTATTTTGGAATGAGATTTGTGTGGCTTAGACTTCAAGTGTTAATAAAGTTGCCTAGCTACCACATTTCAGCAGAGGAAAAGCTGAAAAATTCGACAAAATTTAGCTGCACACACAAGTTTACCATGTTTATGTTGACAAGTAAGTAATAGGAAATTTGCAATTTTCTTTCTGTATCTTCTTAGAATGAAACTGACTGATGTAGATGATTGAGAGAATAGCTCTTTCCCATACTACCAATTCATGCCAGTATTTAGTAGCATTCTGTCTAAAATGTGGGTCAGGAGGTAATTTGAAAAGTCAACGAACAAATAACTTTTAATCTTTATGATGTGCAAGGATAATGCAGGGAGTTATGATATGAAGTTATGTAAATCCTGATTCCAGGGAACAGGTCCAGGGAAAACTTCATCAGGGAGGGGATCACTAACCTGAGGCAAGCAAAAAACAAAGGCTCTTAAAGACAGGTATCTTAAGAAGTAGAGCAGAGTTGTTAAAAGATCTCAAGGAAATACAAGATTGAGAAGACAGTGAGGTGGGAGGAGAGAGCCATAACACCTTGCAATCCATGCAAGATCTTAAATATTGTTTGAACTTTGTCTTAAAGAAAAGAAAATGGAAATCATTAAAAGCTAAGGCAACAAAAAGAGAAAATTATTAGTGAATCAAAGAGGTACCATTAGATGCAGCAGATTATTTAGAACAATTTTGTATTTTTATTGTACTGCTATTCCACCCCTCCCCACAATGATAAAGACACAAAGTAGGGCAGTGTCAATAGGATGGAAAAGAAGATTGATTTGAGAGACATTTCAGATGTGCAATTGAATAAACTGGGTACTGTCTTTGGGAGGCCATGGAAGGCAGATATAGAGGGAGAGGAAATAAAAGGCATCTGAGAAAAACAAGAGGAACAAGCATTCTTTTTTATCTATCTATCTATGTATCTATGTATCTATCTATCTATCTATCTATGCATCTATCTATGTATCTATGTATCTATCTATCTATCTATCTATGCATCTATCTATGTATCTATCTGTCATCTATCTATGTATCTATCTATATCTATATATTTATATATCTATCATATATCTGTCTATCTATTTATCTATCATCTATCTATCTATATCTGTATATTTATATATCTATCATCTATCTATCTAGCTATATCTATATATTTATATATCTATCATCTATCTATCTATATCTATCTATCTATCTATCATATCTATGTATCTATGTATGTATCTATGTATGTATCTATCTATCATCTATCTATCTCTCTATATTTATATATATCATCTATCTGTAATCTATCTAATTTATCTATCTATGTATAACACAACACACACCTGAGGGGCAGAGAACAATTTTCTGTGAGTTTTTTTCTTTAATGTTTCCTGAGACAGTGTTTCTCTGTGTAGTCTTAGCTGTCCTGGGGATTGCCCTGTAGACCTCCAGGCTAACCTTGAAGTCATAGAGATCTGCCTGCCTCTGCCTGCTAAGTGATGGGATTAAGGATATGCATGACTGCCACCCAGCTATTTATATAGCTTTTGATACTGAGAATAATTCTTCTGATGATTTCTCGTTTGTCTTTTTCTTCTGAATTTGGAGGGGGGTGGCTCACTTCAAGTCTTTTAATGAGACCTCAGAGGTTTCAGATAAGGAATTTTTGTAAGGAAGGTACCTGAATCAATTTATATTGCTAGAACAAAGTATCAAAGACTTGATAATTTGTAAAGCATAAAAGTTTTTTTTTTTCCCCAGAGTTCTGCAGGTTGTGAGCTTTCATTCACAGTGTCCAGCATAAGGTGAGGGTCTTCTTGCTTTGTCTCCTCCACCTAGTGGAAGCCACAAAGACTCACTCAATAAGCATAAGCAATTTGAAGCTTCTGATATAAGGGCATTTCCCACCCTCAAGGACGTAGTTTTCATGGGCTAGTCACTTCCAAAAGGTTCCACTATCACACAAGAAATGAGGTTTCAACCTGTGCCCCTGAGAAATATGTTTGCATCATAGCAGAGATGATGAATATGACTAGAGACATAGAGCTCTACTTCGATTCCGTACTTATTAGTGAGTACTGGACACAGACTCTTAGCAATACTAATTGGCTTATCAAGGGGAATCTACATCAGTATTTACTGACCTGCAGTTGCCACAGAGGTGAGCTGCTACAGCTTTTGGTGTTGGTTGGCTACATTGGTTCAGAAGAAAAATGAGAATAATGGAAGAACAAAGGAATTTTGGCTAGTAATCAAAATTATTGATAAGACTAAAGGGCTGGAACCTAACCATGGCAAATCTTCCTTAGGCTTTCTGTAGCCTGAAAGGATCAAATCCACTCAGGGAACCCTGGTGAGAAGACATCTCACTAAAGAAATATCAACTGCCACTTACTATTTTGCTTTAAATATTTTATATGGTTCTTGTTTCATTTTGCAAATGTTTTCTCTAACAAACTACTGGCATAAGCTACAGTTGTTGATTTTGGAGAAAAAAAAAAGGTACCACACCTTTGTGGTAAGACTAATTAAAAAAGATAAATGGATTTTAGTTTATTGATACAAACTTAAGGTCAATTTTATTATGCTTTATGTATTTTTCTACTCTTGATTAAGATATGATTTTTATGCAGCTCACTTAAAATTGTAATGTGTAATTGAAAACTGCAGATTAATAGCCATCTATGATAACCAAACTTACAGTCATGTTAGCTCAGTTTTTATAGAGATACAAAGATATATTTCAATTAGATAGGTTGTTTTCAAACACTTCAAAGACCTACAAAATATGACATTTAAAACATTTTAAAAACTTAAACTTTTTTAAACAGTGAGACAAGTCTGCTCCTAACAACACCAATATATTTCAAAAAATTAATGAACATTAAAACAACTTCATGTAAAATTTACTTCATGAGAACAGTTAGCCACTAGACAAAAAACTGTTCTTATATGGACTACTTGATAATATACTATATACACTAAATATATACAATCCCTTCAAGTTCCTACTTTACAAAAAAATTGCCAAACTTCCTCAAGACACTAAAAAAAAAAAAAAAAAAAAAAAAAAAAAAAAAAAAAAAAAAAAAAAAAAACAAAAAAAACAAAAAAAACAAAACAAAAAAAAACTAACAGACAATGCCAAATTTTCTAAATATATCACTAAAAACTAAAAAATATGTCAAAGATTCTGGGCCTATAGGCTAAAGATAGATGCCTCAACATTGTTAAAATAACTTTAAATAGCTGTTAAATAACTGTCCAGATAGACAGATGTCAACTTTGTCATTTCTAAAATTTAAAAGTTGCTTACATTTTCTGTTTACTCAAATAATATTATATCCTTCTATAGTCTTTGATAGAGTTAAAGAGTAAAAACTATAGATATAGTTTTTCTTAATTATTTTAAAAAATATATTAAATATAAAACTTTAAACTCACAAAAATAAAATAAATAATAAAATATTTTCTTTAATTTTGTTAATAAACTAAGTATAATTCTTGCTTGATAACTGTTTTGTTATATATAATTATACTATATTAAAATTAAAACTTTCCTTTTTGATTAAACAAACAAAAAAGTGTGGTGGAACTGTTCTCTGTATGTAGTGAATATCATTCTGTAAATAAAAGAGCTGTTTTGGCCTGTATAGAACACCATACAAGTGGGTGGAAGAATCTGAGGAAAGACAGGTAAAAGGAGGGTGGAGTCAGGCAGACTCCATCTAACTGCCAAAGAAGAAGCATATAAGACCCAGGTGAGCTAGGGGCCATTAGGCCATGTGGCAGAACAGATTAATAAAAATAAGTTAAATTAAGATAAAAGAGCTAACTAGTAATATGCCTAAGACATAAGCCAAACAACATAAAATTAATATAAGCTTCTGAGTCATTCTTTAAAGAGTAAAAGCCACCACAGGTAGGTCACACCTCTAGTCCAAACAAATCAAAAACCTAATACAACACACCTTTATATATTTTCCCATGTTCTCTTTTCTTTGTTTGCTAGCTTTAAACTCTCATGTGGTATGATTCAGTTTTTTTCTCAGGATAATTAGAAGATTGTACCATGCACTGATTCTTGTTGATAATATCTATCACTTGGTCCTTATGAAAAAAATCTTGTAAATAAATATTTTTTATCCAAGGTCTTCCAGTGTACTTACCAACTAAGATTGCCAATGCTTTTCTCAAATGCTCAACTCCTCAAAAAACAAATCTAAAGTCATACTATAATCAGACACCAGTTTCAAGCAAGTGTGGAGTTAGAAGCAGTTATTTATATTCTCTAAAGCTTGAGTTTTTTTGTAATCAATACATTCATGTTCTCTGTCATGGACACTGTCTGATTTATACTAGCTCTGTTTGGTTCACATGGTTCAGGAAAGAATGGTGTATTCATGTCTATAATGCACCAAAGTCTGTTCACTGCTATTATTAATTTTATTTTCTGGCTATGAAAATGAGATGAGGATGGAAAAGATCCCATCTCCCTTTCCCATGTCTAATATCAGTCATTAATTTTCCCACTTTAAATCAACTATGCACAAGAGCATAAAAAGAGAAGAAAGTGGGTTATATCAGGGAGTTTGTGACTAAGTATATTATGTTTTATATTTTAGAAAGTTTCAGCTTATGGTAATTCTACCAGTGGTTGTTAAAAATTATTTTAAGCATATCACTTAAACATGAATATGAATATACACATCTATCTACCTATTATCTATCTATCTATCCATCCATCCATCCATCCACGTATCTACCTATCTACCTATCTATCATCTGAAACAGGTATCAAGTGGCTCAGGCTAGCCTTAAACTGTGTCTGTAGCTGAAGGTGACCTTGGATTTCTAATCCTTTTGCCTTCACTGCCATGACCTGTAACACCACAACCAGTTTATATGATGTTGAGGATCAAACCTGGGACCTTGTGTATGCTAGACAATACTGTACCAATTGAGCTGCTAGCTATAAAATTTATTATATTTTAGTGCAACATTTGTATCAGAATATTTACTTATTCTAATATAAATATAACATATTTCCAATAGAAATGCATAGATTTTTCATTGCTCAGCCAATGTGAACATAGTTAATATTTTACAAGAGAAGAGAAAGTATCTTGATATACAAGAGGAAAGAAACAAAACCAAGAAGTAGTATTCATTTTTCCCTTCTGATATTTTCAAAATATTTTTTATTATCTTCAAAATCCCACTTATATAATCCATATTATTGAATAATTCCAATTTCTCTCAATAACAAATATAGGAAGTATATGCGTAAAAGATGAAGTAGGAAAAAGTCAGCTAAGTGATGTTGAAGAAATAGTAAAATCACTGTGTAATTCCCAGTCAGGCTGAAAAGTCCTTTGAGGATGATCTTTGGTTTGTTTCTTTTTGTAAGACTGCAATCTCAGGGTTGATGGGAAGCTGGGTTCTGGGGCAGACATATGACTGCTGTTGTTCAGCTCTGAAACCATCACCTTTGAGAGATGTGCTCACAGGTACGCTTCGCCAGTTTTCCCATCTATGAAATGGTACTATTAATGGTTTGTGTTTCTAATGAAGGGCTAAGTGGTACAAGTCATAGCGGGTTTGATGTTAAAGTTTATTGATGCTTCTGTACCATTTACTTATTTAATACCCCACTTTGCTGTAGGCATGTCTCTAGAGACAAAAAACAGACATGCGTGCAGCACACGTATCTCACCTAGGTCAGAACAAACCCAAACAGTACAAATGCAGAATATGATAAGTTGCAGTAAAGGCAAACAAGGAAGTGTGCAATCAGGTGAGAAATCCATAAAAAGACAGTATGTAAATGTTGTAAAAATGTGAAAGAAACAATGTAGTAGCACACACCTTATTTATTTTTCATTTTAACTATCAACCTCACAGTTTCCCTCCTTCGTCTTTTTCTGACCCCTCCAACACCCTCGCCTCCATCCCCACTCACTCTTCATAGGAGTAAGGCCTCTTATGGGTAATCAACACAGTTTAAGAAACTACTGAGGATCTTTAGCCATCAGGGAAATACAAATCAAAATGACTCTAAGATATCATCTTATACCTGTCAGAATGGCTAAGATCAAAACACAGATGACAATTTATGTTGGAGGGAATATGGAGCAAGGGGAACACTTCTCCATTGCTGGTGGAAGTGCAATCTTGTATAACCATTCTGAAAATCAGTATGGAGGTTTCTCAGAAAATTGGGAATCAATTTATGTCAACACTCAGCTTTATCACTCTTGGGCATATACCCAAAAGATGCTCAACAATACCACAAGGTTATTAGCTCAGCTATGTTGATAGCAACTTTATTTGTGGCACACATCTTTAATCTCAGATAGGTGGATCTCTGTGGGTTGGAGGGCAGGCTCATCTATAGAGAGAATTCCAGGACACCCAAGGCTACACAAAGAAACTATATCTTGACAAAGTAAGAAAGAAAAAAAGGTAAAAGGAGCTCATATTATAACTCAGTTGGTAGAATGTTGGTAGAATATTTACCTGTGTTTGAAATCCAGAACCATATGTGTTAAGAATGGTGGCATATGTTCATAGTCCCCAGCACTCAGGAGGTAGAGTCAGAAATGTCAGAAGTTTAAGGTTATCCTCAGATGCACAGTGATTTTGACACCTTGTATCAAAAAAAATTTTTAAAGGGGGAAACTTTTTTTAAGAGGCAAACTTACTTTAACTTTTAATAAATGGTAAAATTATATATATATAACAAATACTTCTTTTAAATTTTTTATGCCTTGTTATCAGTAAATTTATAAACCTATATATATATTTGAGTTCACATAAAACTTTTCAAGGTAAAGTGAAAAATAATTAAGAAGCCTTGGTTTATAAATTGTATCTTTTTAAAAATAATCTTTTTAGTCTTTTGAGATTATACTGTAGTTAAGTCATTTTTCCCTTCTCTTACCTCCCTCACAAGGGAGAAATTTTGACAGGAGAGGAACATTTGTGTAAATCCCTGGGAAAAGTTTTATCTTGTCTTTGCCTTCTATGAAGTTAAAGCCAGCAGCCTGAAGACAGGAGGTAACCTCGCGTAGATGATCAGATCAAGAAAGCACTATAGTCCAGGTTCAGAGATGATTGGATTTGTTCCAGGTGTAGGGGAAGTGAGCATATGGTTTTGAAACAGAATAAAAACAGGTACCTGAGCCCAACGTGCCTTTTAGGATTCCCTATTACGGTATGTGAATTCAGACTAATAAAAGCTGGGGGACCAGATCAGCATGTTGTTTTTACAGGAAAAGAACAGTGCTAATTTGTTTTAGACACAGAGAAAGGTAGAAGGTGTGTGTGTGTGTGTGTGTGTGTGTGTGTGTGTGTGAAAGAGAGAGAAAGAGAGAGAGAGAGAGAGAGAGAGAGAGAGAGAGAGAGAGAGAGAGAGAGAGAGAATAGCCAGGACATGGAGGTGACGTAAACCATGATAAAATAAAGAGGAGTTAGTGCAGTGTGTAAGAACAGAAAAATAATGTAGGAACCTTGACTGAGTCAGACTTCTGTATTTCTAGGAAGGTAAATGAGAAGAGGGGAAGGTGTGTGAAAAAGTAAAATGGAAAATGTTTTGCTCATGACAGGTCAAATTTGAGATGCTAATGAGAAAATTAATATACTGTATCCTAAAAAGAGACTCCATAGGTGTTCTTACAATTATCTTAATAAAGTTAGCAGATGAAATTATTTTGGAGTATTTTTGATAATTCTTCATGGATCATCATCAGTTCCTATTTAAATACTCAAAGATTCTCCTTTAAATATGTATTTCATCACAAATTCAGTGCTATACTTGGATTGATGCATTCGTATTAGGTTCCAAATTACTTTCACAGCAGCCAAATTGATAAAATCAATGGCATTTAATGTTTTCCTTGCCATCCTAAACATATAATCTAAATCCTTATAAAATAGATATGAGCTCACAGTGTGACTTAAAAGTGGAGATGCAAGAATGTGAAATAATTCAATTTTATAATTTTCTCAGTAACTACAAGGAGTATCCAGTGATACTCCTAGTGTAATTAGAAAAAACAATGGTTTCAGGCCATGATGATGAGGGATTGTTTCTGAGAATAAGAAGATTTGAAGGTTGTCATTTGGATTTTATAAGGCATTAGCTTCTTTCTTGCATTTTCAAATCAAGTAATAAATTAAAAGAAACTGTACTATTTAACTATGTGAACTATCTATGAACTAACTATAATCTGTAACTGTTTTGTCAAAAGACTCAGCTCTTAGTTTGAGGAAAATATTGCTTCAGAGTTAATACTAATGATTTTTAACAGAGTATCAGCAACATGAGAAGCCTACTAAGTGTATTTAAAATTAAACTTACAAGAAGGATTTTGGCCTTTTGTAAGGAGGGGTGAACATCTGTTCCAGATTGTATAGGATTGAGGGTGATAAATTTGGATTTAAACTAGCATGGCTTTGGCCAAAAGTGGATAAGATTTTTACTTCCCTAAAATGAGTTTGTATTATCTATGGTCTTTAACTGTGTGTGTGTGTGTGTGTGTGTGTGTGTGTGTGTGTGTGTGTGAAATTATTGTTGAATGTGTTAAAATTCATAACATTCCCCAAAAGTCACTTAAAAATTGAGTTGAGTGAGATGCAACAAGGCTATAATTCTAAGACTAGTGAGGCCATGGCAGGAGAATGATGAGATCAAAGTTAGCCTGTGCTACATGGAAAACTGAGTATACAACTGCACAGATGATTCAGCACTTAAGAACCTGTACTAGTCAGGATATCCATACATACATATGCACACATATGTGTGGGGACATTTATTAAAATGGCTTACAGACTGTGGTCCATCTAGGCCAATAATGGCTGTCTATCAACAGAAGGTCCAAGAATATAGTATTTGTTCAATCCACAAGCCTAAATGTTTCAGCTGATCTTCAGGATACACCAGAATTTCTAAAAAGTAGGTTCTAGTGACAGTGAAGAAATGGACTTGCTAGCAAGAGCTAGAGCAAACAGTCAAAGAGAAGGCAAGGCTCCATTTTCCAAGTCTTTTATATAGGCTGCCAGCAGAAGGTCAGATTAAAGATATATTTTCCCCTCAAAAGATCTGGATTAAAGAAGTCTTTTTCCACCTCAAAGATCTGGATTAGAAGTGAGTTTTCTAGTTTTAAATTGTTTAATTCAGAAAAAAAAAATCTCTCACAGGTGTGCCAGCCATTTGAGTTTTAGTAAATTCCAGGTGTAGTAACGCTGGCAACCAAGAATAGCTATGACAGAATCTATACTGCTCTTGCAGAAGACCTTTGTTCAGATCCTCAAGTCCACATTGTGTAGCTCAAAGGACCTGTAACTCCACCTCCAGGGGATCTGGTGTCCTCTTCTGCCTTTTATATGCACTACACTCATGTACACATGTCCCTATCATCAAACAAAACTAAAAGAAAATGAATACATAAATAAATTAATCAAAGTACTAATAATTGATTATGTCCATGCAGAAGTCAGAGGCAAGATGGTGGTGGCTCACTGGAGTCCAACCAGCCTTGGTAACAGATCAACATCATGCCTCAATAATGAGAGGAAACTCAACAAATGAAGTACACTAATTTTTGATATCTTAAAAAATAAACACTCAGTAATCTCTAACAGTTTTTAATAACTTTTAAACTGGGTAGTGTTAGTGACTTATAATATTTATATGATTCATATCTCAGGAAAGTAAACATAATAGGCCCTCTATACATATTGATTTCACAGGGTAGGCATTTACCAAGAAAATTAAGAGAGGCAGCAATAATCATGCCAAAAAGGATTTTTTCTTTGTGTACCAAGTTCTCAAACTTACATGAAAATAAAAAAATCACTGTAGTATAACCTTATAAGATATTCTTGGAATACAACTGTGTGAGAAAATTTAAGTGCCAAAGCTAAGCTGACACACACAAAAAAAACTATATGAGCCAAATGAAATAGCTAGCTAATGAAAATATTTGCTTAGTTAGAGTAGGGTTTGCATTATCACAACAAAGACCCACTGTAAGCCTATCATTTTTCTAAATGAAAAAAAATGCTATTTAATGTATTTTCAATTTTTAACTGAAGAACCTGACATGTAGACTTTAATAAAACCAAAATTAAAGAAAACATTTGTGTTAAGTTCCTTTTCATTAAATTTTATAAAGTACATAATAGTAATAGAACCAGTTGGTCTGCATTCTTGGTAAAGCATTACTTGCTCTTGATACAAGGAAGTAATATATATATAAAGCAGCGTTGGATCAAGTTCATGTGCTTTACCACCCCCCACTGTCATTTGAAACCAAAGACTAGAGAACCCCTTTCTGCAAATTCATTTTTATCCATGACACTGAATAAATGAATATGTCAATGATACTTGCAAAGAAAAGGAAAGGTTTAGAGTGAGCTCCACAGAGGAGCAATAGAGCAATGCCACTGGGATGTCTTTCATATCTTTGCAGAACAGAGAGCTCAAAGCTGGTGTAATTAGTAGTCTGATATGAAGGAGCTGGAATGGGTGTTTTGTGTAAGTGGTAAGAAGGCTGCTGATGTGGCTTAAACATGTCTGAAGAGTGGTTGGGTTAACACAACAACTGTCTCACAATGTCAATCATATCTTAATTCTATACATTCAAACAAGTTTCTTAATGATAGGTATTGCCATCTTAGTTAGGGTTGCAGTGAAGAGACACTATGACCACAGTGACTCTTATAAAGGAAAACATTTAATTGTGACTGGTTTACAGTTCAGAAGTTCAGTCCATTATCATCATGGTGAGAATCCTATCAGTATGAAAGTAGACATGATTCTGGAGTTTTACATTTTGGTCCACTGGCCAAAGAAAGTAAACTGTGTCCCACACTGGGCATAGCTTGAGAATATGATATCTCAAAGCCTGTCTGCACAATGACTCACTTCCTCCAACAAGTACAGACCCATACCAACAAGGCCATACCTGCTAATAATGCCATTCTCTATGGCCCAATAATTCACACACACTAGTCTCTGGGAGTCATACCTATTCAAACCACTATAGATGTTTTCTGATTATTCAAAATTATACCTGTTATAGATTCTCATTAACAAGCAAAATTATGCTTGCTGTTAACTGATCTTAGTACTTCCCAATATACATACAAACACATGTCTTTTTTCCTCCACCCTGCTTTTTTAAATTTTTTATTTATTATGCATACAGTATTCTGTCTGCATGTATTCCTCCAGGACAGAAGAGGGCAGCAGCCCTCATTACAGATGGTTGTGAACCACCATATGGTTGCTGGGAATGGAATTCAGGACCTCTGGAAGAACAGGCAGTGTTCCTAAACTGCTGAGCCATCTCTCCAGCACCTCCACCCTGCTTTTTAAAAATAATCTGTTTTAAAAATATTTCTGCCTCAAGACACTTTGTAATTGGGAGTTATAATAAATTAAGTCAATAAAAACTACCATGCCTATTTAGACTGAGTTTCGAAAGATGGCAGTATGCTATCTGTACCAAGATATTATGAGAATAAGTCAGTGCTGAAGATAGCAGAGAAAAACATATCATTGTCCAGCTGCTCCTGTAAAAACACATCACAACAAATTCAAGGACTTAACATTAACTTATTAGCTTCCGGGTCAAAATTTAAATGTCTGAAAAGGGCTTCTCTGGGCTAACTTTCTGGAGGTGGTTCTGCTCCTTCTGTGGGTTCTAGATGAAAATCTTCACCTTTTTAGTTTTATGGTGCTCATGTATTCCTGTTCTCAAGGATCCTTTTTTCTATGTTTAAAGTCAGCACTGTAGAACCTTCTCAGGCACATCTATCCTCTGCAACCATGTCCACCAAGAAAATCTCAAGATTCTTAATGCAGTCACATCTATAGTCACCCAAATTAATTCAACAAATATCAAAATTGGCAATTGTAGGATAAAAAAGAATATATAATTTTACTTAAGACAAAGGAAATATTCTCAGAAATAAGTCAATTTAAATACAAGTATATTAGAAAACAATTTTGTAAACTTCTAGAATTTACAATTAGAAAATTTACTAAAATGATTATTCTTAAAAAAACAGGGAGAAAATGTATATTGTCTTTTTATAGATACTTATATCTCACATAAAAGCATCTGACAATATGTATAAATGGGTTTTGATTTTTAAGAACTTATAAAGTAAAAGTGTGGCATTATATAGAACATGTGTGTGTCCATTTACAATTGTAAGTCATCGGCCACCAGCCAAAATCATTTTCCTGAGATTCTAAATTGATAATAAAGAACAGCAGTTTCATGTCCTATTATTGAATATTGTAACAGATATTATGATGTAGTCTCTTAAAGAATAAAGAACTCAATACCTCTTTGCTAGATAAATCATTGGAAGCTGTGAGTGTAAAAGAAAATGGCCCCCAAAGGGAATGGCACTATTATTAGGTGTGGCCTTGTTGGAGAAAGTGTGCCACTATGGAGGCAACCTTTGAGGTCTCAAATATGCTTCAAATACTACCCAGCATCTCAGTCTCTTTCCTGTTGCCTGCACATAAATATGTAGCAGCTCCTTCTCTAGTACCATGTTTGCCTGCATGTCACCATGCTCCCTGCCATGATGACAATGGACTAAACATCTGAAACTATAAGCTGCCATCTCACTTAAATGTTTTCCTTTTTAAGAGTTGCCATGGTTATGGTGCATCTTCACAATACTAGAAACTCTAGTTAAGACAGATGCCAACATGCTTCAGAGATCACCTGAGTTGAAAGATTTGTCTACTACCAAAGAACAAGTATTTTCCAAGATGGTAGCCCATGTACAATCACTTTAATAAATTAAAAATGCTTTTTCCCTAATTCTCTAAGAACAATAAGCTGATTTAAAAGATTAAATAATAGTTGTTGAATATATGGTGTGTATAGGAATACTATTCATGATACAATAGCATTGGTGACAGGAGAATAATAAATAAAATCATACTTCATGGTCTTTTCAATAACATTTAAAAGAGTGAACTATTAACTAAAAGTGAAAGAGATAGGTGAGGAGATTGGTGGGTCAAATGCTTAGTATGTCAACATGAGGATCTGAGTTTGGAACCCCAGGATCCACGTACAAGTTAGTCATGACATTGGATGCCTGTACACTCAGTGCTAGCCTTTGTAGTTGAAACTGTGAGTTTTAGGTTTAGTGAGAGATTCTATTTCAAGTAATCAGGTAGAGTGACAGCACACAGGCATGTAACACACACACATACACACAGAGGGGGGGGAGGTGGAGAGAGAGGTAGAAATAGTGTAGTTTTTTGAAACCTCAAAGACCACATGCAGTGACATATCTCCTTCAACAAGATATACCTCCTATTTCTTCCTAAAGACTTCTACCAACTGGGGACCAAGTATTTAAATATATCAGCCAATGGCTTCTATTCTCATCCAAACTACCACAGCTACCTACATCCCCATGCTTAATAAAGAATTGAACAAAGGAGGGAAAAACTTGTTAACAGGCAGATTTCAGGCTTCTATCTAGGGTTTCTGGGAAACACATTTGAACCAAAAGCAGAATTTGTCACGGTGGTTAAAAATGAAAGTTTATTTTTATAAAGTAAGACAAACTGTATTTCAAATAATAGAAAAGCTACACGAGGTAAGCATTAGATTTAGAAAACAAATATATCTATAATAGTCTGAGACTAGGATGAAACAAGGATGTTAACAATTTCCTATAAAGGTAAAAGATTAATTCACAAAGAAGATAAGAGAACTTCAGATATACTCATATAGAATAACAGAGTTCCAAAGTATGCAAAGTACAAATGGACAAAAATAAAAAGAGAAATACACAAATCCACACCAAGAGAATTTGTACAGTCCTGTCTCCAGACTTAGTAAAAGTATAGAAGACTGAATCGAGATTCTAACAATTCCCACCACCTAATTGCTGTAGCAGACAGAAGTCAATGGCTATATGAGAATTGGAAGAGTCTGTAACACTCCTCATTCATAATTATTATAATAGGTAAATAAAAGTTGTAGCAGTAGCTTTTCTTGTGGAAGCACCTAAATATCTGATAAAACAACTGAATATCTGATAAAAACAACAGGGTTCATTTTAGTTTATAGTTACAGGAGAAAAATCTGTCATGGCCAGGAGAGTGTGATGGCAGAGGCAGAAGATGTCCAGTTCCATCCCATACACATTCAGGAAGCAGAGTGATGAATGCTTGTACTCAACAGGCTTCTTTTTTCACATTCGGTTCAGAGTCCAGTGTGTGGCTTGGTTTAGGTGAGCCTTTCCATCTCTATTGGCATAATCTAGAACATCCCTGATATAGTTGTCAAGAGATTTGTTTCCATGGTGACTGTAAATACTATCAAAATGACTATCACAAAATCAACCACCACATAAGTCCTGACTTAGACCTCAAATTCCTGACATAATTGACATTTGTGGGGCATCACACCCAACTAAGCACAGGGGAATTTGTCAAGGTAGATTTTATTTCAGGCCATGTAACCAACCAGTCTCACTGGATTCAAATAAATAAAATTTTAGTTCATGTTCTATGATCATAGCCATTGAATGTGCTTGGTAAATGTTCGTTGGGGCACTACCAGCTTGGCCTTGCACGGTCTAGGAAGCTCCATTCCTGTCTCTCTTCTCCCCAGACACCACCTGACCAGAGAGTCTCTAAACAAACAAACAAACAAACAAAAAAGGCCCCAAAGGCAACTATCTGCCACCCAGGGAGTCCACATCTAAGTGCTCAGCTTTGGACTATACTTGAGCACAAACCCAGCTTGTAGACACAGCTTCACCTTTTGTCTATAATAAATAAAACCTTCCTGCCTTAGGTTGGGTGCACAACTTCTCTGACCTCATTCTCTGAGACTGTAGAAGTCACCCAAAAGTTGTTTTACGTCCAATAAACCTGTTGTTATGCTTTTTCAGTTTGGCTTAATTTGGCTCACTGGATCTGCAGAGAAACTCATTATCTAAGGAGAAAAGCATATCAATAAATACAACAAAATTAAATTAGAATTTAGTAAAATAAGATATTTATAAAAGTTCTACAATTTAGAAACTGAGAAAAAACCATTTCAAGTAACATGTAAATAGAAGAAGAAGAAAAAAAACTAGAAACAAATTTTGAACAGACTGATAAAAACATGACTTAAAGCAGGGTACATTGTAAAATTTATCATTTCAAATGTCTAATATGACAGAAGAAATGACCAAATGACTTAAGTTTCAACTATTCACATTTAGATAAAATTAAAGCAAGGAAAAGAGTAAGTAAACAATTAACATAAAAGATGAAAGCAAAAGAAAAAATTTAAAATAATAAAAAGCCAGATATTCAAGTTTCTATATTGCTGTACCAAACAGGTCGGTACTGGCATAAAAACAGGCTCATTGATCAATGGAATAAAATTGAAGACCCTGGTATTAATCCACACACCTATGAACACCTGATTTTTGACAAAGAGGCCAAAAATATACAATGGAAAAAATATCTTCAACAAATGATGCTGGTAAAATCAGAGCTAGCAGAGGCTGTTCATAACTGGATGGTGACATGTTGAAGAATGCAAATAGATCTATATCTATCACCCTGCATAAAACTCAAGTCCAACTGGATCAAAGCCCTCAACATAAACCCAGCTACACTGAACCTGATGGTAAAGAAAATGGGAATTAGCCTTGAACGCATTGACACAGGAGACCACTTCATAAATATAACACCAGTAGCACAGACACTGAGAGCAACAATTAATAAATGGGACCTCCTGAAACTGAGAAGTTTCTGTAAGGCAAAGGACATTGTCAACAAGAAAAAAATGACAACCTACAGAACGGGAAAAGATGTTTACTAACTCTACACCTGACCGAGGGCTGGTGTTATATTTAGGAAGTAGTCATCTGTGCCAATGCATTGGAGGGTATTTTCCACTTTCTTTTCTATCAAGTTCAGTTTATCTGGGTTTATGTTGAGGTCTGCTTAGCATTGCATTGGAAGCCTTATCCAGAGCGTTAAGGATAGAAATCATACCATAAAGATTAGAAAAAAAAGACATATTTTTTTTCATAAATTCTAGAGAATATAGAATGTGGGAGGAATGTGTAGCCCTATGAATGCTAACAAATGCATTTAGCAGGGATTCAGGAGACACAAGAGTCACAGGAGATATAAATCTTGAGTAACAGAAAACTACAAATTATAATTTTATATAGTAATATGATTTAAAATAAATTAAAAGTTAAGCATCTTGAAAAATCAACAAATGTTTGTTTATTTATAATCTATACTTAGTTATAGCTACTCAAATAACATTTTATTGGAAAAAAAAGACTTGTATTGGGCTGAATAGTTGGTTCAGTTATTAAGAACACATTACTTTCACAGAGACTGGGTTTCAGTTCCCAGAATCTATAAACTAGTTCCCATCCATTGGTAACTCAGATTTTTGAGGATTCAATGATTTCTTTTGGTTTTGTGGGCATCAGTAATACATGTAGTGTGTAACAATAGTGCAAACAAACCATGCATGTACATAAAGATAAAAAAAATCTTAAAAAGAATTCATATATATAAAAGTTATGAAATAAGTCAGCAAAGAATGCCTTTAATAAATTAAGCAATGGTCATGAGAAGAATAACTCTGAAGTGTTGGTGATTTCTGATGTCTCTTTCCTGTTCTGTTTCTTCCATTCTCTCAATACTTTTCCACTCACTGTGTGTTCACTCACCTTGACTTTCAGTGTCCCAAGCTACAACTCCCAGTATCTTTCTCTCTGAAATTCACTTCTGCCTCTTTATTCTTACAGGTATCTTCAGCTGAGCCACAGGTACCTCAAATTCAACATTTTAGTACTGGAAATAATTACAGAATAATCTCCCCAAACCTTAGGACACATGTTTGCTTATCATACAAGTCAGGGTTCTAACAATTCCCATTGTTTTCCCCTTTACCTCTGTAGCCTTTACCAAGAGTTTCGATCACCTAAAAAGCCATGACCAGACAGCTGCCTTGGAGCCTCATGCTAGCCCACACCCTGGAGTCAATATCTTGCCTGATTCTTTGCAGTCATCTTGACCTTCATTGTGTTTGCATTTGGGCTCACTGCCAATGTTTCCTTATCAAATACAAGTTGGCTTTTGGTAGGCTAAAGAGCAGTGAAACTTCACAGGTACAAGTCAGACAAACATCAGATGATGCTCTCTGCTTACAATGTGTAACCTTGGGTAGGCTATTAACTCCTATTTCCTCATGTATGCAGTGACAAAATGACTATACTTAACACCAAGGTACTTTAAGAATTCCAATGACTCAGAAAATAGTGTTTGTCTTGTTTGAAGACTTCAACTAACTATATGGAATTATTTTACATAAATACATTTAACATATATAATCATATACATGCACATATCTACTCATCTGTGTGTTATATATATTGCTTACTCTTATATGTGTGTCTCTCTGTGTGTGTGTATTTTACAGAGCTGTTGTGGTGATATGTTATATATGTAATAAAACCTGAAATACCCAGAGATCAACACACAGTGAAAACTTAGGTAGACAGCTCAGAAAATTTCTTGATTCTTCAGTACAAGCCTAAACACCCGGGCTTCAGTGGCACATACCTTTAATCCCAACACAGGGAAAGCCTGGAAGTGGTGATCTATGCCCTTAATCCCATAACTCCAGAGACAGAACTTTCTGTGTTTCTGTGAGTTCAAGGCTGACTACCAAATAGAGTAGTTCCTGCCCTTAATCCTACCCTGGATAGGATACAGTTGGCTAGAAGGGTATTTAAAGGGCATAGGAAACCAGCATTGAGAAAAGCAACCAAGAGCGAGGCTGAGGAAGTTGGAAGATAGCTGGGTGAGATTTGACTGTGGTGTTTACTCTCTCTGATATTTCAGCCTTTCCCTGATATTTGGCTCTGAGTCTCTTTTGGTACAATCCAAATTTGTGCAACAAGCTGTTGTTTTTTTATTCTTGTTTTCATTGATTGTTAGTACTTTAAGTGTCTGTATGATGTATATGTTGGGGTATACATACAATGGCACGCATGCATACCAAGCCAGCTTTCAGGAGTCAGACCTTTTCTTCTTTTATAAGGTTTGCAGGGCTCAAGCTCAGGTCCTTTGACTCTTTCTATAAGTGCTTTTACCTGCCCATCCTATTTGCTGCCAGGTGCCAGCTCTTTAAAGTATATGTTAGTTATCCTTAGCTGGAGTTTGATGGACAATGCCACCACCTTGACCTTTGTCTGAGACATTTTTTTTGTATTTACTGCCTGCTCCCTAAATTCTTAGACATATCTGATATCTTTGTATAAGTTAGTACAGTTTGCTGTGTTATGTTTGCTCACTTATATCACTTTACCCAGCGCAACACATAGTGCAAGCATGGTGTTTGAAAGAATTAACCAGGTATAAAATATGCTTCAGTCTGTGTGCTATAGAACCACGCCCAGTGAAGAGCTTTTTCTTCTGTGACAGGCTATCTCATCTGATTTCTGATCAATTTGTAATGATGTGGATGCAACAAGTACTGGGCAAGAATGGTTTCTCTCTTTCTCTTCCCTCCTTCCTCCCTCCCCTCCCTCGCTCCCTCCCTCGCTCCCTCCCCTCCTCCCTCCCTCCCTCTCTTTCCCTCATTTCCTTCCTTCCCTCCCTTTTTTCTTTTCTTGCTTCCGAATTCATCTTTTATTTTTCTTCTTTTCCTCTTCCTGTCCTGAGAAGCTGTTCAAACTGCAAAGATAACATCACTTTCCATTGATTATATCATAGCTGCAGAATCAGAAAAATTTCCTGTAGTATAACAAGTGTGTGAGTTAATATATGCAAAGCATACAATTCCTGGCTGCACTGGATCCTAAATGTTCCTCAAATCCATATGTTTAAGGATTGGTCTTTAGGCTAAGATAATGTGTTCCAATACAACAATATGAAAGGTGATTAAGTTCATGGATTCTAGTGAAAAGTGAATATATACAGAGAGAAGGGACAACCTTCTCTTGTTCTTGATTTTAGTGCATTGCGTTTGAGTTTTTCTCCATTAATTTAATGCTGGCTATAGGCTTGATGTAAACTGACTTTATTATGTTTAGCTGTTTTCCCTGTATTCCTAGTCTTCAAGACTTTTATTATGAAAAGGTGTTGGATTTTGTTGAAGGCCTTTTCTGAATCTAATAAGATGATCATGTGTAGGTGACTTTTTCTGTTCCACCAGCCTGCTCCCAAATAACCACAGAGACTAAATATTAATTATAAATGCTCAGATGATAGCTTAAGCTTGTTTTTGAGCTAGCTCTTATAACAATTCATTTCTATTAATCTATGTACTGTTGCCCAGAGGTTTGTTTACCTCATCTATGTACTTTCCATGCTGATTCTTTCACATCAGGCTGACAATCCCTCAGACTCCTCCCTTTTCCTTTTGCACATTTTCTCTGCCCTGAGAATCCTGCCTAGATGCCAGCCAATCCGCATGTTACGAACAATGAGAGCAATGTATCTTTACACTGTATAGAAAAAGAATTACTCTACAGCAATCATGTGTATAGTTTGTTGATATGGTGGATTACATTGATATTTTTATATATTGACCCATCCCTGTATCTCTAGCCTACTTGATCATGGTGGATAATCTTTTTGACATGTTTTTGGATTCGGTATACAAATATTTTATTGAGTATTTTCATATATATGTTTATGAGGAATTTTGGTATGTAATTCTTTCTTTGTTAGGTCTTTATATGGTTTAGCTAACAGGATAACTGTGGCCTCATGCAATGAATTGGGCAATGTTCCTTCTGTTCTTATTTTGAGGAATAATTTGAGGAGTATTGGCATTAAGTCTTTTTTGAAAGTTCTGTACGAATTATGTGCTAAATCTATCTAACCCTGGGATTTTTTGAGTGGGAGACTTTTAATTAATAGTTTTATCTCATTGGGGTCATGAGTCTGTTTAAATTATTTAAACTTCAGTTTTTACAATTTATTTAGTTGTCTCACCAAATATTGTAGAAATAAACAAGGCTCAGACATCATAATTATACTACATTCTTCAAAGATATTATAATTCTCTTCTGTGCATAGGTTTCTTACTGAAGCATTTTACTAAAGACTCAGTAAATAGTTTGAGTTTTAATTCATTGAATAACTCAAGGAGGATTTTTTTCTAATACATTGGCCTGTGTATTCATATGTATCTATTCAGTTAGGTGTTCAGCTATGTACTTGAATTTCTACAAGTTTGACAGTCATCATTTACAAAGTTTACATTGGATCACTTGCTGTGTGCAATGTCAGACTTATCAGGTTGGTCCCTGGGCTCAGAGAATCATGGTCATGACCTTAAAGCAATTCTCTAAATATTATAAAATGCCTTATTCATTCAATGACTCAAAGGTGCTGAAATTTCATGATTAAACATTTTAGTTCCCATAACTTAGAAGTACTGTAAATATAGTCTGGGAATTATATTTTTTTCCAGCAATGAAAAGAATTTACATTTTTTTGTCTTCATGTTTGTTTTTCTAAGATAGGGTTTCTGTATACAGCCCTGGCTGTCCTGTGCTTGCCTCTGTAATTCAGCCCAGTCTTGAACTCAGAGATTTGCCTGCCTCTGCCTCCTGAGTACTGGAAGTAAAGACGTGCACCACCATGCCTGACTTAACATATTGGTTGTGTTATGATGGAATTTGAAACTCAATATTATCATTTTGGTTACAAAAGCTACAATTTCGGAATTGGAGTTTTTGTCTTGTTTTATTTCATTTTAATTTGTTATATCTTCAAATATGTAAATGCAATTATTTTACTTTACAACTTTAATTAAGTAAAATTATCACTCATTTATACTGTGATCTAATTCTCTGTGTTAGACTCTTTCTGGAGCTTCCATTTAAATTGCTACCTGTTAATAATACAACTTTTAACGTCTTAATATAAATTGCTTTTTAGAATGTGGGGTATTTCTTTAAGCTTAATATACTTTGTCATCTATAGTCACAGATTCCTTGAAAGTTCTTACTATAATAAACATAATTTCAAAGCCATTCTACAGTTAGAAGTATGTGGGTATCACAGTAGTCCTCTTTCAGTGTGCACTTTCTTTTATTAATTTGTAGCACTTTTGTTAGTGTTTTTCTTCTGAGTGACAGTAGAGAGCACTTCTATGTGTTCATGTTACC
Source organism: Sigmodon hispidus (assembly GCA_004025045.1). NCBI lineage: Eukaryota > Metazoa > Chordata > Mammalia > Rodentia > Cricetidae > Sigmodon > Sigmodon hispidus. The sequence goes on from PVIH01000807.1 coordinate 160,757, forward strand.
ACTGCTAGATTCCCAGAACTCCAAACACGGGACTTCATAATTCCTTTAAAAAATCTTCAGGCTCTTTTGATTTATTTTATTTTATTTTTTGGCAAACATCACCTTGGATAAAAATGGCTCTTCAACCAAGATTTGGTGGCTTTTCACTTACAATTTTTATTTTCTTCCAACTTACTATTTTTTCTCTGCTGCTGTTCATGTTTATCTCTTTCCTCCACTTAACTCAGCTTTCTTCCCCTACGGGATGCTCTGAAATTTCTCTACTAAGTCCTGAAGTTAAATTAATATTTGTTATTCTTAGGGACAGACAGACAGACATACAGCAGAGAATTGGGTGACAATGAAAGCTTCACCGATGAGTCAAACCTGATTATCTGTAAGAGTTATTCTCATGAGCTCCTACCTTGTCAGGACACATGACAGTAATTGCTACACTACCTTAGTCATGCCCGAGGAACATAGATATATATATGGTCTCTTCCAGTTTGGGAAACTGTGTATTTGCTCATGACAAATAAAAAGTTTGGTCTTATATTAGGGTCATATAATATTTTGGGAATCTTTGTCAGTGGTTGGGAAAAGCAGATGATTTGACTGGTCATCCTGGAGCATTATCCTACCCATGGAAGAAGAGTCAGATAATTACCAACCTCCTCATGACCAAAAGGAAACAGATACATTAAGTAACAGTGTTTATTACAAAGTGTGCCATAGGGTATTATTTTAATATCTGCCTATCTATCTATCTATCTATCTATCTATCTATCTATCTATCTATCTGTCTGTCTGTCTGTCTGTCTGTCTGTCTGTCTGTCTGTCTGTCTGCCTGCCTTCCTGCCTGCCTGCCTGCCTGCCTGCCTGTCTGTCTGTCTGTCTGTCTGTCTATGTATATCGTCTTTCTGTATCCATCCATCCATCCATCCATCCATCTGTCATCTGTTCACGAGCAATGCTTCACTGGAGTGATACTCTGAGTCCTCTAGTTTCATTATAATACATAATTCTACTTTGAAAATCCTCACAATGTCTAAAACCCATTGTGTAGTCACAAGTCTTTGTATTAAGTGTCTTTGTTTTCTAAAGTGAACATGATAAATTGCCACCCAGAGCATAGATTGACTTTTGGAAAAATACAAATATATATTAATCTATTGAGAGTGCCTAACAATGACAAATGACAACACATAAACAAGGAACATGCAAGTCAAGATTGCCTAAATGTGGAACCATGTAAGAGTAGTGAAATCTATTTCAAATCCATTAGAAAAGCTTCAATAGGTAACAGGAATGAATTTTATAGCACCCAGGTCAGAAACATCAAACAAACAACTGGTTCACTACATAGGATTCATTAATCATTGTGCATTAATCACTGGTGTTTTAAAATGGACTACCTCTGTGGTGGAGATAGGCTGACCTGTGGGATATTCAGACAAAAGTTCACACAGATGCTAACCACCAGTGACAAAAACTGAAGGTTGTGATACCACCAGAAAGAAAAGATTAGGAAAAATGACTCAGATATTTTAGCCAGATAAATGGGTCTTCATTTTTGGTACCCAGAAAAAATAGTCCCATGCTCAGCATAAAACTCAGTGACACACTTGCTCGATTCCCTGTCCTTCAAATCTGATTAGCTGGTTTCACTCATTAATTTTGTCAGCTGCTGAATCACTGGTGATCCTTTCCAGTGACTTCAGAATTCTTCCAGAGATAGGCATCTGTGCATCTGCATCCTATTATTATACTACAGCTAGTATCCACTGATGTGTGTGTGTGTGTGTTGACTCACATGTATTTTGTTCTACAGATTGATTATACCAGTTCACTTGTTACTACAACAAAATAACTAATGAATGAGAGTACTATTTACCTAAAACGACAGTTGCTTCTGAGTAAATTTAAGCTGAATCTATTGTAAAATCTAATTTCAAAAATACATTGTAGCACTGAGGGAACATTTTCAGAATCTCCTCAGAGTTAGTCTACTCCATTTTAGCTCAAATTTTTCTAATAATGTTTCTCCAAGTTGACTTCTGGTCTCAACCTCTTCTGTATTTCAGAAAGCTATACTAGGCAAACTAAATCCTTAACAGGCTGCCTGGCTGTCTGTGACTTCTACATATGTTGACCAGGGAGAATTCCGGGAAGAGATCAAGGGAGGTTTTGAGTGTTGATTTTCCTCACACCTTTCTTCTTAATCACACTACGGTATAACCTGGACCAAAGTTTTCACTTGCTCACATATGGCTGTCTCTCGATGGTGACCACACCCTCCCATTTACTTGAAGGTGTACAGGTGCCAACACCACTTCATTTTTGACCTCTGTGTTTTTCCATGCAGTACCTATGTTTCAATATCCATCTCTTCCTCATTTTGTGCATGTACCTAATATTTTATCTTAGAACTTTGACAGACACAGAACCTGGAGAGAGGTGAAAAATATGTTACCACCAGTCAACCCTGGCAGCAAATTTTGGCTTCATTAATTCCTATGCTGATAGAAGAAAGTAAAACGCCAAAGGAACCTTTTCAAGCTCCAGCTTCATATTCATAAGAACACATGGTTAATGAGTACTTCACAGGCACATGTTCTGTTCCTACTGCCATAGGGAGAAATACATTATTTATAGCTTTGTTTAATTCAGTGTCTGATGCCAAATTTAATAAGTACTCATTACTGGTATTTTAAAAACTTTGATAAAACAATAGCTTAATTTATAATTAAAGGCAATATTTTTCTTAGATTTATGCCCTGATAAAGTCATCAGTCACTGATCAGATAACTTTTCCATGAGATTTACAAAGAATATGTGTTAGGCACAGCTAGATTTGGCCATATATAAAAGTTTTATTCATATTTCTTCACACCAACAGCATTGAAACAGAGTAAAACTTGCAAATATAAATGTGTTAAAATAACAAGTCATGAAAATGCATCTTATTTTGGCATTAGAGCCACATGGGTCATGTTTACATATGTATGTGTATAGCTAGATCTGCCTTTGTAATCTATAAGAAAACATTATATTTGCTAGTAATCTGATGCATTGTATGCTGATCTTTCAATATTTTTTATGTAACACTTAAAAATACTATTGTGTGTGCACATACATACATTTATATGCAAGTACGTGTCATTATCATGCATGTGGGAGGTTTTAACCTTTAGGATGAGTCAGTTCCTACCTCCCACATCATTATATAATTTGAAACAGGGTCTCTTTTTATTCATTACTGTATGCCAGGATAATTGGCCAGCAATCTCCAACATGGTTTCCTTCCCCAGCATTCCATTTTACCGCAAAAGTCTTGAGATTCCAGTCTTCCACTACTGCATGGTTGTATGCAGCTTCCTGAGATCTAAGTCAAGTACTCACACTTAAGTGACAAGCATTTTACCCACTGAGCTACCTCCTCAGACCCGCAGTGATGTGATACATTAATAGCCAGATTAAAACTTATACATATCACACTTACTTTTCGCTTTACTTTATAGATATAATAAGACCTATGACCATCTAGTGCAGCAAGTCTTTCATTTTTTTTTCATTGTAAGGGAAGGAACTTGAAGTCCAGACGTTGATTAATTTGTTTAAACTCCCTGTCAATAACCTCAGCCAAGAGCTCTCGGTGGCATTACTGACACAGTCTTGTCATACTTTCTCTTCGAGATCGCACAAAGGGCTACCTTCCTTAGGTCATCCTACACTGAGAACATTTAATTTTTCTTATTCAAAGCTCACATGGTTCACTTTATTTTATTTAGTTATTTAGAGATAGGGTTCTACTGTATGAACTTGGATGTTCTAGAATTTGCTGGGCTGGCCTCAGACTCATAAAGCTCCATCTGCCTCTGCTTTCTCAGTCCTGAGATTGAAGGTGTGTGCCACCACATCTGGCCACATGATTTATTTTAGATTGAATTCTCTGCAGTGGGAAAAGACATTAATAAAACTTCTTCCAGTTGTTGGGGGTAATGAACCATTTCAACAACAATATTTTGTTTCAACTGGTAGGAATAAATATTTTTCATCTCCAAAAGCTTCATTAGAGAGAGAGAGAGAGAGAGAGAGAGAGAGAGAGAGAGAGAGAGAGCAAAGAAAAAGAGTTTATGAATTTATGAATGTGAGAAGAATCAAGAATGGAGGGTACATAAGAAAGGTTGGAGGAAAAAATTGAAAGAGGGAATAAGTAATTATATTTTAATTAGATAACTATATGTTGCCTTGATAATCCACAGGCATCTAATTGGGTTTTCAGAAAGAAATCCCCTTCTATTAGGTCCAATGATAAAACTGTATATGAAGGAATAGAAGTAATGGTCCTTCTAGCATTGGCCTATGAAAACTCTCAGTGAAGCCTTGAACTTTTTCCTTTTCTGTGGCAACCTAGGAGGTTAAAAGTGTCACAGTCAATACTTATGAGATGGGAAAGAGTACCTAGCCTATTCTCACTCACAAGGTAAGTAAAATTGAACATTTCTACACACAATGATTGGAGGACACATTTGTGTAGATATCACATGGCCTATCCTGTTAAAGAATGAAAATGCTATTTGGAGCCAAGCTATTTTAAATGAAACCTATAGAATATAATTGGTTTTATTGTTGGCAAGAAGGAGGTTCATATCATATACTGGGATGTATGAGAAGCTAATTCTTCCTTTTATTCTGTGATATGTAACTAGAGAGACTGTTGTCACTAATAACTATAGCGTAATAGCTGCCTTTAACTTGTGGTTTTGGAAATGGCTTGCTAGGACGAGAACATTCCTCTGTTTTGGTCAATATTGACTGTCTTGACAAGATGATTGTAAATACTTGTCTCAAAAAGGAACTAAAATTTGAAAATTTTAGTCTCAATTCAAAAGTGAATTGAGAGATAGAAAGTGCAGAAACTGGACCCTTGCCACATAAGAAGACACCAAGTCATTAATGCTGAGAAGGCATAAGAAATTGAAGAAGGTTTTAATATAACAAACATTTGACGGAGAGACTTATTGCCTATGGTTTCCGAGATTCTCCAAGAAAAAGGACATTGGCTTAAGAGAGACTGTGGTGAGTAGTGAGAACTCTTATTATCAAGGAACCTGGTGTTTGTACACAGGACCAAAAAGCAAGGAGGCCAGAAATCTACTAACTTCTGAAGGGTTTACACTGCATAAGATACCACAATCCTGGTCTTCAAAAAATTCTTTGATTGAATGAGACATGAATGTACTCCTAGGTCCAAAAACTTTTGAAGAAAAAGTGTCAAGCTTCAGAGACTGTCAGAGCCCAAGTATAAAGCTTGATTTATAACACTAACAACAGCTATGGCTGGAGAAAACAATGGGCAAGGAAGATGTCTCTGACACGGAACAAGGACTAGCAGAACACCATGCATGAAGTCATTCTCTCCTCCCAGAGATGAACCATGGTGATGAGGTCAGCAAAGTAAAAATGCACATGTGCACTTATTCTAACTTCCAGAACAATTCCAAGTTTTCAAATTGACAGTATTGTCAAGTTTCCAGATATAATGAGTCACTCTATCAGCAAAATTGTTGCTTTAAGTAACAGAAACAAACATTGCTTTATCCCTGAAATGTCAGCTTGAAATAAGTGTAAATAGGCAATAAGATAATGATGGGCATTGTAACAATTTGGAAATACCTCATAGAGCTTGCAAGCTTGTTCTTTGGAAGATTGTAATTGCTAGCTCCCTATGTGGGAGACTTCCAGGAACTGTTGAAAGATGGGAGAAACTAAAATTCCAGTGAATTTGAAATTGATCATTGCATTATAAGATGGACTTCTGGCCAGCAGTTACATTCTTATGATCTTATTCAAGTTTGAGTTTTGTGTATATAGTAAACATAGCTTTGTTGGCTGGATTAGGTTCAAATCAGTGTGCCAAAGGGGTAGAGCAAAGGAAAATGTTGCCCATATTTCTTTACTACCAGCTTTATTTTAAGGCTGAGTAGACTCGTTATTTTACACTGAAATAAATGCCCTGCACTGTGGAATAATAGATCAAATCTTCCAGAAGGAGTCTTAAGACGAGATGTGTAACTGCAAATAAATTCATGCTTGCAGCAGTGATATTTGACAGCTTCCCTGGGTTGAATCACTTGGCAGGAAGAAGTTAACTGAGAAGTGGGGGATGAGTGGGAACAGAAGGAAAAAGGGAGTGTAGGAGGCACTCCACAATTTAACAAGATAGCTAGCCATGCCTTGTGATAGTTATATATAAAGTACCACTGGCCTGAGCATGCTGAGTAGAAGAACTAGATGGTGACAAGACTTTTAAGACAGAAAATGCTGAGTAACTACAATGATGACATCATAGTATATGTTTATCAGTAAACTGTATTTCACTTATTTATCTCTTGCTGTTGAGCTCTTCATTTAATTTTAAGTCAATGTATTTCAAATACTAGTACTTCATATGAGGACTAATGTATTATCTCTAGATAGATAGACATATATACATACATCCATGCATCATACATACATACATACATACAGCCAGCCAGCCATCCAGCCAGCCAGCCAGACAGACAGACAGAGAGATAGATAGATAGATAGGCACAGAGGTACATCAACTCTACAAGCTAATGAAATTCTCCATCTTAAGCTCTCTACCCTCACAACTGTCTCAATGTTTCAGAACACTTCCAAAAATGGAGTCACGTGGGGAGAATTCTGAGTGATTGTGAGAAAACACCAAAACAAGACAAGAGTCTTGTGACCTCAGTATCTTCAAAAAGACTGAATTGTTCTTGGAATGTGTTTTCATGCAGTGGATAAGAATGAGATTCCTTCAAATCACTCATTACAACTGCCTATTTTTTTATTTGTTTATATATTTTTATGGAAAAACATGTTTTTGCCACATGAGGCTTGTCTACTATATGTAGCTTGTATGGTATGTGCAATTTGTCCTTGTGATTATAGACATTACTGATGTGACTCTTCTTAACCCTCAGAGTATAAACTGTCTGATGTTCTGAATGAAGTTGGCTATTTCATGAGACTTTAGTCTGCCTCGTTAAATGGCTCTATTCTTCTAGATCTCATGGTCTTTAGAGTGGTGGCCATAATGAGCATAAGACCATGACCAAGCATTGGGGGACAACCACATGCCATTATTTCATTGTGTAGTCTGTACTGTATCTTATCTAAGTTGATAAAGAGGAAGAATAAGAATTGGAACTCATAGATATAATTTCTCCTCATTAGAAATTATAAATTAGGGAAGAAAATTCATTAGAAATTAAGGTAGAAAATCCAAAAAATAAGATGAACACAAGGCTCTAGAGGGGAATGGATGAACCTCCCTGGGAAGGAGAAATATAACAAATTTTGTGGGTGGACTAGAAGCAGGCATGGGGGAGAGTGGGAAGGATAAGGTGAGTGAGTGCAGGAGGGGTGGAGGAAGAGAATTCAGGAAGAGAAAACTAAAGTTTGGAAGCGTTGGCGAGGAGTGAAAACCTTGTGCAATGGAAACTTTCTGGAATCAATCCATGAGGGTGACCCCATTGAGAACGCCTAGTAATGGAGGATGTACAGCCTGGACTGCCTGTGTTTTGTAGCTATGCAAGATGTCCTTGTGGTGGGACTGAGTTACATCAAAATCAATCAAACAATCAATCAAAGACCAAGAATGCCTAGGGAATAAAAAACCTTTGGATCCAGATGTGTCCTAATCCAACTATGGTCCTGCCTCCTATTTCATTCTTTTTTTCAGTTTGTGTAAGTTGGGTTTCTGTCTCTTGTCATTAAAACTCTTCTAGCTCAATATTGCTTTCTATAATTTTCATCACATCAAGTTTATATTATTCTTCCCAATTTTTAACTCCAAGACATGCTACAACTGCCCATATTAATCTTACTTGTTCACAGCTGCCTGCTCTTTGGATTTGCTAGTTCCCCTAATTTTCTGATTCTTATAGGGATATTTATTATAGAAAAAGATTAACTTCTTCTGGCTAAAGAAGAAAATTTAGAGTTTCCCGTTTGGGGTATTTTATTAGTCTCCCAAAGTTTTAATTTTGTCTCTGTCTGCTCAACTTTGTTTAGATCCTCTGGAGGCTGAATTTTATTCAACACATGGACGCATTGTCCTCTGGCTTCTGGTTTGGGTTGGTTAATGTGAAGCACACATACAGGGGAGAGATGGAACAGGATGCTCAGGATAGCTGGTGAGCTTTTGGCTTCCCTCCCTGATGGGCTGTTGAATATCTTCTTACTTCAGAGGTGGTTCCTGTCATCTAACTCTCTCAGAGTCTGTAAGTTGTCCTTACTGCTAGCTACCCAGGCTGTGACTTCTCTATGTATTGATTATCCAATGAGAATTTTCCTTATGACCTTTGTAAACAAATCACCTTTACCACTCACTGAACTACTTTGCTTACATGGACCACATTTCTCCAAGTTTTCACAATAGCTTTTTGCACAAACTAGGATCCAGAAGTACCAAATGATTTTATACTCTATTCGCAGCTTCACCATTTATAAAGTAATGATTGGGTAAACATTATTCCTTGTTATATTCTGAACACTTCACTTTGATTTTTGTGCTACAGAGATGAATGTGGCCCCATGAGAAGTCATCCATCTAAGGACTCAGAATTGAACTCTCTACAGACAGAAATTGGCAGCACCTTGATTTGGACTTCACAGTCTCTAGAACTGTGAGAAATTATCTGTCATTTATAAGGCACTGAACTTTTCTCTTTTCTTTCTTTTTTTTTTTTTGTTTGAGACAGAGTTTCTCTGTGTATCTCTGACTGTCCTGGAACTATCTCCGTAGATCAGGCTGACTTCAGACTCAGAGATCTACTTACCTTCATTTCCCAAGTACTGGGATTAAAGTCATGTGCTCATATGCCTGGCTGTAAGCCACATAACTTATGGAATTGCACTATAACAATCCCAGTGAATGGAGGGAGCAGGCAATAGGCAGTGGATCAATAGATACAACAAGCTAATAAGCATAAATCAGGGATTTGAATATACTGTGAAAACTACTAGTAGATATAAAGGCTTGAAAATGCGCACATAGCAAGGGATGGCCAATGATGGAGTGAAAGCAAAGGCAGAGGTTATATTATAAGGAATGCATAGTTATCTATCCACTCATTCATCAAAACATAAGCTTTGCAGATGTTCATAGCTTTATTTTGTAGGGCTATGTAACAGCAAGAAAATTAATGCTGTCATGAATAAATTAAATACCACTTCTTATATTAAATAGAATCAACACAGCTTGCTATACACACTCATAAACACACACACTCAGAGAGAGAGAGAGAGAGAGAGAGAGAGAGAGAGAGAGAGAGAGAGAGAGAGAGAGAGAGGGACAGAGACAGAGACAGAGACAGAGAGAGCTATTATTTTAGTCGGATGAGAGTCATTTTCAACTCTAGCATGCTGTTTCTATAATAAATAATTTAACTGCTTTTAGAATGCCAAACAAAAGATCACTCTTCAGTCTTTGAGGTAAGATCAAATTTGGAATCCCAAAGAAAGGGTCTCATGTCCTCATCACTGTGTACCCATAAGTCTGTGCTTCTCTCCAGCAGCACTCACAATGACCTTCAAGAGGGTCCTTGCTCTCCATCTTTCTGTCATACTGTACTCCAGTATCCCATTGTTGTGACCCAGGGGACTCCAATACATCATCGTTCCTCTTCTGCCTGAGAAGTCGCCTCTCAAGTTCTTTTCGGAAACTTCATCATGCCTGACTTTAAGTGTTTTCAACCAAGTCCCCTCAGAACACTCTATCTCTATTAAAATCAATTCCTTTATGTGAGGCTGTATTTTTTACTTGCCTTTTGAGGGACAGGGAAAAGAATAATCTTCAGAATTCTTGAAATATCTATTTGTTCCTTTTGAGAAATGGATGAAATGTTCTGAAGTTTCAAGCCTTCCTGTGACTGATGGAAATATAGTGAAGTAGCTAAGTATTTCTGCACTTTTTCTTTCCCATATAGCCATGAATATATGTGCTCCGCATGCAAATAATAGGCTTACAGAGAGCCAAAAGAAGTCACATAGAACACAAGTAGCAAAATCATAGTATAAATTTATGACATCCTAAGTGAAAGTATCATATGACACAGAAAAGTTCAAGGCTTTACTAATATGGCAGTGGATAAACAGAAACACTGAAATATTACCAAGGTGATCTTAATCTTAGGGTGTTACTTAGTTTTTGCTTCTTAATTTTCCCTTTATAAAATGATAAATAGTAATAATAATTAATGATGAAAATTGCATGCAAATGCTTAGAATCATGTTCATGCTATATAAATCATTATATTAGATACCCTTATTTGCTGGTTAATTTCCTATCATTTAAAATATGTGTGTTTCTACAAGCGACAGAGGATTGATCTCTAAAATATATAGAGATCTCAAGAAACTAGAACCCCAAACCCTTAATAACCCAATTAAAAAAAATCAGAACTAAAAAGGGAATTCTCAGAAGAATTACAAATGGCTGAAAGGCACATGAAAAAGTGCTCAACATCTTTAGCCATCAGAGAAATGCAAATCAAAACAACTTTGAGATACCACCTTACACCTGAAACACAGATGACAGCCTATGCTGGAGAGGTTGCAGAACAAGGGGAGCACTCCTCCATTGTTGCTGGGAGTGTAAGCTTGTTCAGCCACTCTGGAATGCAGTATGGGGGTTTCTCAAAAAACTGGGAATCAATCTCCCCAAGGATCCAGCAATACCACTACTGGGCGTATATCCTAAAGACACATATTTGCACCCCAAAAGCATTAGTTCAACTATATTCATAGCAGCATTATTCATAGTAGCAAGAACCTGGAAACAACCTAGATGCCCCTCAATGAAGAATGGATTAACAAACTGTGGTACATCTACACAATGGAGTACTACTCAGCAGTAAGGAAAAATGATATCCTAAAATTTGCAGGCAAATGGATGGATTTGGTGAATATCCTCCTGAGTCAGGTATCACAAACCCAAAAAGACTAGCAGGGGATATAATCACTCATTAGTGGACTTTTTTTTAATTTTTTTTTAAAAAAGATGTCATTGTATACAAGAGCCCAAGGCTAGAACATAGCTAAATGACACAGTGCCTCACTTCTGCATTGATGGCCTCTGGCAGGGGTGTGAGTGAAGAAAGACTTGTTTCCTTTAAAAGTCTGGCCACAGGGAGTTTAATTATGCTCCAGTAAGTAAATGAGCAGCATGAATAGACATTTTTTTTGTAAATGAGGAGATCATAAGTGTGGGTATGAATCTGAGAGGACTGCTGAGTTTGATGGGGTTCATGATATAAAATAACCAAATAATATATTTATATATAAAAGAAGTTCAATGTAAACTTCAGGCCCATTAAGATAGATGAATCCCATGGGAGTGGGCGATGGAATAGACAGACTAGCATGGCCTGATGTTGGCTAACTATACTTCTTGGTCCAGACAGTTCTCCTTCCTTTTTGGAGGGTCAGAAAAGAGCAGAAGGGAGAGGTCCAGAAAAACTGCTGCTGTGGTTTAGAACTCTAATAATAAAGGGAATAATTTTAATCATCTTAAGAAATGCTTGGGTTCAATCTGATTCACAAATTTTGGGTGGTAAGTTCCAGAAATGAGTTATTAATAATTTAAAACCACTTACTGTTCTGTGTAGTATGAGGAAATCTTGTGTGTTCTGTCTTGCCCCAACCCAGGACATAAGCAATCACTTTGTAAATTGTATTCACACTGTACATCGTCTGTTCATTTGCCTCTTGGAAGCCTTTTTGGTTATGAAACTGTCACTGCTTGTGTTCAATATTTCTTAATTCACTTAATAATTGCTCCACATCATGAGGTCATGGACACTGGAAATTTGGATACAATAAAAAGAAACTGTACGTTACTGCCTTTTTTTAAAAAAGGTAAAAATTCTAGAGTTAATAAGAAAAAGAGTGTGTGCTGAGGTAGCTGTGGTAAACATCATTCTTCTATCTATGAAATTGTAATAGTAACACTGGCTTTTTTTCTTTCACTTCAAACTGTAAGTGTCACAGCCATAGTACAAGAGAAGTGCATGGACATGACATTGCATCTGTGAGCGTGTGTGATGGGGGATGTGTGTGCTATAATTTGGGTTAGGTATTATTTTTGGATTGAAGCATCTCTTGAGGTCTTGAGCTATAATCTTTGGATCTGAAAGGGGACAAGTGTGCTGTTTTCTGACTTCTATGCTCAGGCATCATTCTTGACTCTGTTACTTCTTTCTACAAGCAAGCTCAAGGAGAACATTACCCATACATACACTCTTCCCTGACTTCTTGTAAACCATTTTCACTTCAGTCTTACTCATTTTGTCTTTCACTTCCATTGTGATATTGAATAACCCAATAGATACTTTTAAGCATTTTTATATTTAAGTTTTCAGAGACATGTAATGTAATTGACTGTTTCCTCCTTTGAACATTTTTGAATCTATCAATACATTTCTGGCTGTTGTTAAATGTCTTCCTAAAGAAATGCTCCTCATTTTTCCTTTTTAACTTTTTCTGCACATAACAGTGGATTAATGCATCTTTCAACCCCCACCTGAGAAGATTTTATTTGCAGTAGATGGCGACTGATACAGGAACCCACAACTTGCCAAGGTGCAGAGATTAAGAGTCTGCAGCAATCTTAGCCCTAAAGGGAACATGTATGCTGCACCCCTCCATCCAAGGAAACATTGCTGAAAAGGGGGCCAAAGAGAGTGCAGGAACAGGAGGTAGTGGACGACCCCAAAGAAATATTACCTTATGGACACAGCAAGGCAGCTGTATATATAAATTCAGAACGGTTTTGACAGTACACTTGCAATTTGTGAAAGTACAAGCCAGAGCAAATTTTAGCATGGAGGAAGAATTTAGGCACATAACCCCACCCGTAGTCACAGAGTTATTGCAATTGTTAGTTAGGAGGAGGAGAAACATTCTCCTTTAAGATTGAATTGGGGGCAAGTCAATGGCTCTCCAGTGGGAGACCACATATCCAAGAATATTTAAGCAATAAAAATTAATCTTGAAGGGTTAAAAGAAAGACACAGAGTTGGGTGAGTAAGGATGTGGGTGGATCTGGGAAGAGTTAGAGAAGAGAGGTAAATATGATAAAAATCTATTGCATAAAACTAATTGCATAAACCAAGAACTAATGAACATATTAAAATAAATTATACCTTAACCTACTTTTAAAATTCAACATCTTTTCTTTAAACAATCCTACTGTGCCATGAAGTCCTAATCTATGTGCATGCCTTGTACAGTACTCAATAGCCAATCCTTCCCATGGAATGTACTAGAAAGAATGTGAGTGGAAACCATCTAGGTTTAATGACACAAGTTCAGATAATATAAGATTACAAAGTTGACACTAAAAACGTGTGAAGCTTTATAATGCTTTAGTTATATGTGACATGGCTGCTGAGAAGCAAAATCAAAGTCTTATACAGTAACACAAGTTGTTCCTGACAAACGCCTTTGAAGAAGAAAATTGCTCGCCCAGGGCTTTTCCACCATAGTGTGCTTCTTGTCTTCTATGAGTGTGCTGAGCATCATTGACATGAGCGAATCCTAATGAGTAATAGATAGGAAACTTTCTCAGATGTATAATTCCGTAGATATCACTCTTGATTAATTAATCAATGTGCATGAGTTTTATTTCTCCAGCATTTTAAGGCATTCTTTAGTTCTTTGATCTAGGTCTAAGACATCCTTAGCATGAGCTAGATGGTAAAAATAATCTAATAGTCGATTGGAGATGAAAGGCAAGAAGGATAATGTACCCTTTGTGTCAGGGTTGCATGGTGAGAAATGAGTCAAATACTTACTGGGCACACTCCATTAATGAAAAAAAAATGAGACTCTATCTTGATGCTTTTGAAAAATGAATCAGAGACTTACTAATCTCAGCTGTGATAGAATAGTTGAAAGGAATAGCTTGAACCCAGAGATAAGATTTTGAGAAAGTGAACGCAGAAGCATCATTTTCTTCCATCAGTGTTGTATAGAACTGTTCTCTGAGCCACATTGTCACCATCTCTATCTGAACAACTGTGCCCTATAATCACCAATACAGGTTTTGTGATATACCCTTATAACCCTGGCACTGGGAAGGCAGAGGCAGGCAGATCTCTGGGGATCACTATCCATTCTGCTTATGTGTATGTTCAGATTCTTAATGAATTTGAAAATATTTCTAAATTTGCTAATTCTAAACACCCTTGCATAGTGAGAATTATCAGAAATTCAAGAAATTCTCATATATGTTTGTGTCTTTCTCTTTGAAAATACAAACAAAACAAAAAGTAGTATAGACCCTCTCTTCGTTCAGATGATCAGTGGCGATGGAGTGGAGGTGGGCATTATGCCACTGGGGATGCCCAAAAGGGTTTTCTTTACATTTTAGAACATTTAAAAATTTGTTTGGCTGGGCAATGATGGCACATGCTGTTAATTCCAGCACTTGGGAGACAGAGTCAGACAGATCTCTGTGAGTTTCAGGCCACTCTGGTCTATGTAGTGAGTTCTAGGATAGAACTGAGATACAGAAACAAAACAAAACAAAAACCCAAAACAAAACAATCAAAAAAACAAACAAAAGAAAAAAGAATAAAAACATTTTGATTTGGACTAATGTTTGGACTTTACCAATTCCAGTACCACAAATTAATAGGATAATATTTGCATAATGATATTTACAAAGGAAGAGCTGTGCCCTCTATAAAAAAGCCCTCAGTTTTGAGTAGACCCAGCACTGTGTATTTGGTTTCTGTTATTCAAAACCTCTGGAGTCTTTGCTGTCAAATTCTTTGCATTCCTGAGTATTTTGTGAGCCTGGGGTTTTTAAGCATTCTTGCTTTGATCATAAGTTTTCTTCGACATTAGTTCTTGGACACTATCAGTCACACTATTGGGAATTTAATGAACATGAATTTGTTGGGATGATAGGTCTTTATTTCCTTTACTCTTGATGTAACTTCTTTCCTTGTTACCAATTGCCAAAAAGAATAAAGGGCACCTACTTCAATCATTAGAAGTTATCTGCCACTTTATGTGTCTGGACTTAATGGCTCTGTATCTTAAAAGACCTTAGTTTAAGCTTTTGAATTAATTAATCTCCTTCACCACAAATTCAGTACAGTCTACATCAATTTACTCAACCTGGATAGTGAGTGCTTTAACAAGTGTTTGCCAGGATATTTATCTGGGGGAAAGAAAATCTTACTTTTTTTTTTCAGATACCTTTATCAAACTCCTCCTTGAAGAATGCGACTACTGGTTGTGAAGAAGAAAACTACTCCATACAGTAGGAGACAAAAGATGCCCTTGGGCAGCCATGGGGTGTTATAAGTCTTGGAAAATTACATCTTCAAGATTTTGTCATATTTGATCATTTTCTGTATTTCATTTGTTTTTGGAAATTTCTTCAGAAACTTTCTGTTTGGCCAACTAGGTCTCCATTGAAAATCCCTAGTAGGCTCATGATCCCATCACCTAGATGAATAGAAGTTTGACATAATTCCCCATTTGATTTACTGATTGGATTGTTACAAAAATTTTTTGCTCTAGGGGGTGGTGAGTCCTGAGCAACCTCTTAACTCTTCCTGTTAATATCTCAGACACCAAAGTTCAATTCCACTAAAGTTTAGTCTGGGGAACCAAAGTTTATCAGTGCCATTTACAGAGTCTGAGTGAGGGCTATGGGCAGAATCTCTGGGGATCCTAAGCCAGACACACCTGGGAAGAGTATACCTGCTGGAATCCTGTTCTTTCTTCACTCCTGCCTGAGTTGATAGAAGATGGAAGCAAGTACTGGACACTCCTGCTAGCGAGCTGTCCACTACGATGCCTTCCCTGCTGTAATGAACTGACTGTATGAGCTCATATGTAGGCACAAACATGTCTTTCTTCTCATAAATCTCAGTTAGAAATTTGGTCACACCTTGAATAAGGATATACAGGGATGAAAAAAAGAATTCAGAGGGTAAGCTGAACACAAAGTAAATATATGTGTAGTAATCTTATTTGCATTATGATTTTATCTTCTTCATAGTTATTGTTAACTTATCATCATTTTAAATTCATTTTACTGTTTTTCTTGATAAATACAAAATAAATAAAGAAGGGGAAAAAAAAAAAAGAAAATACACTAAGTAGGTAAGCCGAAATGGACCTTTTAGATGGCACTGCAGAAGGTCAGAGACAACTTTTAAGGTTTATCTAGATTAGATTCATTCTAATTTTTGCTGAAAGAATGGTATCTGAGTATCTTCCTCACATCTTTCCCTAGCCATCTACCAAGTGCCACCTCTGGGAAAGAACTCACATTGCCAATGCCTTAAGGCCTGGTAACTAAGAAGAGAACTAATGTTTCCCTCTAACTTTTGTAAATGTGGCTCATATATAAAGGGAAGGAAACTGGAGAAGTTCCTACAAGAATGGACATGGACGTACCACAAGCAGCCTCTTTTTTTCCTTATATTTCTCAGGGTGTTTGTTTTAAGTACCCATGCTCAATTGTTTTCTTCATAATAGGAGATGAAAAAAGGAACAAGGAGACAAATAATTGATAAAAATAAAAACAAAGTTATCTCAATTGATAAGGAAAAAAAAAAGAAATTTGGTCACAGCCATGAGCAAAGAAACATAGCCCTGTGTTTATTGACTCTTTGTGTGTGTGTGTGTGTGTGTTCTAAGCTTCTTTAGGCAAGTATAGCATCTGTGTTATGTGAAATGCAGAGCTCTGGGTACTCCCTCAGCATTTAAGTGTGTACATCCCCGGAAAGCATAGAAAAGTCTCAGAGCAAGGGGATACATGGAAAAAAGGACTTTATTTTATTAAAAATAACAAGTCTCAGAAGATAAACTCGTGGAAAAGTTTGTGGAAAAGGTTTGTAAACATTAACATTTCTAGAGATTGTACACTTCTAGAACACATTCTTTCTGCTAGCTAGCTTTCTCTAGGGTTCCTTATGTGAGTTGATTCAGTGTACACCTATGTAAAATTGTAGATAGCCAGGGAAGAGCCTCATACCTTAATTTCATGCCATGCAGACTATGCTTCTCAGTTGAATATTTATAATCACCTTATTAGATTGAAAGTGAATGTTACTTTATTTTCTCAAGACTTGGATATGCTTCTGTGACTTCTTTATGGTTTACACATCATGATTGAAGTTAGGAGTACTCTTTCTAGTACTAAAATTTTCTCAGTAGATCAAAGAGTGTACTATAACTAGTTCTCATATTCAATCCAGCTCCTGAAGGCAGACTGACCAGATATAAAAACTGCAGCAATTGACTATTAATAAATTAAACTAAGATTCATAATTAAAAAACACATATTCCAAAGGGTTATGCACTTTTAGCTTGTACTGATGCTCAGGAATCTTCTTTACTTCCCAAATTGAATTGCTAATTAAAAGTTATGTTTGCTATAACAGAGCTTATTCAATTACAAAATGAGGGTATCACTTCTCTTCCCACTTCATATTTCACCCTAAAACTGAAAATCTAAGGGCAAATCAGAGTTTTATTAATGACTGTGTGGTGTAGGTCATGAAAAGAATGGCATTGGCTCATGACCCCCAAGACAAAGTTTTCAGCACAAAGGAGATATGTTTTTTCCCCGAGGGACAGAGGGCAAGGATAATTGACAAAAACAGGAGATAGAGGAAGATGGGTAAGGAAACAAGAAAAAGGGGGCAGGGGAGAGTGGGAAGGGACATTTTACCCGGGAGGACAAAGGACTGTCTCTGGGTAGAGAGGACACAGACATGACGTGTAGGAAAATGGTGGTTTATAAAGGTAAAATGGAAAACCCTGTGTTAGAATGAGGTGTTTAATTTTAATCGTGCACGTTAATTAGTTAAGTCAAAGGGGGCTTTTGATTGCTAGACTTCAATAGTTTGATAGCTGGACCTTGTAAGTCAGCCTTAAGAGGAGGGCTTGGTCAAACAAAGGGAATAGATCTTGGTGGCTAACTTCAGGAATGTAATCGAATGTATCTTTAGCCAGGCAGAGGGAACTGGGGAGAAGTGAAGGGCCCGCCAGCGCCATGATTCTTAAGCCTAGGCTGCCTAGAGTCTCTTCATGTTAGGCAGAATGAACATTTAGCATCTGATAATATTCATTCATGTACAAGCACAAGGGTATTCTATCTTGTAAGGAAATAATATGGGTGGATATACACAATGACATGGGAACTTTGTGTTCACATAAAAATGAGTAAGCCAAAATAGATGAATTAATATACTTGAACAGATGCGTCTATGTTACTCTTTGAGAAAGGGTGATGTAAATCCTCCTACAAAATTTCTTCAGCCAATTTATTTTAACATACTGTAGAAGAGATATTATGTTATAACAGCAGGATGTAAAAGCAGCATGCCTGTATATAATCTTGGCAATGCCTTCAATCTTGAACCTCATTATCATAGGCCTGATGTACAAAAAATCTGAAGTAAGTTTTGTTCATGAGGCTGCAAGTCTGAGCTGTCTTATCCATGGTATTTCCAGTTCTCATCACAACATGATACCACCCAAAACATATTAGACCATAGTACTCATGACTGATACTGAAGTTAGCGAATTCTGCTGTTATCCTAAACAGCTTATTTGACTGCTCCTTTTGGAAACTGCATTCTTTCCTGCACATGAATTCTTGCTTTGACTTCATTATCTCATTGCTTCCAAGCACCTGTCCTTAACCCTTTCTATGCACTTTCCAAACCATCTATTTATGGTGTCTTACCCAAGATGTTAGATCTCATGCAACATACTCACTCCATCCCAATGAATAAATGATCTATGATTGAGCTGTCCCAGTTGATGACTACCCATACTTTCCATCTCTGCCTCTTGTGACCCATGAACACAATTTGAATTAATTGGTCATGTTGAACATTATTTAGGACTTGGAACATTGTGGTACTGGATATCGCATTGATGATGTTTGGTGTGGCAAGGACAATTCTTTCTCCTGCATCTCCTTTCCTTAGGAGCTTGCTGTTGATTTCCCAGCTGTTCTCAGGGCTCGACTTCTAAATTATAAGCATCAGAAGGCAGAACAAGGACAATGGGAGCAAATTAGATGAAATGTATTTTAATTTTATATAAGCGCTCACTAAATTACCAAAACATTCTAACACAGACTAAATGACCATCTGCTAGAGTTACGGTAGAAAATATCCTTATATAAAGGTTTATGTATATCAGATTAATGGAAAATTGTAATCGTCTATCTCTATTTGAAATGTTGTAATAAATATTCTCCTCGTATATGAAAGGATTCAGCTGTATATGAAGGCATAATAACCTAAAGGCAACACAGTTAATAGTTTTACTTTCTAAAAGATTTTACTTTTAATGTTATGTGCATGTGTGTGTATCTGTGTTTGGGACTATGCACAAGTGAGAGCAGGTACTTATGGAGTCCAGATAAAGGTGTTAGATCCCTTGGAGCTGGAGTTTTAGACAGTTGTCGGGCATATATTGTGGGTGGTGAGACCTCAGTGAGGGACCTCTGAAAGAGCAGCATTGGCTCTTTGCCACTGAGCTATCATTCAGGCCCCAAAGATTTTACTTTTATGTATTAAAACTCATATTTTATGTAATTAAATATAGGTCCTCCATAATATATTGACATATTTATGTAAGTGCTTTTTATATATCTCAACATATTTTTTGCTCATGCATCTTTTAGTACATGTAGCTAGTATTGATGTCTAAGTCTTATGGAACACATATAGTGTGTTTAGCTGGTACTCTTTCTTATAGCTCTCCATAGTTCCTCCTTAGGTTTTCATGGTTCTCTATGGAGAGAAAAATGATAAAGACACAAGAATTAAAGAATATTTAAATTATCCCACTATTATATCCAGGAAGAGTCACAGTCAGCAAGGACATTTAGTTAGTTATGATGCCAGATCTAGAGTTTGAACTTTTGATCAATACAGACACACTCATATCACCCTAAATAAAACTATACTACCACTTTCCCATCAATGATATGATGCAAAAATTTAGGCTCTCCATAGACAATGCTGTGCACAATGCTGCTTAATTAATTTTCCCCCTGCCTCATTTACATCTTTCTACCTTCCAAGCATTCAATCTAGGGATCTGTCAGCAAGGACAGGTAGAATAGGGATTTCTTTTTTTCTCTCAAATGCACTGATTTTGTTAATATCTTTGCTTTTCTGAACTAAAGTATTTTCACTAGAAAAATTACATTAAAAATCCCTGCCTTTTATGATTCTCATATTTTAAGAATCAAATGAGGAATAAGGTGCAAGGCTTTTACAAAGCACATTGCAATGGTATGTTTTCAGCTGGGCAAGGTGATGCACACATGCCCTCCAGCACCCAGGGGGTTGAGGCAGAACGATGGAGAATTCAAGGACATCCTGGGTTATATGCTGATATTCTAACTTAAAGAGAAAAAGGGTAGTGTTTTCATGCAATTAATATTAAACATGTCTTAAGATGTTCTTCCAGGTAAAGCTACATTATAGATGCTATTATTTGAAGCTGTCATTGACTCTTCGAAGCATCCTCCAAACTAAAATGAGTTATTGAGAGAATTGTTAACATTATAACATTTATAACTGAAAAGATAGCATTTGCCATATGGTCAAACTATTCAGACTTCAGGGACTCAGTCAGAGCAATTGCAAACTAGGAACCAACTGGAGCCGCTCTAGGCTGTGTTTGCCCTTGGCTGTCTCTATCTCCTCACAGCCCTTTCTTCAGCCTTTTTTTTCCTCTGGGTGTTTCTGGGTATTTCAGTTTTCTGAGATCTCAGCTGGCATTTGGCATGGTGTCCTGATTTGTAACTGAATTAAACAGTTCGGCCTTCAACACGCCCTATGCCTCATTCTCAAAAGAGACTCTGTAACTTGCTTAATAACCTGATAAATGTCAAAGATTTCACAAATTTCTCCTGTTGAGCTGAACTGAATAAGGCATTCATAGGAGACCTGCCTTTGATGTCATCATTTCCTAATGACACCTGCAGCAATTAGAACTTTCCCCAGAGATGAAAATGGAAAGTTCACGATTTGGCTAGCAGACGTTTGCGGCTCTTAAAATCTAGGTTAGATATTGATTAATTGTCAACACTTAAAATACAGAGTTAAAAGTTGCATCTGTCTAACTTCTGTTCAAATGTCAGGACACTGGCTTGCGGTGATGCTGGGTCCTGCGTGGCAGCCACAGCAGTAGCTAAGGAGTAGCTGGTTTGTTCAAAAAGCAGGCTGTACTTAGTGGATAAGGGGCCGCACTCCTTCATTTTTTTTCTTTATGCTGTTTTTCTGGACTCTGTAGAACATAGGTTTGTGACTCTTGGTGAATTCACAGAACTAATGTCAGTAAATCTCATCTCTCAACCAGTTAGTCATGGACGACATCATGAACAGATGGCTTAAGAAGAACATATGTTGTTGATCTGTTTCTCTTATTTCATTAACTGGTTTGCCAGCATTTGAAACATTCTAATCATGTGTCACAACCTGTAAGCGGAGCATCAGTTTAGAAGGAGATAAGCTGGGGGTTCGTTCAACTGTTTATTTTCAAATGCCAGACGAAAGCTGCTTTGAGGTTTGATCTGCAGCTCAAGGTAGCATACTGCCAACTTGGTAAATGAGGATTCTATATACATTCCAAATGCTGTGGCTGACATAGCCCTGTGCTGTCAAAACAGTAGGAAGGGCATCTCCAGCAACATTTATATACAGAGAGTGAAAGGCCGCCTATGAAATTTCCCCAGGAGTGACATATTAGATGGAAGGGGCCTTGGAAAGGGTGGTACTTTAACACTTTTAAAGTTTTCTGAAGGCCTCGTGGCCCTGCCCCCCCCTCCCATTCTGGATGCTGGAGGTGAGGAATGTCTACATGAATATATTTATGAAAAACCATTCAGACATTAATAGCGAGGGGCAATTTAACAAAAGAACTATAAAGTCTTATTTAGGAACAACTTTCTCCTTTTCTCTTTGGAGTTCTAGAATCTTCTATTAAGCCACAGGGTTAAATGGAAGTGTGAAAGGTCCCCAATAATAATGTACAAAATTGTCATAATTGTCACAGAAGAAGATGTTAGTGGATACAGTTAAGCAAGGCCATGTAATTAGGAATGCAGAGATGGATGGAACTTCCAGGTGACCTAGGGAAAGAGTGTAACATGAGGGAAATTATCTTTTCTTCTTGACAAACTCACAGACAAAATACATGGTAAGATGACACTCTGTGTCATTCCATCTGCCCGAGCTCAGCATCTCCACACAATCCTCATGGCCATAAGGGTCACTGGGCTCCCCCTCCTTCCAGTTGCTGTAGTTCTGCAATGGACTGTTGTCTGTGAACACATACTGCCCCTCCCTCTCAAGGTCATTCACCCCAATGAACACTCTGAAGAAGCCACTCTTGGCGACATAGTCAGCAATAAGAGTGTTAATGACCTCATCCTTAGGCATGGCTAGCATTCCTCCTCGGATCCTGCAGTGGGTCAGGGATTCCCGGTAGTTCTTCTCCTCCTGCACGATGTAGTAGAATTTCTCTTCAGTTTCCCGGATCCCTGCAATGACTGACAAAAGGAGAGGAAGAATATCAGATCATGTCTCAAAAAAAGAAGAAGCACATACTCATATAACAGTGTCAGATCTCACTGAGCTTTCTTGGCAATCAAGAGCTGCTTTACAAGGTCATAATGAGGTAGCCACTCCTTTCATTTCTTCTGTGCCTTTCTGTTTATCAAACAAAAACAAAAGTATACCATTTGTCGACCCCCGTTTCCTCCTTAGCTTCCCACACATCTGCCCAATAGCAGCCCTGGTAACAAATCCCAGTTAACACAAGGTTCTATCTGGAGCATCTCACCATTTTTTTTTCCAAGCTAGGCTATGTTTCTGGCATACTTTCTCCCCTCTCTTCTACATTCACACTTTCCATGCCTGGGAAGATCCTGCTGGCCTTATAGATCTCAGAGGTGAGTTTTCCTATATTAAGCATTACCAATGGCCCTTACTGGACATGGAGTCTTCTATGTTCCCATTGTCCCTTCCAATCTAGCCTCCCTTTTATGTCACTTGGTGGAGTCTACTCGTCTTCCTTCTGTATCTCATCCCTTGAACTATGAATGTCTTAACGTCAGTGCTCATGTCTGACACTCTTCAGTCTGTGCCCAAAACTTCCCAAGAAATGCCAAATGCTTATCAAGAGAAAATTATATGGACAATGGAGGAAGTGTAAAAATGTTTATTCACTTCAGGCCAAGTTTCTAGGATATGAACACACAAAATGATTGAGATAATCCACAAAGCAGTACTAGTCAAAATTTACCGACTGATTGTGTTTGAAGATACAACTAGGCATTGAAAATTATCTTCAACTCATAATATGGTCTTTGTGCTTTTGACATCATTTTGGGGTCTTTAACTTCACCAAGAAATTTGTGACCACTGAAAGGTTAGAACTTTTGGATCTGATGTATTTATGACAATCTGAGTCATGTAAAATATAGAATTTTGCTTTTAATTATTTATATATGTATGTATGTATGTATGCCTATGTGAGGGTGCCTATGGAAATCAGAAGATGGTGTCAGATAGTCTGGAAATGGAGTCACAGGCAATTGAGAATTTCTTGATGTGATCACTAGGAACTGAACTGAGACCCACTGAAAGAGCAGTATGAACTCTTAACTGCTGAGCCTTCTCTTTAGCTCCAAGATACAAAAGCTTATGTATGATTTACAGCTAGAACTTAAAACCAATTGAATTGCTTTGGTAAGCTTTAGTATTTCCTTGGCTTCTATGATTATATGTTGATTCTGAACACAAGATGGCATTTGTGTGCTTCTGATAATGTGCAGCATATACATCTAGATGATGCTAAGTCAATGTCCTGCCAGCTGAAATCAACCATAACAGTCACTGCATCAGTACTGTCAATAAAACTTCCTCAACAAAGCCTTTTCCAAGTTAAGGACTTTACTTCTTTTAAGTGTGAACAAGGGGCAAGAAAAATAAACAAGTTGAAAATTTTTTATGGACACACATAAGACCTGCATTGAATGTATTATTGGAAGAAGAATTAAGAAAACCCTACTCTGTTATCTGTATCCATGGGCCTGGCATTCTACAGGTTTCAGATCTTGCAACATAATAATAATAATAATAATAATAATAATAATAATAATAATAATAAAACCTAAATGGTATACTGTCAGTAGTTATGGGCCAACCCAAGAACTCAAGGAAGGAACCATTCTGCCATTTGTATTTTCTGAGATGCTGTTTCTATTCGACTCTTGCCTGTTTTGATTTCTTTGATTCAGCTTGTCCAACTCTGCTCCTTTTTTTCTTCCCATTGGTGGACCAGCCTGACTTCATTTTCAGATTAAAAGCCATGTTCTTACAAGATCAAACTAAGCTAATTACTGTTTCCTGTAAAACTTGGATTTGAGCAGGTCTTAGCTCATTTTGTGGAATACGACATGTTCTATAGTCTATACCCTGACCTTCACCCTGATAAGATGTTATGCCAAAACATGTAACCAAAGTCTATGTAACCAAAACACCCTTGGAGAGCCCCCAACTTTATAGTTTGGAGGCTCTATAAGCCTTGTTTTTTCCTATGTTTAATGCTATTCCCTCAAACCCCACTTTAGGGAGGTAGCCCTGTCTGAAGGAAAATAAAACTTGCTTAATTTGAAGAAAGAATTTGGGTAATGTCTTTACTCTTGTTTAGTGGGATTAACTTCTTCTTTTAGCAGAGACCCTTTTTCTACCAATATACCACACAGATGCAATTGATCTTGTGCAGTGAAATAAAAAATATTGAATTCTGAGAGAATAACCTATATTTTGGAAGGTTTTTCAACTGTGAGACTTTGTATGACTCAAGGTATTCCTTGTTAAGAAATGTAGTGTTGAAAGACTAGATTAATGAGTATGAACCAGAGCAAAGAGGTGACTATGTTTACCATTCTTGATGAACTTCACAGATGTCTTAAGACGAGCAACACTAATATCCAGTTGTCCTACCACTTTTCGGTATCTCCCGCAGTCACAGATAGTACCTTGTAAAGAACAAAACTCTGAATTAACATTGAAGTAAAGTGAAGCTCCATTAGAGAGAACCTCTTCTCCAACCTCAGTTTTTTTATTTTATTTATTTTTTTAAAGATTCATTCATTTATTATATATACAGTATACACAAGAGAGTACCAGACGTCCCCATAGATGGTTGTGAACCACCATGAGGATGCTGGGAACCAAACTCAGGACCTCTGAAGGAACAGTCAGTGCTCCCAACCCCTGAGCCATCTCTCCAGCCCTCCCTTTTTTTTTCCATCATGTTTTCTGCCATTTTCTAGCTTGGTTACATCTCTCTATGAACTGCCAAGTGTTTAATTTAAAACATGGTTTCTACTTTATCTTTAAGAATTCATAAAGTATCCCTTGAAAAATGTTTGGAATGAATTTTTTTAAAAAAATAAACAACTCTAAAGGAGAGTTTTACAAAGAATGAATGAGACAAACCACTGTGCACACAGGGTGGATCATTTGGCATTTTTGTTGAATACAGAAATGGTCTGCTCTATTTCAGAAGAAACTTTTTACAGCTTCCTTAAAACATATTTTCAGCCAGGCCTCTCTTGTTACTGCATAATTCACGAGCTCACATGGCTCTCCCAGGATAGAAGAAACTTTTCATGATTCAATCACATGTTAACTCTGATTATCCATGTAAAGTAAAGCTGTCAAGTTTCAAAGCCTGCATTTAAATACTGTGAATAGATGCAGTTTAAATTTTAAAAGGCAGCTGTCCGGTTTGTGGGTTAACTATTATTTTAATTTGTGGTGCAGCCTCCTTTGCTCACTCAGTTTTTCTAATTGCCTTGTGCTTTAGTGAGGAGAAGCAGAATTAGAGAAAATGATGATAAATTCAAATGATTTTTATTTTTGTTTCATGCTGTGTACAGTTTTCCATTTCTTTATTATTTTGCAGTATGAGAAGTTAAATTAATTTACTAGCCAACTGAAAAAATACTCTGTTCTTTAATAGGTCCATGTACATAGATAAACTCAAGGATAGGGTAGTTCTCTGAATGTGTCTTCGCTAGACCGCTGTAGATACTAAGAGCTGGAATTTTCCCCAAACAACCTACTGTACTTCCTCATGTCAAACATTACAAGCTGAGTTCTCTGAGGCCTCTCTTGGCTCATGCAGGGCAGTGCCTATAGCCAGGTAGCCTTATAGGATCAGCACAGGAGGTCAACCACAGGCTAGCATTTGACTCAGATGCTGGGGACACCAGGAATGTCTGCTGAGGCAGCTTCTGGTGTGGACTTTTTTCTTGGTTTCAGACACCGAGCTCTACTCCTGATATGCTGAGCTTGCTTCTCAGCATGACGGGGATGGAATGCACCCTTATTTCCTTCCCCTGGGGCTTGGAAAGTCACCAGAGGAAAGACAGGAAAATTCTCTTCTCCATGTCCCCCATGGAAATAAGGTTAACTGAATGGAAAGGGGTTCTGCTTTCTTACAAAAAAAAAGTGTGGTTTTAAACTGGACACATTTGGAGTGGTGGTGTCAGAAATCAACAACAAAAACACAATTCCCCAGGCATGTCCTTCCTACCTGCCTTGCCTTTTTCTCCAGGAAGTCCGAGCAGACCCTTTTCCCCTTTGTCACCTAAATAAAAGCAGCAAAAATAAGCAAATAAACAGTGAGTAGTTTCAAGCAGACAAACCATCATGTATCTTTTAAACCAGATCAAACAGCCTCCAAAATTTTATTTTCATCATCTCCAACTAATATCCCTTGGTTTTTTACAACTTATTTGCTTTGGTTTCTTCATAGGCACACATAATCAGGTGAGTCACAATTTATTTAGAGTGATCACTGAAATTCTCGCAGGATACATAAAGAACATTTGAATTTGTGGTACTTGTCTTACTTATAAAATGGCCTTTACCTTAGCAACAAGGCCAATACAACATTCAGCTTGGTTTTAGTTTTTAAAATACAGTTGCTTTGCAAATTTGTGTCCACAAATTACCACATTGAGCTCCCTGTAGTTACTATTTTTTGAGTCATTCTTTGTGACTTTGACCTTGGCTTTAAAAAAACAGAGCACATTTTTTTTCTCCCAGATGAATTCAACAACTATTTGCTGTTTGTTTTGTGCAAAACTAATGTCTAGGTACTTGGAAAAAATATATAGAAGATTAAACCTCGGACTTCAAAGTATTTTTAGTTTTCAGTCAAGAAGTGACATATGCAAATTCTACTTTGCAAAGTCATATCACATTAGAATGAAATGTCAACCTTGATAATTTCTCTTTCTGTTCTTCTTTCCATGGGACCATTATCTTACTCATTCTGAAGCTTCCAAAAAACAATTCTCAAAGAAACAGGCCTTTTGAAACAGAAAGAAAGAAACAAAAATAATGCTTTTCTTTTAAACTTCAAAATAACTCCTGAAGCCCACATCAGACACAGTAATTGAAAGGAAAGGCTTTTGATTTACAAGAGAAAGTGTCTGGGTGAGGTGTTTGGGGATCAAAAGAGAAGACACTGAGAAGACTGAAGTAAAGTTTCATGCTTCAGTGGTGATCTGTCAGTATAAGAAAAAAAATTAGGAAGGATAAACACAGACTGAAGGTCACCCAGGTTGAAGGAGTAGAAATCCTATCTGGATAAGAAGTAAGAGACTGCAGGGAGCTGGGCATATGATCCAATAGGATAAAGTAAAGGACAATGCAGTCATCACTGAGATACTCCTTGATGTCATCTTTCATAAGATCACTCTAATCTTGTTGATGTCATTTGCTCTGAGGGTGTCACTCATTTTCACTGCTGTCTTCTGAATGTCTCTCACTGAGAGCTTCTTATATGTTGAAGCAAGTGTGTTCATTGGGATTCCATGGATTTCTGAGGCCTTTCTAAAGTGATCTGTGAAGAGACTTTCTGGCCTAACAGAAGGAAAGAGGCTCTCTCGATCTCTAGAGTGCTGTTTGAATGTGAAAACAGAAGCCTCAGAACTTGCTCTGGTGCAGTGGTGAACTCTATGATCATATAACATGGTAAGTTTGGGAGAGATACCTCAAAGGTAATATACTTTAGAGGGACTCACAACATATAGGACAGTAGTAGGAAGAATGGAGCCTTTGTATGTAAGCCTGTTTCCCAAAAGCTTCAACAGCAGTAGATTAAAGAGTATGGATAACATAGAGTTGGTGAGAAAAAATCCTGAGAACATGTCAACTACCTTGCTGAGAAAGATAACTCACAGTTTAGTTGTTTCCTAAAGATTCTTTATTTCCTTATATATAAGTTAGAGAAGACAAAAAAGATCATGATAATATGTTAGTAGAAGAAAGAGGCATGTATTTACTAAATATAAATAAATTGCCAACCATTCTGCATACTTCACTCATATTATTATATTAAATTCCAAGAGGTGGGCAGTCTGATTGACTTTATTTTATAACTGAAGTAACTGGGGTTCACGGAGGCAAACACAAGTGGCTTGAATGGCTGTGTTGCTATTCAAGTCCAATCATTTCTGATTGCCCAGGTGGTAATGCTTCACAGATAAGTTGGCCCTTGACTTAACAAAGGAGGAGAAAGAGAATATATTATCAAAGTGAAATAAGACAGGCATGGAAAGACAAAGACCTTGAGTCTTATATATGGAGCTGCAAAAGACTTGTAGGCATGGACAGTGGAGTAACTGATAGCAGATGCTGGAGAGGGTAGGATCAAGGAGAAGCAGGGGGAAGGTTGGTGTGGGAGAATAAAGTCAGAATTAGTAAGTCCTGCTGTTCAAATGCACAACTGGCTGATTATTGTTGACAGTGATGCATTCTCTACTTCCAGATGGCTAGAGAAGGTCTTGACTAGTCCAACACAAAAGCAACAGTAACTATTTGAGGGGATAAATATGCTAATTCCATTTGAATCATTTCACAATATACATATTATTAAAATATCATATCATATCCTTAAGTCTGTATAATTATGTCAGGTAAAAATTTCTGAAGGAAATAGTCTTTGCTGTAAAAGTAATCACTTAACAGACCATGAATATGATTTTAGGAGATCCAAAGGCACTATCAGTTAGTGCAATACTATGAATGTGAGTTTAATATTTTAATTTCATAAATTTATATTTTGTTTGCACTTAAATCTCTTTCAAATTGATGTGGATTGAACATGGGTTCTAATTCAGTTATTATATTTTTTCTGCATGAATTTCATAAGAAATGTAAAATAAATATAGGGATTTTATAAAATAAGTTTGGATAATTATAGAGATAAAATAAATATAGAGGGAAGTAATATCCCATCTTATTGGCTGTTTTAATTCCCATAGTTGTGATCAAGTATAACCAAAATTATTATTAAATGGAAACTCCAGAAATAAATGATTCATGAGTTTGTGTTATATACCATCCCGAGTTGCATTAAAAAAATCTCATTTTATTTTCTTGAACTATGAATGTTCCACTTGCTTTTATCTACTCTTTATATGCTACTCATTCACTAGATAATTGTTACCTCAGTTATTAGATAGATTTTTGGATATTTGTTACATATTTAATAAAACCTGAAGTATCAGGGACAGCACACAGTCAGTTCTCACCCAGCTGTCTTTCAACTTCCTGCAGGTTGCTTCTACCTCTGCTGGGTTCCTAGGAGGCATTATATACCCTTCTTGTCAGCTATATCCCATCCATCCAAGTTAGGATTAAGGGTGTGAACTACTCTATTTCCTAGATAGCCTTGAACTTACAGAAACAGAGGAATCTGTCTCTAGAGTTATAGGATTAAGGGTTTAGGTCACCACTCCCAGCTTTTCCTGTGCTGGGCTTAAAGGTGTGTGCTATTGAATCCCAGCTATTTGTCCTTGTATTCAAGGATCAAGAAATTCCTGAGCTGTCTGCCAAGAATTTGGTGATGTGCTGTCTCCCCAGTATTTCAGACTTTATTAAATATGTAATATATCACCACATGGACTGCCACATTAAAGTATTTTAAATAACCCTTAAGTGGCATCATGATTCTTTGTTACAGCATGTACATTTGCCTCCAGTAGCTTGGGTTTGGCATCACATCATCTCACATTCCCACCAGAATGGGGTACATGGTGTCATATATTTTGACAGAAAGAAAAACCAGAGAGACTACATTCACACAAACTTTCTCAGAATATATCATGATAATGTTTCTTATTTAAATTGGTGTTTCTAATCTCTTAACTTACAAGATTTATAAATTAAATTTTATGATAAAAATGTATGAATCAGTAGCAATTTTATAGTAAATACAGGCTCTGGATTATTGTCTGTAGTTTCAGCATCCATTGCAAATCTTGGATGTTTCTGTCAGGAGTAAGAAAAGTCCATATTTGCTTTGGAAGAATGATAAGCTTTTAAGGAAATAAAAACACAGCAGAGAACAAGGAGATTGACACCATGATGTACTAACATTTCAAAATAAACCAAAAGCCTGGTAGGTGGTCAGAACAGGAAAAGACCCCTGTAAATCACAGCAGGAAAGACTGAATGAAAGTACCAGCCTGGCCTGAGCTTCCTGTGGAAATGGCTTCTTCAATCAATATGTGGCTTTTTTTAAGAAACTGTAAGCATTATGACTACTTTTCCTTATTTTGACATGAAGTTTGCTCCTCTTGTGACAAATTGAAAGATAAAGTAATGAAAGTTCAAGGGTTCAAATTCTGAACCTGCTGTTTTATGGACATGCTGCTGAATTTCCTTTTTTCACCTCCTAAATGCGAAAAATGGTACCTAAAATGATTAAGTCCTTAGGGGAGTAAATGAAGCTATCCTATCGTATAATGGAATCTACACTGGCCTCCATTCAGAGGATGCTGAGCCAACCAATGCCATGGGTCAGTGTAGTGCTGCAAGATATGTCCTTATCTCAATTACAGAGGATTTGGCTTAGTATATCTATCTTTCCAAAACTAATTATGATTTCAAGTTACCTACAAAACTTTACTTAGGCTTGTGTGGGGGCATATGTCTATAACAAGTGTCTTAAGTAAAGAATTAGTGATCACATTCGGGAAAACAAAAGAAATCAGAATGCTTTCAGTGTGGAAGGATTTTTGGCCTTAAGTAAAACCATTTATTTTGTCAAGAGATTGAATTTACCTATACTAAATCATTCTTATTTCTTATTCTTCAAATGAAATATTGACATCTGGAAAGCTACCTTAACAATGCAGGTGACAGCATTAAGGTCAGCCTAGAAAGAAAGTTGAGATTAATCCAAGTCAATGAAAAACTTAGGAGGGCCATGGTCAAATGAGGGCAATAAATTTCCAAGTGCTGATTAAAAATGAAATTAACCCAGGTGAGCCAAAACACTGCATCTCCATTTCTCTTAAGATCTGCTCATAAATTTTGATAGCACATCTTTATGGGGAAAGGGAAATCTCAGCAGTCAATGATGGAGCTGGTAGTGCGAAAAAGTGGTACCCAGTGAATAAGAGAAGAAAGGTAAGGCTACCTTGTAGGAAATACTATGTTTTATCCTTCAGGGTTTTTGTGAGTTTTTATTTTATTTTATTTTTACCTATACCAACATATACCTGTGAATATCTTCATGTGGGTAAATGTGTGTGTTTCTGGGTATGAAACCCAGAGCTAGTGCATGCTACGTAAACTTGCTACCATTGAGCTATATGCACAGCCCAGTTTTCTGTACTCTTAATGCAACAAATTATTAGAAAGATTTTACTGTGTTATAGGCATATAGGTAAAATTATAATCCTCAGATGGCTTATAGATGTAGATACACACACACACACACACACACACACACACACACACACACTTTGTGGTTGTATGTGTATTTAGGTGTGAGTATGGTGTATGTGTGGGTATGCATGTCTGTATATGTGTGTGTTGCTAAAGCCAGAAGAGGACACTGAATGTCATGTTTTCATCATTCTTGGCCTTATTTTATTCAGACTTGGTCTCTCACAATACATGGAATCTTACTGGAGACCACCAAGCCCCAGTGACCCTCCTGTCTCCACTTACCCTTCCCCTCACCACAATACTGTGATTACAGATGCCAATTGCCACACCATCTTTTAAAATTGGCCTCCAGAATTTGATCCCAAGTCTTTGGCTTCTTCAGCAAGTGCCCTTTCCTGCCATGTTGTCTTTCTAGCACCTTATTTATATGTTTTGTATCAATAGACACAGTAAATATTTTATTTATGCTTTACCCCCTGAAAGTAATTTTACAGGGGTAAATAAGAAAACCAGGCCTGGCAGTGTATACAATGATAGAGATGTCCTCTTAGTGGTGAAGCGGGGAGATTGACCTGAAGGGAAAACACTAACAAATCATTTCCAAACTTAATTATTCATCATTTCTCAAAAGTCCATCCACTTTGGGGCTTTATTAGTTATACTAAAGACATGCCACACTTCCTTATTTCTGTCATTTACTACTGAGTTTCTTTTCTTGTGGGTTGTGACCACAATTGGGGTTACATAAGTGAATATAGGTGTCATGAAAACCTTGGCAAGAGTAAAAGGTTCCTGAAAATGCCAAGGGCAAAAACTAATTGAAAATGAATCATAAAATGAATCTGATGTGTTTCTAACAGTGTCAGCTATGTTGTGTCCATGACTTCACTGCCCCCTCGATTTTGAAAATACAGCACGTACATGTTGTCTAATATGTGTTGTCATTCTATACAACATGGCTGAAGACTAGGTCTGAAATACCTTGCTTCAGACTCAAGATGACTGTATATTATGGGATTTAGTATTTTTTATTGTATATACATAGTTATATAAACATAATGTTTCCGGTATGGAAAACAAGAGCCACATTTTTACATTGTCATTCTTTAGCAGCTAAATATTAACTTAGCAAAGCTTTTGGCTGTATAGTGTAAGAAGGATTGTTATTTAAAATTGTTCTTTGTATTGCTGACTTGAGTTTCACAAAACATCATTTAGTGAATTTTGGCTTGGGTTTGGACAGAAATATTAAAAATTTGTAAAATGACCTTAGACATGCTTTTGCCAATTGTACTACATATTTATGCAAAACGTCAAGTTTACACACTGAGCCAACTCACTAACTCAATGATTATTTTTGAAACATAAATATCTAACTAACAGTGATATTTAATGTTAGGCTACTGATTTTTTTATTGAAAATTGGTATTAACCTTGCATAAACCATTTGGATGTTTTTGGATTCTATTCATTTCCATTGATTTATTTATTTTAATATTACCTAAACACTATAATTTTAGAGTATACATATACTTTGCATTGGCTTGTTGATTTTAAAAGAATATTTCTGAAAATTTTTATCAGAAAGGTGTTGAATACAAATATCGTATCTGGAGGCACTGACATGTAAATAATATAGAGTGTCATAATCTGTATGACTTTGCTTCATATTCTTTCAATTACTATTGTGTTGTGTTTGCTATGGAGAGTTTATACAAGTTTTACTAGATTTCTTCCTAGATACATGATAACTTTGATACTATGCTAAATAGTATTATTTTAATTTCATCATTTTTATGTAGAAATCAGACTGACTATTTGTCATCCAAAAATCTTATCTATAAAAATTGCTTATTTGTAGCTTATTAGAATTTTCTGGTTATACAATAAATCATCTACATATAATGAATCTCAGTCGGTGTTCAACTCCTGTGATTCCTATTTATTTACTTATTTATTTGAATTTGTGCTTTGGATAGAAGCTCATGAGAAGTGTTGGTTAAAATTGGTGCTAGGGGCTGTATTAATCTTGTTGCCAATCTCAAGAGAGAGATTTTCAAACTTTTTTTTTGTCATTGAATGTTTTTGAATATCTTTTGTTGTTTATATTCTCTTTTTGATCAAATATTTTCTTGTATGCTGTTTGATATGTTAAAAAACCACTATTATATGTTTAATTAAAATATTTTCAGATTTTTTTGAGTTATAATTTAAATTATGGAACATATTCCCAGGCTCCTGTTCTTTGGCAATTCCTCATAATCAACTGAGTCTGAGCAACATTCTATTCATTTCAGACTCTTAATGCTACCTTTCCCTGTACACAGGGGACTGCATACGAACTGGGGAATGTACTAGGAAGAAAGTCATACAGAATGCACAACTTGACATTGGTGTGTCCCCTTCTGCTCTAGAGCACAGCTGTCATACTCCTATTAATCTGAGTAATTCTTTTACACCTTCAAATGTTTATTTTTAAAACCAGTTATAATTTTCAGAAAGATTAACTTGATACAGGCTACATTTGTTTTATTAACTATATTAATATGCTTTCATCATTGCAATTTGTTATTGATAAGAAACACATGTTCAGATTACCAGGAAGTTTGAGAGCACAATCTGGTAAATCCTTTGCCATGTTACACCTAAGATGTCTGATTTGGAAAACTCCTGATTATCTCTGGCTATATGTTTGTCAAGCCTTTTTTTTTCTTGTCTGTGTTTCCAAATTTCTTGGGATGCTCCTGGGCATAGTCAGTACTTTTGTTTCATGTCTTGCATTGGCCTGCGCAGTAGGTGGCAGGAGTATTTCTTGGAAATCATTCCTGCATCAGTTTTGCTAGCAATAACTTAACTGATTATGAAAGTAACTTCAAACTACATAAACATATCTCCGTAAATCCAAATCAAATGTTATTCTTCACTTAAGTCTGTTTTAGTTCACTCCCTGAATATTGTGTCCACTCCCATCCACTATAAGAAGGATAATAGAAGAAATTAGAGCTGGAGATAGTGATCTAAACTCAGGCTTTGTCAGCGGCATTATCACTTGAGGAATGCAAACGACTTAGGGGTTGAAAATAAAACATACCTTAATATTCATAAATATAATAATATACTTATGTATGTAATATATATGCATGTTATGTTGTTAGAAGGGCAATCATTTTTTCTGTTTTAAAAATTATTTTTATTTAAAGGTTTTCTTTTATTTTAAATACCAACTACAGTTTCCTTTCCCTCTCCTTGTCTCACTCACCCTGCAGCTTCCCCCCACCCTACCCCCACCTCAGAGAGGTTAAGGCTTCCCATGTGGAGTTAATGAAGTCTACAAATCAAGTTGAGGTAGGAGCAAGTCCTTCCCCCAGTGCATCAAGGCTGAGCAAGGTATCTCTGTATAGGGAATGGGCTCCAAAAAGGCAGTTCATGCACTAGGAATAAATCCTGGTCCCACTGCCAGAGGCACCACTCAATTTGTCTGCTCAAGCCACACAACTGTTGTCCACATTCAGAGGCCTTAGTTTGGTCCCATGAAGGTTCCCCAATTGTCAATCCAGTGTCAGTGAGCTCCCAGTAGTTGGGTCAGCCGTCTCTGTGGATTTCCCCATTTTCCTCATCATATTCTTGACCCCTTTGCTTATATAAGCTCTCCTCCCCCTCTCTTAGACTAGACTGGGAGCTTGGCCCAGTGCCTAGTTGTAGATCTCTGAATCTGCTTCCATCAGCTGTTGGGTGATGGTTCTATAATGACAATTAAGGTGGCCATCATTTTGATTATAGGAGAAGGCCATTTCATGGACCCTCTCCACTATTGCTCGGAGCCTTAGCTGGGGTCATCCTTATGGATTCCAGATTTCTCCTTACCCCTAAACTGTCTCCCTCTATCAAGATAGCTTTTTTTGTGCTCTCCCTCTCTGTCCCTCCCCCAACTCGATCATCTCATTTCCTTCTGTTCCCTTTTTATCTACCCTTCCTCTCTTCTCTGTCTTCTTTCAATTTGCTCATGGTTTCTTGTCTATTTCCCATTCCCAGGGGGATCCATGGATGTTCCTCTTAGGGTCACCTTGTTACTTAGCTGCTCTGGGGTTGTAAATTGTAGCTTGGTTATTCTTTGTTTTACTCTGATATCCACTTCGGAGTGAGTACATACCTTGTTTGTCTTCTGGGTTTCTGTTACCTCAGTCAGGATGGTTTTTTTTGTTTTTTGTTTTTTTGTTTTTTTTTTCCTCTGGTTCCATCCATTTGCCTGCAAGTTTCAAGTCTTTCTTTTAATTGCTGAGTAGTAATTCATTGTGTAAATGTTTCATATTTTTAAAAATCCATTCTTTGGTTGAGGGGCATTTAGGTTGTTTCGAGTTTCTGACTATTATGAATAATGCTGATATGAACATAGTGGAGCAAATGTTGTTGTGGTATGAATATGCATCTTTTGGTTATATGCCCCAAAGTGGTATTTGTGGATCCTGAGGTAGATTGATCCCAGTTTTCTGAGAAACAGCCATACTGATTTCCAAAGTGGCTGTACAAGTTTACACTCCCAACAGCAATGAACAGTCCCTTGATCCATATCCCCTCCAGCATAGGTTGTCATCAGTGCTTTTGATCTTAGTCATTTTGACAGGTGTAAGATGGTATCTCAGAGTTGTTTTAATTTGCATTTCCCTGTAATTCTTGTGTCTTTTGGCCATTTGAAATCTTCTGTTTTGAATTCTTTGTTTAGACCTGTACCCCATTTTTAATTGGATTATTTGATATTAATATATATAAATATATTATATGTATGTGTGAATGCTATGCTTGTTGGAAGAGAAATCATTTTTAAAATTTAAAAAGTAGAGTATCAGTGTTTTAGCTGACAGAGATAAAGTATGTTAATATACAAATTTTACCGAGACATATGGTCATGTAAACCTGTGTTAGACCTTCTCCCAGGCTCTTGGGAAGACCCTGTGCAAATGAAGGGTTCTGAAGCCAACATCTCTCAGCTTTTCGATATAGACACAAGACTCAAGCTACAGCAGACTGCCTGTTCTGTGAGGAGCTAGTGTAAGTTTTCCACACTTTGAGGATTTCAACCACTGGTGAATGTACAAGAAAGATGCTCAGTCATGTCTTCAAATGCAAGTGAATGAAACGTTTTAAGGAACAAAGTAGAAAAAAAAATGTAGTGAGAGGGCCAAGAGGAAGTACAGAGCCACAGCCTCAGCTCAGACTCCACTCTGGCAACCTGCCTTTAAGAATCCAGGGCTGACACATTGGGACCTTGGGACCTCCTGCCCTTGCTGGGGAGGAGCTAAGGAGATGGGGAGAAGAGAGTGACTGGGAGGGGTGGGAGGAGGAAGGGAGTTTGAACAAAGGTATACATGTATAAAAAATATGATTTTATTCACAATAAATAAAATAAGAAAAAAATCCAGGACTAAACCAATGAATTATTCAAAGGCACGAGTGTTTATGTATGATCAAGGTACTCTATATAATACTCATGGCATTGAGCTTCTTCCAATCTGAACCTTTGTAGAACTATTTCTTCAGTTTTTCCTTCCAATGTATTTTCCTGGTGCATATAAACATGGTGCCAGTCCTTAGGACTTATTTCAGTTTCTCCCATTAACAATCCTGTTTTTTCTTTCCCAATTGGGGTAGTACTCATATGGTTCAAGATCATAATTCTTGAGAAAATTTTATCTTTCTGAATGATCTCTGAGTTGCTGGCAATGCTTATTGTTTCTCTTTCAGCTTTGTATCCCCAACCAAGTGGAACAATGCCTTGTATGAATTACTGAATATGGGAACAATTGGGACTTGTTACCATTGTGAGGCCTTCTGAGAAGAGGGCATAGATTAGGTAATAAAAAGCAACTATCTGTTTCTAATATTGAGGCTGCATTTATAGTAGAACATATTGGAAGAGCTGGACACTTGCACGTACTTTAGTTTCCTATCCTGCTAATAGATTATGGAGACAGTATTATTAATTTCTCTACTTTATACTTGTCTACATTGTGTTTTATGAGTAATCGTGACAATATTTGAATCATTGTATCATTGAGTCTTAATAGATCCAGGAAGAGAGTTCAATATAGAGCCTACCAGAACTTTATGCTTGAATTTGTTTTAAAATCTTATTTAATTTTGCTCCATGTCTTTCTGATTCTCAATTATGAGAGCTTATTTGTGAGAGACTCATTAGGGAGACAGAAAAACCATTTAAAAAAAGAAAAGCTATCATTTTCATGTCATGAAATGTTTAAAATGTGTTCAACATGTGCTCCATTGCTTTAATTTTCACTGGAAAATAACAAGGCCAACTTACCCTTCTTGCCAATGGGACCAGATTTGCCAATATTGCCCTGGGATCCCATATCCCCCAGCTCTCCTTTAACTCCTGGAAAACAAAGCAAGACATTATTATAGCATGAGGCCTGTTTTCTTTCTTTAAGGATGTAATTAATATAATCTTGAATTCAAACATATGTATATATATATATATATATATATATATATATATATATATATATTCTACCTACCCAAGGATAGTTAATTTTCTCAACAGTTAGGTTGACCTTTGGACATATCTGGGGGGAGGTCATGGTTATGTTCACTGAAGTGGGAAGACCATTTTTTGACAGTGGCAGCATTTTCTTGGTTTGGGTCTTAGACTATAAACACACATATAAAAGAAAAGAAGGAGCTGGGCACACACACTTGCATTCTTTGCTTTCTGTTCCTGATTACGGTTGCAATGTGTAAGATCCTTCAAGTTCCACTGCTGTGGCTTCCTGCCTGTGATGGACTGTAATACAGAACCAAAGCACTATCCCCTTTAAGTTTCTTTTTTTCAGAGTGTTTTCTTACAATATTAGGGAATGTAAGCAAGACACTGATATGTATCCTATGCTATGTATACTATGTTCAAACAGAGTTAGACAACATCTATTAATTTAAAAATGAGTGATTCAGACAATTCTGAAAACCTTGGTATTAGAATATTTACTTCAGAAATATTCTCAAATGACCACAGCAGTGGGTTTGTGAAATAAAGGATAGATCATCAGTAGAGTTTGTTTTAGACGTGTTCACCTCTAGACCAATTTCTGGCTTTGCTTTAGGATTGATTTCTCTCTCTGCTCTCAAACAAGAACTGACAGTTTTAGCTACTTCAAAACAAAGAAGAGAACATGTACCCATAAAATCTGATGATGAAAGAGACACCAGAAATTGTCTTGCTGAAATTCTGTTGCTTGTTTTTGTCATTTGAGATAACATTTCATACTGATGCCCGGATTGGCTTGGAGTTCACTATGTATGTCAGGTTTACCTCAAATACAGCAGATCTGCCTCCAGCTACTTGGACACTGGGGTTGCATATGTCATCCCCTAAAGTTAACTTTATTGCTGATCTTTTCATCCTAAAACTTATCATCAGTGGCCCCTATAATATTCTAAAGTTTTTGCTTGCTTTTAAAAAATGAAAATAATATTAACTAGATACAAATGAGTATGGTGACACACACCTTTGATCTTAGTACTCAAGTGGCAGAGGTAGACGGATCTCTATGAATCATAAGCCAGCCTGGCCAACATAACAAATTTCAAACCAGCCAAAGCTACATAGTGATACCTTAAACCAACCAAAAAGCAAATGAAAACAGAAAACCCACAACCTAATAAGAAAAAGTGATAATATAAAAACATTTCCTAGTGACCCCACATGTTAATATATAAGTAAGAAAAAGTGATAATAGAAAAACTAGTTGCGAATTGGTTTTGTGAGAATAACTTAGCAACTGATGAAAGAATTGTCAAAATGAGCTTAACTCAGTATGTCTCAGATTGAAGTTCTAAGGGTTTAAGGGTCTTTTCAGTTCTTTAATTTTTTTTTTTAAAAAAAATTAGAATGAGTGATCCATGGGAACAACTTGTGTACTTAGAAGATACATAGTGACTCAGAAGCTTTTTATTTATTTATTTGGTTTTAGTAATGTTTACTCTTAGGTTTATTCTTTCAAACATCCAAATAGCTTTTGTATCACCCTTGTCTGCTTTGCTTCTATCTCCCTGCAGGATCTGCCATTGCCCCATTTTTTATTATAATGAAAAAGGAGTAGAGAAATACAGTGATTAAGAAAAGATGAATCCATCAAAGGACCAGGCAGTTCTTTGTGAAAACACAGATATATTTCTTATAACTCACTACCTTATATTTTCTCAGAGACTTCTACTCCCACAGAATATGAACTTCTCTGCCCAGCCTTAATGGTACAACCTGAGAAATATGACCAAATCTAGCCATCAGGCAAGCTCAGAGGAGCCTTGAATGGCCATGTAACTCACATTATATGTATCTGTGGGCCAAAGAGCATTGTGAAACCACTATTCTCAACACAAGGGATGGGAGAGAATGAGCATTTACACAGTAGAGTGGCAATTTCAGACAGAGCAGCCTACCTTTTGGTCCCCTTCGTCCCACTTTGCCATCTTTTCCTTCTTCTCCTGTGTCTCCCTTTTCACCATCATCTCCTTTTAAACAAAGCAAGAGAGAGTAAGTAGATCATCTCAAATAAGGACCAAGTACTTTCTCCCCAGAGGAAGGAGGTCATGCTCCAAATGCCATTGCAACTTAGATATGAGAATATACTTAGGCCACAAGAGCTGGACAGCTGAAAAGAAAGAACTTCTGTTGCAATCATCCCAGCAGCTGCAGTTACCTGCACTGCACCCTCATTACACTATCAACAATTTGTCATGGATGATGGAAAAGCTCACGGGTGCTTGTCCCTTAGTACTGAACTCTTGGCTATTGGTAGATGCTGGGAGTGCGAAATCGTTCATTTTCTTTGCCTTTGACCCCACTGTTGAGCTCACAATACTTTAATAAAAAGCTCTAAACTCATTGTCATATACAGGGGAGCTCCAGATTTATGGCCCCACAGAAGGCATTACAGAACACAAATATATATGAATGTAAGAAATAGATTTTTGCAGAAAAAGAGAAGTAGATGGGGAAGGGGTGGAGATCAAGGATGGTAGGGCATTAGAGTAATCATCATGTAATCTACAAATTAATTAGTATGTCAATAAAAAGAGAAGAAGCATGCAATATATTTTATTCTTTCACTTTTCTCCTATCAGCATTATATGAACCACACAACTTGAGGCATGGGCTGGAAAGCTAAGAATAGGAGACCAGAAGTGGCAGACCGCAGACAAGCAGTTGTATGTGGCAGTGATTGTCAAATGAGTGTAGTGTCAGCATCTTGGACAATTCAAACTGACTGAATAAATGACTTAATGAAAAGTGTCTTGGATTATGAATTAAAAGGTGTGTATTATAATATGGCGTTAGTGACTAATAGTTTGAATAATTCTTTGATAAGTCAATGACAGAATTTATTGATTTTTAGAGAAAAAGAAATCCTGGTTTGAGTCTTAGCTCCTTCACTACATAGCTGGAGGAATGTGAACATGACCTTCTTTTCTGAGTCTTACTGTTCTTTCTTGAAAATTAAATAACAATGCCTACTTGAGTGGGATCCTACGAAGTTTGCACAGGCTAATATACACAGAAGACTGGGAGTGCAACTGGTATGTAATGATAGTGGCCAATGCTATCCTCTGCTGTTTTCTGAGTTTCTTCATTCTTCTTGTGGGAAGTTACCTGGCCTCCCTCACTTGTCCAGTTGTTTTAGAATCAACAAGGTAAGAATGTGAATGTGCTTTGGAAATAAAGAACATAACACATACCCTGTTGTGACTAGATATTCACATTATCACCATGACAATCTCAGGACAGCGAAAGTATAAGGAATGATGGGAAAAATAGATTTCAAGCTGTGAGATTATCCAAGCATCTGGATGTTTTCCAAGAGTATGTTCAGGATGCTTCTGGAACTGGCTTTTATGAAGATGTTTAGATGATTTCTGTGGTCAGACTAGAGGAGTTAAGTTTGGACTGGATTTTTTTTTCAGTGTCGGGGCATGTTTATTTAGCAAGGTTAGCATGTACTGTATACCCCAGCTAACAGTTTTGACATAAAATTGTGGCAATTTCGGGAGGTAGAAACTATTTTTGCTCTATTTCATAAGTAAAAACAAAACCAAAAAAACAAGACAAAAACCCACCAAGATCCTGTGTGGTTAAAGTACTTGTGAATTATCATAGAACTTCTGAGTATTCCAATGAGAATTCTCCCATGTCTATTTCTGCCCTCCTAATGTAAACTTGGCTTTCCATTGCAGTCATCTATGACTCCTAGCAGATGGTGGATTTTTAAGAAATTTGGCACTTTGTCAAGGTTTTCAGAGAGAAAAGTGAAGTTACAAGGAAAGTAATTTGACAATTAGTATTATCTTCAAACAAGAAAGATAGTGGGAATTATATTATTATTTCAGTGATTTAATTCATATAGAATGTATCCTTGAGGTAGATTTGTTTAGACCTGGGCTTGCAGTTCAGTAACAGAGGAATTCTGCACTCTGAAAAACTCTTTATCTTTCTGAGTATTGTCTTATTCAGTTATAAAATGGACAAAATAATTTTTGTCTGCGTGTGTGTGTTTGTGTGAGCACACATGTGTGAACATGTGTCTGTGTTCTCCAGGAGATTTTTTAAATTCCTATCTCTTTCTTTTTTCTTTCTTCTCTCATTCCTGCCCCCAAAGCAACATTATATAGAAAACAGTTTTCTTCTCTGCTATTACCAGATTGAACTAAATTCTTCTGATTACCTTTGTTGTTTAAAATACCTCTTCATACTAAATGCATCAACTCATTTCTGTTTCAAACTTACATCCAGTCCTTTGTGAGTTTGGAGATAGGCTGCTATCCTAAACAATTTCTGCTTACAAATAGAGAATTTAGCAGTGACTGTTACTTGAAATGTAATGGAATTGGCTATATTTTGTATGAACCATATGACACTTTACAAATGTTATGATAGTGTTATGGACTATTATGAGCCAAAGTGTCCCATA
The DNA here is from genome assembly GCA_004025045.1 of Sigmodon hispidus. Classification (NCBI taxonomy): domain Eukaryota; kingdom Metazoa; phylum Chordata; class Mammalia; order Rodentia; family Cricetidae; genus Sigmodon; species Sigmodon hispidus. The sequence goes on from PVIH01000807.1 coordinate 203,556, forward strand.
CTACTTGACATATACTATCATTTGGTTCCCATAACAACGTTTCATAAGGATGCTATTCTCAGCTCTTTACAGATAAAGGAGGTCAAGTAGACATAATGTAACATCTACATAAATGAATCATGTGCCAATGGTAAAATTGGAAATAAAATTTTGGTTATCTTTCTTCAAATTCCAAGTGGAATAATTTTGGATGAATTCTTGTTCTCCCATTCTTGGGCCCTGTATGCTGCCCCATGCAAACGGACTAAAGAGACAGGTCCTGCTCAGTAACGGCAAGATTGTAACACTGTATGGATGTAAAGATTGGTGTAGTTATTGATTCTCTTCCCTTCTCACCTCCCTGTGATCTTGCCTATTGATTTCTGTGCACATGTCTCCCTGGAGGAGGCAAGGGGAGTGACTTAGCCATCTGCTGCTCCCTGGTGGCTCCTGATGGCAGATACTGGAGAACAGAAATGGGATTATGGTTCTTGTTATCTGTATGACTGTACCCAGCCTATCTGCTAAAGTTGAAGGAAACACCTTGTATCTTTGCCTTCCATTTGGGTCCTGACTATTAAATCTTTGAGAGTTACCTCAGTGAAAACAAGAGGGAGACCTGAAAATGAGCACTGGGAAGAACCCAGTGGCTCAGTGTTGTCTTATGGCCTCTTAGAAATATTTCATTGGATTGCTGGGTATTTTTAATTGCCTTTCTTTCACTAAAAAAAAAATAGCCACTTATATTTTTAAAACAGATGAAAAACTAAACTACAATGAACTGATTTTGGGTTTCTAAAAATCATTTGTTTACCCCTCCAAGCCATCAGCATAGTGTAGTAATCTTTTCAGCAGAATTCCATTAGAACATACAGTTGACCACAATTTCTTAGGTAAGATTTATTTAATATTAAATAGATGAAACTCAAGTCTGGCCCATGAATTCAAACAGAGAAAATATGTAAAAAATTTTTACATTCATTTTGGAAATGCTAAGTAAAATCACTGGAAATTGTGTCTTTTCTATTGTTAAAATAATCTTAGAGGAAGGAGAGGAGTTGTCAGCAACCAGACGACCCTTAGAATTGAGCGGGACATGTGACATGACTGCCCTATAAAGCTGCGCCCAGTCCCAATACAGCATCCTCACCCTTCCTTGCATCCTGTTTTCAGATTTTCCAATTCTGTCTCCAGTTTTAAAGCTTTCATTACAAGTACTGACTAGTCCTGAGGTGCCTCTTATGCCTTGGGGAGTACGGTTGTCATAATGAACCTGTAGTGTTCCTTCTCTGGGCACTTTGATGAAATCTGTGCTCCCTCTTGGGACCTGGGCTTGTTTGCCTTGCTCACCGTTATCAGTTTATCATTACCTTAGTGCCTTCATTTGCCTCCCTGTCTGCTGTTGTATCAATTCAGTCCCTTCTCAGAGTTCTCCCTAAGGTAGAGTGACTCCATAGAACTGTTATAAATTCTTATTTCACCTCTCTGAGTCTTAATTTCTTTATTTGTAAAAAAATAAAATAAAATTCTAACTACTATAGGATGGTTTTAAATTAGAGATATCTCATCCAATTGATGAGGAGTATTCAGCTATTGATTTAATGTCTCCTCCTTTGATGTTTCATTAGAAATTAAAAAGTGGTCATCTCTATGGATTTACCATGCAACCACTACCCTGTAACCTTTACTACATTTTACTTGACTACATCTTTTCATGATGACAATTTTCACACACTGGAGATGAAAGATAGATATATGAGCACTAAAGCATAACCCCTAGCTTGATGCCACTGCTACACCTATGTTTTTTGGCCTATAAAAAATTCAGTTACAGCCCCAACTATCTATTATCCTTAAACATATTAGCAAATGTTCTAGAGGGCAGTAATAGCCTCAAGTGTAAACACATTACTATTACAACAACATTGCTTTTTATTCAAATACTTGATAAGATCAGCTTCATAGAATTCTGTGGTTTCACTTATCCTGACCATATATTATTATGTTATTCAGCCTTATCTAGTAAAAGGAAGAAATGAACAGTTAGAAAGAGAAGTTGAAATTCACAAGAGTGAACCCAAGTTCTTTGAAAACAAATCATGAACAATAATACAGTTTTTTTTTCTGCTTAAAGAACTACTAATAGACCAAAGGAGGATTGGAGGAAGACAAATTCCTACTGGTAATTTATGGGACACAATAGTTCTTGGAAGGTTGGGTATAAACTAATGAAATCCATTGTTGTATATGTTTCTGGGCTGGATTTCCTGCTTAGCCTCAAATAATCACACAAAGGCTTATAGTAATTTTATGTTGATTGATATACAGTCGAGGCATATAACTTGTTAACTCCTTCATCTTAACTCATCCCATGATTCTTATTCAGCCATGCTGCTCGGTATCTTTTCTCAGGAGCATTTCAACTTCTTTCCTCTGCATCCCCTGGCATCTCTTTGATGTCTCTGCTCAGGTCTGAGATGTTCCCTGAGTTCTCTTACTCTAGTAGCTCTGCCCACACTTCCTGTCTGCCTTTGGCCAATCAGGATTTTATTAAACCAGTAGGCGGGACAAACATTTACAATGTAATAACATGATCCCACTACAGTCCATAGGCTCTGATCCTATACATCAAATTCTCATCATATCAATTACCAACTGCTATAAATGGGATGGAGAGTGGTCTCCAGTAGTCTATGTCTTACAGACGTGGAAGGTGGTGAAACCTTAGCATGGAAAAGGAGGAGCTAATATGAAGTTCTTTGGCAATTAGGAACATTACCTTACATGTGATTTAGAACTCTATCTCCCCTCTACTTTTGCTTCTTGTCCATGAGCTAAGCAGTTTGTTCTTCCATGGACTCTGCCATTGTCATGAATGCCACCACCCATTGCTTAAAAATAGTGGATCTCCTCTAAAGCTAAGCAGTAAATCAAACCTTTTTTCTATATTAGTTATCTCAGGTCCTCTGTTATAGTTATGGAAAATTGGCTACTATTTAGGTTTTTTTTCAGCTTATGTGTACTGGTTTTGTTTTTTCCCACTGATAATTTTAAATTACTAGAGTATATACCCATGTTAGACTTTCCCATACTGAGGCCAATTGCTTCTATGGGATGGAAATTGTCAGTAGAGGAAAAAACTGGTCAACAGTTTTCTATTTATTGCCAAATGTAATGGGGAGTAAGGACTATCCCAAGACTGCTACCACTGATTATCTCAAGGAGGGATCCACCAATTGTCTAAATAGTCATGTATTTTAGCCTTGGCAACAGCCACTCAGTTAGTGGGAGTTAACAGTATAAAGTGATGTTTAATAGACCTTAAAACCCAGAAACTGGATTTTCTATCCTCCAGAAAGCAAAGGATGTCCTGTGGGGATTATGGGACCATGGTGATGTTTTATTACAGTTCTCTCTAGCCGGAAAAACCAGGCACAAGTTGTCCTCGTGTTTGTTTTCAGAAAATTATAGAAGCACAGCAGCAAGCTCAGGAGAGGCAGGGTGCTTTGTAGCGGTTAAAGGTCCGCTCTCAGTATCTCTGCATGGCAGCCTATGTGTAGAAATGGGAAAGCCAAGCCTTGGCATCGTAAAGACAACAAACAGCAATGTGTTATCCAGAAATAGAACCAGCATTTACCTGGTCATGAGGCAAGAGCCGTCCGGTAATTTTCCCAAGATTCTCATCCAACTTTGAATTACATCACTGTGTACATGAATACATGGTTCTACTCATGTGGAACCATTCACAGAGAGTTTTCCTAACACAGTTAAAGTGTTCCAAAAATATTGACTCTTCTAGGTCTATAGTACAAAAGAACCAACTGAATCTTAATTAACTGATACTCTATTTCTTAAGTAGAAGACTGTTTCAAGGAGAATTTTATAAGATAGATAAGAACACTTTAAAAAGATGTAACTTTGTGCTATCAGTTCATGAAAAACAATGGCCTCAGCATATACAACAATAAATTCAAAATATTGATGAGCTCTGACAATGTCAGTTTACTGACTTAAGTATCAGGGAAGGATAGAACCAGGCTAGCTACATATGCTTGAGCAAGATGGTCTGGAATCAGTGTTCTTGGCTTGGCTTTGTTCATCTCTATAATTTGATTAAAGATCCACTGAAGGTGCTTGGTGTTCTGTGGAATTGAATATTTAAACATTTTTTTAAATTTTCTATGTACAAAATAAGTAAGCATATCTATCTAAAAATGGTATAATTTGCCAAGGGCTCCAGCTTTGAGAAGCACATGTTTATTAAGTGCTAGGATACTCATCCTAATCTATACATATTAATGTATGTTTATGTATACTTTGGATATACATATACTATGTGTACCTATACAAGCAGGCTAAAATTTAAAATTTTTCCCAGTGATGGCTAGTTAATCATATGCTAAATAATGTATACTTCCACTTCATTAAATTATTACATTTAATAAATAATTGAATTATGATAATCTTAAAAATAACTTATAAAATTATTCAATCAATTATTTAAATTTAAATTAAATCTTATGCTAAATGATTGACTTCCCTTCATAGTTTTTCATTGAAAACAATGATAGTGCCTTTTTTTGGAACTATTGAAAGTTATATAAGAGTAAATTTATATATATAAAACCCATAGTGGAGTCCTTAAATCAAATGTGCTTCATTTATAAATATTGTGTATGCAGTGAATGGACATTCATTGACTTTACTTTTTTGTATGTTTTTTCTGAGATTCTAATAAAAGCATCATAATGTTAGGAATTCACTGTCACTCATGCTGATATGGTTTGTACAGTCAACTGAAATGTGACCCACTGAAAAAACATAGTTTCAATTTAAGGATTTTTTAATTGGAATTTCCATAAAGTAGAGGAGAATTACTCTAGGTTTAGTGGTTGCAGAGAAGATTCTGAATGTAACCTCATGAGAAAGAACAGGCTTTTCACTGAAGTAATTAACGGGAAAAATAACACCAAGTCAAGAAGACTGAGCCTAGACCAAGCTTTTCTAGCATGCCTCCATTCTTTACTGATACCGGAGTCTGTAAATTGACATTCTCCTCTCTATCTGCTGTTTTGGCATGTGTTAGATTTTTTCAATTGCTAACACAAGTTTCCCAATAATATAATTACTAGATGATGATTAAGACAACAATGCCCTTCTCTATGGCTAGGGCACAGCAGCAGGAAGCCAGTAATTACTGTAACAAATGCTAACAGAGTCTGTTACAGGAGAAGAAAAGAGCCACCTGCCTCCATCTGCGCACATCCCCAGCTCTTTTTTTGGTCTTTGTTAGGAAAAGGAGCATCTCCAAGAGAGATTCAACAAAATAGACTTACATCTAAGATAAAAATGAACTAACATATAAATTTATCAGTATGCCAATAAGGCAAACATGTGCTAAAACATTCTCACCAATGAGAGCTTATGTGAATTTTATATCCTTCTGGGAGATATGTTCTTGACAGGCCTAGGTCAAGAGTCCCCTAGGTATAGGCATGCCTAGATCAGGTGCACTGCACTTTAGCAGAGATAATTAATGGTGCGCCATGAAAGGTATTTCTCTATCACTTTATAGCATCCTGTCATAAGTTGCCATCCAGGATTGGATAGATTTGAAACAACATACTGTCTTTCTTGTTTTTCCAGCACTTGGCACAAAGTCTGAGCTGCAATAGGTTCCTGCTCAACAAATGATCTTGAAATAAAAGGAATAACATCCCCAAAGACAAGATGGATAAATGTGAACTTAATGACAATACAGTCAAATGAGTTTGTGATTGATTGAAATGTCATTCTCAATACTGGCTGATTAATGAATTGGCCTCAGTCTGTAGTAACAGCTTATAAAGCAACAAGGCAGCACAGGAAAACACACCAAACATCACTCTTGCTACTGCCCCCGCAGAGTCTCGGTTTCTTCCTCTAATTGATTTTCTCTCCCAATATTTCAATCATACTCAAATTTCTCATGCTCAGTAGTCAAGCCAGTTCTTACAATTTATCCTTTCTCAGGCCCATCTGGACTCTAATTTTTTTTTCTCACTTTCTGCTTTTCTTTTTCTCTTGTTCTTGTTACCTCTATTCCTCCTTTATGTCCCAATTTTTGTCCTTTAAAGGTGATTCCTAAATGGTCCTCCTGGTGCTTAATTAATTGATGCAGCAAATATAATTAGAATAGTTTCTGTTCAACAAACAGTTGAAATACTGGTTTACATTGATTTAATTTTTCTTTGTCAAATCTTGCAAATGCATCTTAAAAGTCACGTTTTTTTTTTTTGTTTTGTTTTTTTTTTTTTTTTTTTTTTTTTTTTTTTTTTTTTTTTTTTTTTTTTTTTTTTTTTTTTTTTTTTTTTTTTTTTTTTTTTTTTTTTTTTTTCCCCCACTATTACTGCCTCATCTAAAATGTCTTATCAGGTATTTGTTCGTGAGCTAAGGCCACATGTATTAGTCTAGTAGATGACCTTTCATACTGACATCAAGGAAAGTTTTCCATATTATTTTCTGGTCCTGACTTGTATAATACCTTCTTATCCAAGTTGTTTGTTTCCTGGCTATCAAATGTCCTTCGGCTCTTACCATTACTGAATGGTACATATGCTTTCCTTTTATGTGAAATTTGTCCACATTTAAGAGGAAACCAAAAGTTGTAAAAGACAAATCAGATATAATGAACTGGTGAGAGTTTAAGTAAATATACATATATCTACAAGGTTTATAAACAAATGGCACAAGGAAAAGTGAATACTAGACATAAGAAACAAATAACTGTCATAATATACAAAGAACTTAGAAAAATTCCTTTGCAGAACGGCAATGTAGGCAATGAAGGATTTTAAATGATCATCCAGGGGGGTTTAAATAACAAATACTTGATGAAAAATGCACAGAATGTCTACACTGTAAATATATACATATATATACACCGAAAAAAAAAAAAGAAAAACAAACAAACAAAAACATTGAGACAGAGTAAGAAGGAACCTGCTGTATGTCACTCGGTTATCACTTTTGAGGTATAGACCAATCAGGACAGTTGTAAGATAGTTTCTTATCATATCTTTAGCAAATATTTCAGATGGACTCACTCAGTATGATGAGAATGATTATAGACATTTGTGGAATGGTTATATATATATATGTTTACAGTTACTTCATTAGGACTTAACCATTGTTTAGTTTACAGGACCCCACAGAGATACCGTTGCCCACAGGCCAGCATGAAGCAACTTAATAAAAGAACTACGTCCCTTTCCCGATAAGTTGGTCATCCAAGGGAGGGTTATAGTCAATTATCATTTTGGTACAATGGTTATAAGTTAAACTTGGGTAGAGGATAGAATGATATTATAAAAAAAAAGGAGAGAGAGAGAAAGAAAAGGGAACAGATAGGAGATCATTATACTTGCAAACAACTATTAACCAAAGGATGAATGAAAAATGAATCGCCATGGTACAGATGTTTGTATATTGATACAAATGGGAAATCAATCTATATGTTTGATTTAGATAATAAGTATATTGATACAAAGTTGAACATGGCACAAATGTTTGTATATTGACACAAATGGGAAATTAATCTATATGTCTGATTGGGATAATATATATTGATGCAAAGTTGAATGCATAATTGCCTTATTTTGCACGTGTCTACCTCTGTCTAAAATATTTTGCACATTGATGTGTATTAAGTGCATTGTCATTTCCATAATGCAATTTCTACCTCTAATTATTTATGATAGTCATGACATTTGTTGTACTATACACACGAGTTGTTTTATATAGATCTGTTTAGATATATTTTTTATATAATGATATATTGTTAGGATATTGTTGTCATTTGATACAAAATGTGTATTTTGGTCAATTTTCCTAAGATTGTTATACTTGAAATTATTTGGAGGAGCTGTACACTCATTTTGAAATGCCTATTTTTACAATGTTAGCCTCACTTTCTTGGTTGATTGGGATTGCAGATTATGGTTACTCAGATTTATCACCTAACAGTCAGGATACTCAGCCTTTTCAGAAACATGTCAGAATATACCAAATAGATAGGCACCTTCAACCACTTCATAGACCGAGAGAATATGGCATTCAAGATTTTGTTATCTCGAATTTGACCTTGAGAGACATGACAACTCCTGGCATCACCGTTCCTTTCTCAAGGTGGTGTTGAGCATCACAGACAACTTGCAAAGAGATTGTCTAGTTTGGCGAATAATGGCCTGAGGGGCAAAGGACTGCACTTGCCCCCACTGCTGTCAGCGTGCTCACTGTCCAAAATGGACCTGCAGGATGAGGGATAGAGACTGCCGAAGCCTGCCTAGCCAGAATAAGATGGTCCTACCAAAAAATACCCTGCTTCTATGGAGACTTGTCTGATATCATAGGCCATTAGCCACAAGGATGGATGCTCCCGTTATATAAAGAAGTGGTGGATGACTGTCCAGGTAGTTAACTGTCATTGTCTTCTCCTAAATTCTGGAAGTTACTTTATGCTTCCAACTTTAGCTATATATTTTCCTTCTCAGGTCTTGATGGTGTTGAAGATTAGATAGTTGAGGTTGTTATTACTTCACATTTCAGCAATGACACTCAAGTGTTAGAACTCTATTTTTTAAGATAAACAGCCTTAAAGCAATCCCTGTGCATTTTCTCGTATCAACACTTTAGATATTAAATTGTACTTTGTAGTTGTTGTTTGTTAGCAGTAGTTTGACCTCACTTATGTTAGTACCTCTCTCTTTCCCAGACACTGTCTTATGATGATCCCTATAGTATGTAGCTTTATATCTAGGTTAGAACCTTCCTATTTAGACAAAACAGGGAGATGTAGTGGGAAATCAGGAACTACACATGTAAACGATCACATCAGAGGACTGGAGATGAGCAGGGTGTGGTTATATCTACATTAGATTTCACATATAAGTAAATATATACACCATATACACATCAAATGCAAATATAACATATATAACATATAACTGCTCTGGAGGCTAATGGAGGGAGATTACAAGTTTAAAGCCTGCCTAGGCTACATAGTGAGTTATAAATTGTCCTGAGCAACTCAGCAAGACCCTGTAAAGTCAATAGGCCAGTAAGATGACTCACAGAGTAAAGGCTCCTGCTGCCAAGCTAGAGGACCTGAGTACCAACCCCAGAACCCACAATGGGAAAGGAGACAGACAAACTGACTTTTGAAAGCTGAACTTTGACCTTCACATATGGTATGGATGCATAGATAAATAAGCAAATAAATGTAAAATAAGAAGAATCCTCTAAAGTAAAACAGACAGCTGAGGATATTGTTAAAGAGCAGAGTATTTGCCTACCATGAAGGATGTACTAGGCCTGTCCATGAAATTGAAAGAAAAAAATTAAAATAGAAAAATATAATACCTTAGTTTACCTCAAGGAATTTCTTTTATTGACATAATTGAGTATTCATACAAGAATGTTTAAGGTAAAAAACAAAAAAAAAACCTGGAAACTGTAAACACCTGAAGATGTGTCATTATAAGATTAGTTTAAACAATGATTAGCATTGCATTCCAGTGATTACAGTTGAAATACAACTCAGGTTTATGCTGATGGTAGCAATGATGGATTAGAGAGAGTGATCTGCATTTTAGTGTGCATGCCATGAGTGTTAGGCAGCATAATATGGCACTATTTAGAATAAGGACAATAAATATAAGGAATATATTGATAAGCCTCAGTGAGAAAAATGGATTCAGAAACAGAAGAGATATTTAAAATGAAAAACCATGAGCTTTTCTTTTTGCTTCATCACTTTGAAATGCTCTCACAATTTGAAAAAATATGCTAAAAATAATATAAAGAGATGGACACCCTTCCTCTTCCCTTGTGAATCCTACCTATAAATTCTGTCTCAAGTTAATTCCTACATTTTCTGAGTTTGTTGATAGCATTGTTTCCTTGGTAATCTACCATCTGGTTCCTTGTTACTATTTTCTAATTGCTGCCTTGACATATTATTTAAGTAATACACTTGCATTTAACTTCATTTAATGTCAACTACTTAATTTGACTAGACTTTTTTTTTTTTGTAAAACACTTGGACATCAAGTGTCCTCGCAACCTCAACTTTACTTACTTATTTGTTAAACAAATATCAGTTGCATTTCTGCTTAGTTGGTTGTGAAACTCTGTTAGTCCTCAAGAAATTGATCATCATCTTAATCAAAACATGATATGTGCCTAAGAATTTGGTGAGGATCCTCAGACTAAAGTCTTGCAATGTTGTCTAACAAGTGAACCTTTGCAAAGATCAATAACCCTGGAAGTGAGAACCTGCTTTTTCTCATCATAGGAGACTTAAGTGCATTTGATCTCCTTCCCTAAGATTGCCCCTCACCCTTCACTCATATTTCTTGCTATATTCCTAAAATTAAAACAAGAGAACATTGGAGGTTATGCAATGAAAGGATGAATTTGGAGTGACTCAATCCCAATTAATAAAGACATATAGGTGCAGAGACTCTATGAATGATGGGCATCAGTTCCACACATACTCATGTGCTCAGAATTAAAATATTAGATAATCAGAGGAAAGGAAAATAGGAAATTACATGCTAGTGCAGTGGGAAAGATAATATCAGAATGAGATTTCCTCACCTGGTAACGACAGGGTAACAAAAATGCCATAAAGTTTATCAAACTGCAAGCTCATGGTTTTTCTATTTTACTTTAATCGAAAAATTATTTTTTCATACAATATATTTTGATTACAATTTTTTTCTTCCCTATCTCCTCCTAGACCCTTCTCACTTTCCCACCCATCCATATCCACAGCCTTTCTTTCTCTCCTTAGCATACAAACTGGCCACTCTAACCAGGGACCTTCACATATCCCTCCTTTCCTTCCAGTCTAGCCCCCGTCTCATCTTCAGCTCTGCAACAGACCACTTGCTGAGATCTACCCTTCTTTTCTGGACACTTCTCCAGCACATGCACACATCCCCCCAAACTTTCTTCACTCCATTCACAGCTTTATCCCAGTCCCTAACTGCACACCCTGGGAACCCACACTTCACTGGGGACTGCAAAGCAAACAGACTAACTGCATGTCTTCGCCTGTCTCTCCATTACTCCAAGTCCAAACTCACAGTCTCATCCCTAGCTCTGTGGTAGAACACCAGTTGGAGATTCTCCTCTCTGCCCTCCTCTGCCCAGGGGACTAAGCAGATCCTGGAAGATCACTCTGTTCTCCTCCCTCCTGTGGAACCCCTTAGTTACCTGGAGCCTATTCCTATTCCTAAGTGTCATCTCCCAATACCTAGAAACTCCAGTGACACAGTTATTAGGATATGAGAACAATTTCCTGCCTGGCGATACACAGGCACCACTCTCCTAAGAATCAGAGAGAGTAACAGAAACCAAGAAATAAAACGTCTACCAAACAAAGACAAGACTAGATGTCAGTTCCTGGAATTACAATCTTTCCAAACTCAGATACATAGATGTCAGCATAAAATGTCCAATGAATAACAGCAGGTTAATATGTCTCCACTGGAGTTCAGCAACCCTGCCATAGTGGACCCTGAGCATTGCAACACAGCTGAAGCACAAAAAAGTCTTTAAAACAGCCTTTATGTAAATGATAGAGGTCCTTAAGGAAGAAATAAATAAAAATTGCTCAAGAGTTGAAAGAGAAAATTGAGTCAATAAAGAAAAGTCCACATGCAGGAAATTTGGAAGTAAAAAATTTAGGAAGTTAAACAACAACATCAGAGGCAAGCCTCCAACAGTACACAAAAGATGGGAAAGAAGATCACAGGCACTGAGGACACAAGAGAATAAATGGATACTTTAGTAACAGAAAATATTAGATTAAAAAATGATCCTGGCACAAAATATGTAGGAAATCTGAGACACTATGACAAGATCAAATTTAAGAATAATATATATAGTCAAAGGAGAAGAAACCCAGGTTAAAGGCACAGAAAATATTTTCAATAAAGTCATAGAAGAAAATTTCCCTAGCCTAAAGAAGTTTTTGCCTATCAAATACAAGAAACTTACAGACTGTCAAACAGACTGGGACAGAAAAGAAATCCATTTGCCACATAATAATAAAAACACTAAATTACAGAACAAAGAAAAAATGCTAAAGCTGTAAGGGAAAAAGACCAAGTAACATAAAAAGGCAGACTTAAAATACACCAGATTTCTCAATATAGACTCTAAAAGCCAGTAGGGCCTAGATAGTTCTTCTACAAACCCTAAGAGACCACAGATACCATCCCAGAACCCTATGTACAGCAAAATTTTTAATCACAATAGATGAAGAAAATAAGATATTCTATGGTAAATTTACATAATATCTCTCTATAATTCCTGCCCAACATAAGGCTTGAGAAGAAAACACCAACCTGAAGAGGTTAACTATACCCAAAATACATAGGCAATAAATATCCCAGGCCAGCAAATCAAAAGAGGGTAAACACACACACACACACACACACACACACACACACACACACTACCACCACCACCTCCCCAACAAAATAACAAGTATAAAAACAGCACTGATCTTGATACTTCTCAACATCAGTAGACTCAGTTACCCAATACAATGACATGGACTAACAGAATGGATGTAAAATCAGAATCTATTATCCTGCTACATCCAAGAAACACATCTTAAAATCAAGAAGAGATACTACCTCAGAGTAAAAGGTTGGATAAAACTACTTCAAAAAAATGGGCCTAAGAATGAAGCTGGTGTAATCATTATAATATATGGCAAACTGGACTTCAATTCAAAACTTATCAGAGGAGATAGGGCAGAATACTTTCTATTCATCAGAAGAAAAATTCATCAAGATGACATTTAAATTTTTAATATCTGTGTATACAAAACAAAGACACCCAAGTTTATAAAACAAACACTCCTATAGTTTAAATCACATATTGACTCATACACTGATATTGGGAGACTTCAAAACTACTCTAGCCAATAGACAGGACAATCAGACAAAAACTAAAAAGAGAAATTCTGGAGCTAACTGACATTATGAACCAAATGGAACTAACAAATATTTATAGGACATTTTACCCCAATACAATACAATTTACCTTTTTCTCAGAATCTTATGGAACTTTCTCCAAAATTGACCATGTACACAAATCAAGCCTTAACAATTGTAAGAAAATTGAAATAGCATTCTGTCCAACCTCCACAGATATCAAGAATAGAAAGTTTGCAAACTCATGGAAACTAAACATCTCTTTACTTAATGAAAAATAGGTCAGAAATTAAAAAAAAAATTAAAACTGTCTAAAAAGTACATAAAAATGAATACATACACAACATACCCAAATTTATGGGGCAATGAAGGCAATTTTAAGACACTCTAAGAGTTTATAGCACTAAGTGCCTACATAAAAATTTTAACTTTACAGCACACCTGACAGCTACAGAACAGAAAGAAGAAAGTACACCCCAAATGAGTATATGGAAAGAAAAAAAAAACAATCAAATAAAAAACCTGCTAGATGTCTGACCATTTCTGATTTTAAGCTCTACTACAGACCTACACTGTAGTAATAAAAACAGCATGGTACTGGCATATGAACTGACATGTTGATCAATGGAAAAGAATTGATAACCCAGTCATAAATCCACACACCTATGAATACTTCTTTATATGTATGTGTATATATATAATATATAAGTATATATTCATATAAAAGTATATATATACATATATATGTATATACATATACTTAGAAAAATGTCAGCAACTTTAACAATAATTATGGTCAAACTAGATGGCAGTATGTAAGATAATTCAAATAGAACCATGTTCATCATCCTTCACAAAACTCAAGTCCAGGGGCTGGAGAGATGGCTCAGAGGTTAAGAGCACTGACTGTTCTTCCAGAGGACCTGAGTTCAATTCCCAGCAACCACATGGTGGCTCACAACCATCTATGATGAGGTCTGGCGCCCTCTTCTGTAAAACTGTATGCATAATAAATAAATAAAATCTTAAAAAAAAAAAAAAAAAAAAAAAAAAAAAAAAAAAAAAAAAAAAAAAAAAAAAAAAAAAAAAAAAAAAAAAAAAAAAAAAAAAAACCTCAAGTCCAAATGAATCCACATCCTTAAGGTAAAACCAGATACACTGACATTGATAAAAGAGAAAGTGAAAAATAGCCTTGAACTCAGTGGCACAGGAAAAGACTTTCTGAACAGAACATCTTTAGCACAGGCACAAACATTAGCAACTAATAAATGATCTTATAAAACTGAAAATTTTTAATAAGGCAAAAGACACCATCACTCACTCAGGCAAAGCAGTAACCTACAGAATGGTAGTTTTTAGCAACTCCACATACGATAGGAGACTAATATCTAAAATATAAAAGGAACCTCCAAACTGGACACCAAGAAAAGAAATGATCCAATTAAAATGTGGTACACATCTAAACAGAGAATTCTCAAAAGAGGAAACTCAAATGGCCGAGAAACACTTAAAGAAATGTTCAGCAGCCTTAGACATCAGAGAAACCAAAACTCCTTTGAGAATTTACTTTTTACCGGCCAGAATGGTCAAGATAAGCAAATAAAAAACAAATTGTGATAATGAGCAAGTGAAATAAGGGAAACATTCATCCATTGCTGGTGGGATTATAAACTTATATAGCCACTATGGAAATCAGTGTGTTAGTTCCTCAGGAAGATGGAAATCGGTCTACCTCAGCCCAATCATACTACTTTGGGGAATAAACCCAAAGGATGCTTCAGGGATGCTTGTTCAGCAGTGTTGATTGCCGCTCTATTCATGATAACTAGAAATTGTAAACAACCTAGATGTCCTTTTACAGAAGAATAGATGTGGATAAGGACATATGTAGTACATTAACACAATGGAATATTACTCAGATGGTAAAAAAAAAATGAAATCATGAAATTTGTAAGTAAATTGATGAAACTAGAAAAAAAAATCCCAAGTGAGATAACTTCAGATATCAGAGTTGACCAGAGAACCAAGCCAGGTCTAGGAGTGGAGACTGACACCCTCAATTCTCGTATTAGGAATATGGAAAGAGGAAGGTAAAAGAGCTGTGCAGTGCAAGAGAAGAGGGGTTTTCAGTTTTTCCAGAGACATCCCCCTTCCTTTGCAGTGAGGACTCAGTGGCTTTCAGTTGGAGGATTCTTGAGAACAAGCCTGAGAAGTTGGCTGGGTAGCTGTGTTTTGTTTCTGATATTCCAGCATTTCCCCAATATCCGGCTCCAATTTTTAGTATCTACTAACTAGAGTTAGCACAATAGTAATCCAGAGAGACAAATACAGTATGTGTTTGCATGTGTATATATAGATGTTAGCTGTTAAATCTTTCATAAACAAGCTGCAATGCAAGCTCATCTTAATTTGGGAAAGAAAATGTTAGGCATGCCACAAAATAGGAAAACTGATCATACTCCCTGAATTGTAACTTGGTGAGCTTCCTGCCTGTGGTTTGATCTGTGTGTTCTGCACTGGGTTTGCTGTACAATCTCTGCAAGAACTGCCTGTCTTGCTCCTTGAGGAATGAACCTAGTAAAAAGCTGACATTGGGGGCTGGAGAGTTGGCTCAGCGGTTAAGAGCACCGTCTGCTCTTCCAGAGGACCCGGGTTCAATTCCCAGCACCCACATGGCAGCTAACAACTGTCTGTAGTTCCAGTTCCAGGCACCAACGCTAATAAATAAATAAAGTTTAAAAAAAAAAGCTGACACTGATGAAGTAATAGTTCTAAAAGTCTCTTTTCTGAGGGGACTTCCAGTCTGGCTTCCCATATATAGCTATGTCCACCCATCCCATCTCTTAACTTTGTATACATTTATGAATCTCTTATCTTTCATTGCCTTGTCATTTGATCCAAAGACATGGAGATGGCTTTGTTTCGGAAAATGCATGGCTATGTTTTCCCTAGATACTGGTTCGTTTTAGGACAGTCTTCTTTTACTTCATCAAATACTATTTCTTGCTATATTAGCACTGTGGCTTATAACAAAAGAATGAATCTAAATCTTAAGTTCAAGGTCCAGGAGGTGCAACCTCTTCACAGAAGTTGAAATCAGTGATCTATCTACTCTTCTGTATTAGGGCAAGGCTAGTTCTCCAGATGTAACATAATCAGTAAATAGGCCCATGTTATAAGGTATCAATGATGATTACATGAAAAAAATGGGTCACTGTGGTAAGGAATACAAATAAACTGGGCTTTATTTCTCTTCAAAACACTTGCCCCATAGTAGTTCTGTGGAACCATAAGCAAGAGCAGTTTGCCTGTATTTTCTTGTCTTTAAAACAGGGGAAGTGATTCCCTATAATAAGTCAGCAGAGCTAAAAATGAAATAATGGATGAGCCTTTTTGTAAACTCTAAAGTGATGTGCATATAATTTGCTAAACAGATACAAGTACTGTCAAGTGGCCACAAGAGACATAAAATGATGCCTACAGAGTTCTCACATCAAGCACACTCACAGTAAATAACACAAAAATATTAAATTATTTAGATGCCATTTCACTGGAATATCTACAATCCAGAATTTTATTGCATGCATTTACAATTCATCCTTAAAAGAGTAAAGATAACTATAAAGTATAATTTAAATACTTTTATGCGATGGTAGGAGATTGTAGGTCACATAATTTATGTATAATAGCAGGTAGACTCATTAGGGATGAAATGGCATGAGCTGGGAAGATTGATGAAAGCATCTCAACAGAGTTGCCAGGTTACCGAAGTGGGATTTCATAGGCTAATCTGAGTAGAGTAAGAGATAGATAAGTTATTATTTAGCCTACACCTCCCAACAATGACTGGGGACCAGCAGAATGTGTTGTTCAGGATAGACTAGAGCACTCCCTCCAGAGGAACACATGACCCAGTCTTGATGTAAAAAGCGGATCTGCCAGGAGTGGATGCTGAACTAAGCCACATTGGGACCTTGGGACCACCTGCCCTGCTGGGGAGGAGATAAAGTGATGTGGAGAAGACAGAGTGACTGGGAGGGGTGGGAGGGGGAAGGGAGTTTGAACAAGAGGATACACGGATAAAGAATATGACTTTATTCATAATAAAAAGAAAAGAAGAAAAGACACCATGCTCATTCTCCTTTGGCTTTTGCTAAACCTTTTATTTGGTCACATTTACAGTCAAATATTACACTATCTTCCATGTAGTTCAACTCATTCTTCCTCGCCATGACACCATGAAGTAGTTACCAGTATTACAAGTGAGAAAACCCAAGCTTTGATTAGATGTGTCCTGAAGTTCTTTAGTCCTTATTACAAGTGCAGTCTATGTTTATACTGCTACCACTCCAACTTTATAATAAAGCTGGCAAGTTCAGGTCGAGAACTACAGAAGGAGAAGACAGTGCTTGGACAGCGGGGTCCTGGGTTTGTGTGCTGGGGAAGACATTGACTCTGGGGTGGAATGGAAATCTAACTTAGAGTCTCATAAAGGGCAGAAAGTGGCAATCTTTTCCATGTGGGGTTGCATTTGGAGAGCCAATTTGACAAGCTTGTGGATGACTTTTTTTGGTTTTTAATAGAAGTGAGAAGAAAGCAAACATGATGACCAGTAAAAGCAACAGGAGACAAGAGAAATAGTGTTAGTTAGGCTGCATGCTAGACTTGCTTTAGTTTTAAGATAAGTGCTTAAGATGTGTGATATTTTTTTCTCTCTTTTAAAGTTGACAGCCCCAAAGTTTGGAGGTAGCATAGTTCAGTAAGTTGAAGAGCTCAAATTTAAAACCATACACACACACACACACACACACACACACACACACACACAGCTCACAAGTTTTTTTTTTTTAATCTTCCTTTTTGTTAAATATCCTGATCACAGCCTCCCTTCCTTCCCCTCTAGTTTACCCTTATTAGCTCAGAAAGGGGCAGGCTTCCCATGGGCATCAGCAGATCACAGCATATTAAGCTGCTGTAAGATCAAGTACCTCCCTCTGTATTCAGGCTAGGCAAGGCAATCCAGCATGAGGGACAGATTCCCAAGAGCCAGCCAAAGCTCCTGCTCCCATTGCCCAGATTCCCACAAACAAACCACAACTATCACATACATGCAGAGGGCCTAGATTGGTTCCTTGCAGGCTCCATAGTTGTTGGTTTAAATTCTGTGAGTTCCCATGAGTCAGGCCAACTATTTCTGTGGGTTTTTCTCTAATGTCCCAGAACCACCCTGGCTTCTTCCTCCTTATCCTCAGCAAGACTTCCTGAACTCTACTCACTGTTTGGCTGTGGGTCTCTGAACCTTCTTCCATCAGTCACTAGATAAAGGTTCTCTGATGACCATAGTAAGAGTCACCAATCAGATCACAGAGGATGACCAGTTCAAGCTATGCATCCACTGCTGACAGGAATCTTAGCTTGGGCCATCCTTGTAGACTAGTAGATGTTTCTCTTGCATCAGTCTTCTACTAGACTCTGTAAAGCTCCCATTTCTACTCATCTCTCTTAGTATTCCCTGATACACCCATCCCCAACCAGATCCTTCAAGTTCCCATGCACACGATACTACCCAGTCCAACCAGAAAATCTTCTCTATTTTCCTTTCCTTGGGAGATCCATGTGTCCCTCCTTGGGCCTTGTTTGTTACATAGCTTTCTGGGTCTGTGGATTGGAGCATGGTTATCATTTACAGTCACCATCCACTTATGAGTGAACATACCATGTTTGTTTTTCTGGGTCTGGGTTATCTCAATCAGGATAATATTTTTTTTCTGGTTACATCCATTTGCCTTTGAATTTCCTCATGCTACTGTTTTTTTGTTTTGTTTTGTTTTGTTTTTTTAATAGCTGAGTGATATTCCACTGTGTAAACGTACCACATTTTTTTTTATCCCTTCTTCAGTTGAGGGGCATCTAGGTTGTTTCTAAGTTCTGGGTTTACAAATAAATCTGTCATGAACAAAATTGGGAAAGTGTCCTTGTGCTATAATTGAGCATTCTTTGAAAAGCCAACAAGTTTGATCAATATTTAAGAACCTGTTGCTATAGTCCCAAGTGGTGATTTGCACATAGTCAAATGGATTATACTTATTATTAAACAAGACAATTTTGTAAAACCACTACCATTCACTACTTTCTGATTTATCTTTACAATTTGATGAATTAGGTTTTTATATTTCCCATCCTAATCTAAATTTGAAATGTTTTCTTATCATCTATTCAAAAAAAAAAAAAAAAAGAAAACAAGAAAAAATGATTTCAAACACCCACAACTTGGAATATAAAAGTTGAGAATAAAAGTTAAAGTTATAAAAGTTAAAGAAGTTAAAAGTTAAAGAAGTCAAGCTATTTGCTTAACTTCTCTGTGAAAGTCAATTGCAAAGAACTGGCTACTTAATCTATAGAGGTGACCTAACGTATGTGATCCTATGCCATTCATACACTGATCTCACAGATCTGTCTTTCTAATGCTAACTTGTTAATCCAAACAGTCAATTTATATTCAGTAAGGACAAGGGTGGTGGAACAGGACGGGATGAAGAGGGTCTAGGACCCCAGTTTTACTTGTAAGTTGACCACCAATGCCCATGACATTGTGTTTCACTAGACCTCAAGTTTACAAACCAAAGATCACTGAGAGTTACTTTTAAATTTGAATGTGAAGAATTCAAATACCCCTGGGTGTATCTAACCTTATATATGAGGAAGTCACAAGAAGCCTTTTTCTTACTGGATGTTGAGAATTATTTGGAGAAATAACCAAAATTGCAATAATTCTGCAATACAGAGCCATGTCAATTAATAAAGAAGATGACCAAATTATGTCCCTTCTCTTATGGTTAATGGATTTTTATGAGAAGATCTTATTTTCTCATTTGAGATGATCTACATCAATCTTCCCTCACAGCATGACCTCTTTTATTAAAAAGAGCCAGGACTCACACACTCCTGTTGCTTTGTGATTAGATGTGTGCTCTCATTTTTCCATAAGTGAGTTCCAAGGGGAATCATGGAGGTTTTAAGTAAACTCCAATTTCCTGCCCATACAATACTATGTCACACTCACCATGGCCTTGGGGGTTCTTCTGGCTAGGTAGAGCATTCAGCAGGCTGACCGGTACAGAGAATACAAATGGAACTATGTTGAGCCCAAGTCATGTCTGCTCTTTCCAGCTCAATGGCGCTGGGATCATGACACTGTAGTTATGATCCTCAGTCTCTTTATATGGCCAAGGGGACTTATATATCTTTTGCAAAGTTTATTGAGATAATTAAAGCACACCATGGGGACAAAGTACTTACATAGCTGCAAATGACAGTAATTTATTTAACATGTGCTAGATTAGAGTAAAATAATGTTTACTTCCAATAAATGAAACACTAGGGACATTGTATCATTGGAGTATATTTTAGTGGCCAGTATCACCAATGAGCTGAGATGACAGAGCTCAATGTCCTGAGGTAATGAACCACTGGCCATCACTAGAAGGCAGCTAGTGACTGTATTCTTAAAATATATAACTAATGCAAACTAATGCATGGCATAGAATGACTGGACCTCAATAAAAGGGCAAAAGAACTAACTAGCTAGCTCTGGCTGAGTTTGGGGAATCCACTTGGCCTTTCTAAGATTATTTTCTCATGCATATGCTTATGATATTGATAATGGGTGCTATGAAATATCACAGATATGGATGATGTGAATATTAAAGAACATGATGTATTCAAAAATTTCTTGCAGTTTGCCATGCATCCTCCAGATATCCCTTACCATCTTTAAATTTTCTCATCAGTGTTATTTTCAGCTAAAACCACCAGAGGTCAGAATTTCACATACATTGCTGAAAGAAAGTACCATGATAGGAATAAAAATAATAAAAGAACATTTTCTGCTAAGCAGGTCTAAAACAAACATTTCAAGCTCAGAAAGAAATATAATGGGGACTTTCAGCAAAGCTGTCTTGAGTAACTAACATGCTTAACCCCCCAAATTGGTACTCTATGCATTTGACAGGTAGGCAAAGGAAAGAGAAGCAAAATTTGTTAAATATACGTTAATAACATCTGTACAAGACTAATTTATGGTGATTATTTCACCTCAAAAATAAGAAATATATATTATGAATGTCCATTTTTCAAATAAAGAAGCTGAAGCATAAGTAGATCTGAAAAAAAAAAAAAAAAAAAAAAAAAAACTAGTGCTTTTTTCCCCTGGATGTGCTTCAAAAAAACGATGCTGAAAAGCATGTCTGCTTATTAAACCGCAAATTCTATAACTGAATAGTATGACTGGTGTTTCATTTGCAAGTCTGAATAACTTATTTAGTTTCCACTCTCCCAAGCAAATTTAGAGTTAAGTTCCTTTAATTGTCTGTTTCTCAGAGTATCTGGAAATTTCTGAGCAGAGTACTACTGTGCTGGTAAACACAGAAATGAGATGATTAGCCCAGGAGAAAAACATGCACTGGCTTGATTGTAGGAGAAAAGATACTTCAGAAAAAAACTATAATTTGTCTCTTCACAATGTCCACTTGGCCATCAAAAATTTTGTTTTCCTTGTGAGGAGCCCAGTATCCAGACCTGCCTTCTTTGGTGTTGGGGAGGGGCTACTGTAATTCTTACAAGGATTAAGTTTACATTCAAAAGAAGGGTCTATGTATTTCTTGTGCATCCACCTCTACTATTCTTCCCAGGACAGAGGAAAGAAAACATCTAAACATGAGGTTGTTGCACTGTGAAGGCAATTTAGGAAGATTCAGGCCAACTGGGGGCTCAGCCTAGAGCTTGAATCCCAAGCTTGTTATTTAGATACAAGTCCTAAGCTTGTTCCTTAAGGACAACTCCTAAGATGTGTTTCTTTTATTATTTTTAAACTCAAGTCATTTGTCATGGTGCCTGGACTTGGAAAGTGTTCAGTACCTTACAGAGTCATAGAGTCTCTTTACTGAGAAGGGAACTTAAAGATTGCCCTTAGTGCAAAGGCCACATGCTTCATAAGAGGAATCCATATCTGTATCTTTAAGTTGAGAAATTCTGAAATACAATGTTCCAAAACACCTCTCCCAGTTTCTTCTTCAAGGTGCTCTTACATCTCCATCCCTCCATATTAGCTTATTATCTGCTCATCATTCTCCCTGAGCTCAAGAAAAGAGTTAAGCTTCAATGGATTGAAACAGTACCCCTGGATTTCTGGTGAGAAGACTCAAGCTTCATACTAGGTGTAGAAATGACTGAAGAAGACTCATGGACCCCACTGCTTCTCAATAAACACTATGTATGGATTGAAGAGATCAAATGAAATAATGTAGTTTGATTTTTCAAAAAGTTAGATGTCTTCTTTTTCCCTTTTAAAGACTTTCATTTTTGTAAATTAATTCAGTGTTCACAGATAGACAAGAGTGCCCCTGAACTTGTAATTCTCTGGCTTCAACCTCTTGAACATTGTGGTACCTGGGTCATTTTGCAAAGATTTGAGATTTGACTGCCCAGTGCATGCAGCCTTAGAAAAATCAACATTTGGTGAGTGCTTTTCTCAAGATTCTCCTGCAATCTTGCTCATGCCTATACAAATGCTGTCCTTATCTGCTCTACAGAAACCTGCCTGAGCCTCAACCCAACACTTCCTCAGAAAACTCATATAAAAATTATCTCTTTATTGTTCATGACACTAATATAATATTTAGCATACTGTTGTGTCTAAAACGGGGCCTAACAATAAACAATCAGTGTCCATTAGTAGAATTACAAGAGACATAATTGTTGGATGGAAATATGCTATGTTTAGGGTATTTAATAAGAGTTTCTCATGTGTTCTTATTCCATTGTGGAAATTGTAGCTTTTTCTTCAAGGGAAAAAAACTTAACAATGCCATTCTCAATTAGATTCTCTCAGTTGCACAACTGAGAAAGCCTTCAATATTTAATCTTCATAACACTACAGGGAAAACACAGTTTCCTTGTAGCCTGTAAAAATAAAATCCAGGAATGAACTTAAGTACATACTTTATTTCTAACCAAAACTTTCTTTTCTGCACATTTGCCCTCATATTATTCATTTATTCACCCAAGGTCTCACTGTAACTCTCTGCAATTATTTTATGGTATCAAAGGTTAGAAGTTGGATTGCAATCTTAGGAGAAAATTAATTCACTGATTAAGAAAAATGCACTTTAAGCAATAGAAATTTAAATAACTGACAAGAATTGAGCCATGTTTCTTTTCTTTCTTTTTTTCTACTTGAGATTTTAAGCAGCTACCACTCTTCTATCCAATAGCCTGGGGAAGCATCAAATGAATTACTAACAGGAGAGAAGCAAAGTATAATGCAGGAGGCACTTGCAGAAAAGGCTACATGCTGAATCCGGGGAAACAGACTTATTAAAAACAAAATAAAACAACAACCAGTGCTAGAAGCATATTCGGACTTTGGACCTTGACTCTACTTGGGGGAAGAAAGCAATATTCTACCGTTCTCCAGGTAAAGGTAGTTGACCTCAAAGATTCCACTTTCAAATAAAAAAATTACTCACACATTATATTTGGTCCTTAATTAAAGCACAATCTTCCTCACTAAAACTCAGGAGCCCAATAATTATATATAATAATTAATTACATGTTAATTAAGATATGCTTCAGAATAAATTTTTATTTTTGACCTCCTAGTTATTTTTTGGGGGGGGATTTATTTTAGAATCACTGTGAGTGAGGAAAGGGTGAAAGGAAAGCAACCCTAGAATAAACATAGGTGACTTAATCAATGTGGGTATGAATCTTCATCTCCAGATAGGTACAATGGAAAAGGTAATCACAGTCCTCAGTGATTGCCATCAGACTCATCCCAGGATCCCATCTTTGCTTACTTTCTTTAACCTTCAACCAAGGGAAGTCTATAGTTAGTACTTAATAGTCCAGTGATTTCTGAAATAGATAAGAAGTCAGAGGAAACCAGGGAGGAGAGGGTGAGAAGTCACCCAGCAGCTATGGTGAATTTGAGGTGAGGAAAGAGATCTTATATATTATATGAAAGTTGAGGTTTCTTCCTCACCTTTAGGTCCTGGTGAAATTGTGTGTGTGGCACAGACTTCTGCAGCAGGTCGACTATCAATATCCAGACCCAGACTCTGAAACTGCAAGAGAAACAGCAGTAGCAGGATGAATTGGTTGCTTCTCAGCAGAACTCTAAAGCCATTCATGACTGCGGTTCTTCAAAAGAGGGTCTACAAAACATGCTAAATAAACAGCGTTATTTCTAAGTAAAACCTGCTGCAGAGAAAAAAAAGGATGTAGCTGAAAACTACATTCCAGAAATGGCTGCAAAGACAAGGAGGAGGCATTCCCTTGGTTGTTTATTTTCTCAGGATCCTAAATAGGCCATACATGGTCCAGACTGTTTCTCTTCAAGTGACAACAGTTTATTGAAAATTATCTCTAAACTAAACACTGGGATCTGCAGGTCACTGGAACTCTCCCCATGAGCAGAGAATAGAGATGGTTACTGCTTTGACCTCCAGCTGGCTACTTAGTTTGCATTGAGCTTAAACATTGCATTCCAGGGGTGCGGAGGAGGTTGTGACCTGAGATTTCTG
Organism: Sigmodon hispidus; assembly: GCA_004025045.1. Classification (NCBI taxonomy): domain Eukaryota; kingdom Metazoa; phylum Chordata; class Mammalia; order Rodentia; family Cricetidae; genus Sigmodon; species Sigmodon hispidus. Next base: position 228,109 of record PVIH01000807.1, read on the forward strand.
CACAGTTTGCAAACATTTTGCATGCCTTTGAGCTTTTCACAATGCGATACTAGTTATTGAATGTGGCAGTTGACCACAAACGCTCTCAATATTCCTATGACATAGCTCTTTCTCTTGAGACCAAAACTTACCTTGGGAACTCCAAATGAATGAATAACCATATTTTCTGCAAATCAATCTGGTAATAAGTATGAAAGCTATTAAACATGCTTATAACTTTGGGCTTGCTAATGGCCCTTCTAGCATTCCTCCTTAAGGAAATAATGTGAAATGAAGACAGCTTTATTTGAAAAATGTGACAAAATGAGAAAGGAGATGATTTGACTATTTACATAGTAATAATTGACAAATTTGGGTGAAATAGAAATGTGTGGGTATGATGTTGTTGTAAGTCCTTTAATTAATTAGAGAGAAAGCATTCAATTATATTTCTTAAAAGACAGAAGATTTTTATATAGATTATATGATTTTAATATGGACATGTAGGCATGATTGTGGGGCCGAGGTCTTTGTATTTCTCTAGTATTTCTATTCTCATGTATCTGCTTATTTCACCATGAATAGTCTATACTTAACTATATATCTATTAAAAATTAGAATAAGTCATTTACATTGAATTCCTAATATTCTTTTTTATTCTCTCTCTGTATTTCTGGCTCTTTCTCTCTCTCTTTGTGTGCATGTGCATGTGCTTGTGTGTGTGCGAGTGCGTGTGCATGTATGCGTGTGTGCGTGTGTGCGTGTGTGCGTGTGTGCGTGTGTGCGTGTGTGCGTGTGTGCGTGTGTGTGTGTGTGTGTGTGTGTGTGTGTGTGTGTGTAGACCAGGGGTCAACATTAGGTGTCAATTGCTTTCCACCTTATGTTATGAGATGATGTCTCTCACTGTACTGGAAATTGCCAACTTGGCTAGGGTGGCTGGCTGGCCAACAAGCTCCTGTTATCTACATTCCCTGAACACTGGAATTGCAGGTGTAGGCTACTGTGCCTGACATCTTTATATGAATATTTGGTATGAAAATCAGGTCCCCATGCTTGTATGGCAAGCATTATACCAACTGATTTCTCTCCCCAGACCAGTATAAACCCTTTATTATTGAATTACTATATTGCGAGGTATTCTAACAAGAGTTGAATGAAAGATATTCCCAATCCATTCTTTATTGCATGAATTCTATTTTGTTGTATAATGAAAACCCTGAGCCAGATATCTAGGAAAAGCTGAAATAGTAGAGACAAAGAAACAAGCCACAGCCAGTTCTCACCCAGCCAAATCAGCCCCCAAAAGGTTGGTCCTATCTCCAGGAGGCCTCAGACTCAATCCTCTGAGTCCTCAGCTGTGATGATATATTACATATTTAGTAAAACCTGTAATATCAAGATATCAACCCACAGCAGAAACTAGGCAGACATAGCTCGGGAAATTCTTGAGCTTTGAGTACAAAGCCAAACAGCTGGACCTCAGCAGCACACACCTTTAATTCCAGTACAGAGAAATCTGGGAGTGGTGACCTATGTATGCCTTTAATCCCATAATTTCAGAGACAGAGAACTTTCTGTGCTTCTGTGAGTTCAAAGCTGACTACCAAATAGAGTAGTTCCTGCCTTTAATCCTAACCTGGATGGGATAGAGCTGGCAAGAAGGGTATTTAAGGCGGGCATAGGAAAACAGTAGCAATGCAGAAGTGACCAGGAGTGAGGCTGAGGGAGGCTGGAAGATAGTGGTGTCTCCTTTCTCTGATATTTCAGCCTTTCCCTGGTATCTGGCTGAGTTTCTTTCATTACAATCGTAATTACTGCTACACTCAGCTGAAAGGGAACTCAGGCAAAACTGAACTTCTGCCTCTTCTTTCTCCACTCAGGTATTTCACTTCCTGGTTCTACTTTCCTAGAGCTAGAATTAAAAGTGTGAGGTTCAGAACTAAAAAGGGAATTCTCAGCAGAGGAACTACGAATGGCTGAAAGGCACTTGAAAAAGTGCTCATCATCTTTAGCCATCAGAGAAATGCAAATCAAAACAACTTTGAGATATCACCTTACACCTGTCAGAATTGCTAAGATTAAAAACACAGATGACAGTCTATGCTGGAGAGGTTGTGGAACAAGGGAAACACTCCTCCATTGTTGGTGGGAGTGTAAACTTGTTCAGCCACTCTGGAATGCAGTATGGCAGTTTCTCAGAAACCTGGGAATCAATCTCCCCAAGGATCCAGCAATACTACTTTTAGGCATATACCCTAAAGACGCACATTGCACCCCAAAAGTATTAGCTCAACTATGTTCATAGCAGCATTATTTGTAATAGCAAGAACCTGGAAACAACCTAGGTCCCCTCAACTGAAGAATGGATTAACAAACTGTGGTACATCTACACAATGGAGTACTACTCGGCAGTAAGAAAAAATGATATCCTAAAATTTGCAGTCAAATGGATGGATTTGGAAAATATCCTCCTTGGTAAGGTATCACAAATCCAGAAACAGAAGCAGGGGTTGTGCTCACTCATTAGTGAGCTTTAAAAAAATATTGTTGTATATAAGAGCTGAAGGTTAGAACATAGCTAAATAACACAGTGCCTCACTTCTGCATTGATGGCCTCTGGCAGGGGTGTGAATGAAGAAAGAAATGTTTTCTTTAAGAGTCTGGCCACAGGGTGTTTAATTATGCTCCAGTAAGTAAATGAGAGCATGAATGGCTGTTTTTGTAAATGGGAAGATCATAAGTGTGGGTATGAATCTGAGATGACTGATAACTGAGTTTGATGGGGTGCATATATATATATATGTATATATATATGTATTTGCGTGTGTGTGTGTGTGTGTGTGTGTGTGTGTGTGTGTGTGTGACCACATCCTGGCTCTGTTTGGCCTTAAACTCACAAAAATCCAGAGGATCTTTGCCTCCTGAGTGCTGGGATTAAAGGTATGGGGAACCACTCCCTGACCTTCTTGGCTTGTCTCTCTTAGTCACTATGTTCTCTGATGTTTCAGGCCATTTTTATTAAATATACAATACATCATCACAATTCTTCTTTGGATTGGAAATGAAAGTCCTTACAGGTATGACTAAGAGTTAGGTCTTCAGAGATTTTATTACAATAATGGCCAAGCTAAGAAAAAAAAGTATGTATGCTAATTTCTCAGCTTTGGCTTAACAAAGCACCTAAAATTCAGTGTTTAAGCAACGAAAATTTGTACTGAAGCACTTTCTGGATGAGCTGGGAACACTTCCTCTCAGTAACAACAGGTTAACAGAGTGAGTAAACTGCTCAGAAAATACAGAGAAGAGGAAGGAAACTGACTTTGATTAGAAGCATCATCATATATGAGAGACGATTGATCTCAATATTACCTTATTTTAGTCTCACGTCCACCTTGTGGAATAGATAGTAAGCTACCCATTTTGCAGATAAAATAGCTAATTCTCAGAAAGGCTAAGCAATTTGTTTAAAGGCAACCACTGAAGAACCCAAACACACAAGATCAAATGTAAATTACTTCCCCAAATCCTTGCTCTTAGAAATCTAATTTGGTTTCTACAAAGGTGGTTGTTTCCAAGTTTTGAGGATGCATTGATTTTTCAGTCATTTGGGATGCCCAGAGTGTTTGTACTTATCAGGATGACAGTGACAGGAAGACGTGAGGACAACCATAGTGATGCTAGAAGCCTCAAATTCCAGACTTGTCATTAGAAGATACACAGCGGTGAAAAATGGCTCAATTTCAATCTCCATGCAGTGTATAAAGTGAGCTTTGACTTTCAATCTAATGCTCTTTAGAAATTGATGACCTTTAAATTATTTAGCCTAATCTGAATCTATTTCACTTCTTTTCAAGAATTTCCAAGAACATAGTGGAAGTAAACTTGTTAAATGTATGCATAGGGATGCCCTGGTTATCAAACTGAAGGAGGCTTAGTTCCTATCTTTGGCATAGTTTATTTCTTATATCTTCAATTGCCATCCTTTACTAAACAGCACATAAAGTACTTTTCTATATCTATCAATAGAATCTTATATCAAAATTTAATTTGTTATGCACTATTTACATATTTTACATATAAAATTATATCTAACCCATACAATATTGGGGGCATTTTAGGCCTTATTGATCTTATCAGTATGAACAGCACTGTAATGGGCACCATTTTCATCTCTGCAGCTAGTCTGTGTTCACTCTTTTTGACCCTTAAGGAAGGCAAAAATGCATGAGGCTTGAGAATTCATTGAATATTACAAACTACAGATAAGAAACACATGACTTAAGATGGTATCAATTATACTCATCTCTTTTTATTTTTAGGCTTAGAGCTGTAGTTCTCTTTCCTTATCACTGATAAACATGGGTGCTTAGAACTGTGATATTCTAAGAGAAATTTCATATATCAGGAAGGATCAGAAATACATAATACATATATCATATATCCTATCTTTTACGTAAAAAGGCTGCCCTCAAAATTCCTCAAAGACTTTAATTTGGAGGGCTTGGAAACATAATGTTCCTACTAAGTAAATATGGTAAGGAATTACTTTTGATGCAAAAACATTTAGGCCTTTTGGGTTAAGAAAATGCAAGAGTGGAGATTACAAAGTTTGGAGTACAGGTCTTCAATCTAAGAGAAAGTCTAGAGCTGTTATTTCTATGGAGGAAATGCAGACAAGGTATTGTAGGTGAAAGCAGAACATGGAAAGAGAAGTTCTCAAATATAAATTTGGAGAGAGCCACCTTCGGTGCTAGCATATACACAGAGATGTACATATACACACATACATAACACTCTGTAATGGAATCCAAAGGATAAGAAAGTTTAGACATCTATGTCAACCAAATCTAGAAGCATGAGATGAAGGCTGGGCACAAGCTATAGAAATTAGGAGTCAGTAGGTTACAAAAATTAATAATGAATGTAATAGGACACTAAGTGGAATGATTTAAACAAAAAGAATGGTATAGTTACATCCTAGGCCTGAAAAAAAAACCTCTAATAATGGGAACACCGATTATTAATGAATTTTTGTCATGTGCCTGGCACTGTGATAATCTAATAAACTAATAATGTAATGTTTAGTATTAATTTTTGTAGAAAGTATTTTATATATAACATATGTGTGTATGTATGAATGTATGTATGTATGTATGTATGTATTACAGCACAAAAGAAAACCTGTAGGAAATGTGGTTTATAACACAAATGAACAAAGGCGATGTCTTTGAATGGTGCCCAAGTCTCATTACCCTAATTATTTACTCTTTATACCCAGAAACTAACAATTATTTCTTCTTAGCAGTGCTTACATAAAAATGCAGCAAAACCTAAGCAGCACGACAAAAGAGTCAATGGAATCAGCACTGATTTCTTTTTTTTTTAATTTTTTTTTATTTTCTTAGCACTGATTTCTTAACAAGTTTGTAAATATATATCTATGTATCTATATAGAAAGTGTTGATGCGAATCCTCTTGTGACTCATTTAAGGCAGCAGGTATGTATATGAAAATTATGTACATGGTATTAACATTATGCGAAAGGTCTTTCCAAGCAATACATATGAGATGACAGAGATTTTGAAACAGGAGAACTTTGAAATTGTCAAATTATGTTCAATGTGTTTTTAGTGTGCTAAAAATACCTCCTGCTGCCCAGGGAGACTTCGTCTAGTATTTGTAAGACTTCACATTCACTTCTTCCTCAGACTGAAGCAACTGAAAAATTCAAGTCAACATTGGTTTTACTTCAGAACATTGTGTTGAAACAGACAATAAGTCCAACAAGGTTACAGCTCCAATCAAACTTGAAGATTGTTAAAGTTAGATCCCCAAAGATAAGAATCCATGTCTGGCTTTCAAATCTGTCTCCAGAATTTTACATATTCTTGACTCCTTTTTTCTTCCATTCTCCAGGACGATTTATTTCAGTCTTAGCAGTACCAAATATGACATACTACTACAGTGAATAGCACACAACTTTTCCTTCTGTTATTCTTATGCACATTTTAATGGGTTGAGTGTGAGTGACAGCTTCCTAGAGATGTATTCATATCCTGACCCTGAATTTGTGAATTGGAACTTATCAGGCAGAAGTGTTTTGCAGATGTAATTAAGCAAGATGTTTTAAAATGAGATCATGGGTTATCTGTGTTGGCCTTAAGTCCAATGGCAGGAGTCCCTTATAGGAGACACCCAAACAGACAGACAAGGACAGGAGTAGAAGCACTTGTGAAGACAGAGGACTTAAGCAACCATTAGCTAAGCAATATCCTTGCATCTTCCAGAAGATGTAAAAGGCTGGGAAACAGTCTTCTCATGAGCTAAGAGTGAGCTCAGTGTTGCTGACACTGTGAGCTTGGATCTTTGGCCTTAAGAAACGTGAGATAATAAGTCCCTGTTGTTTTTAGCTCACCAAGTTTGTGCTAATTTCTTACAGCAGTCCTAGGAATCTGAAATGTCATCATTCTTGAGATTTTCGTGCACAGTTACTGGAAGAAATGACACATTTTCTCAGTGCCTGACAGAGACCTAAAAACATCTGTTCTTGTGCATTTTAATTATCATGCATCCTGCTTTAGGGAAAACCAAATCCAAGGTATGAAATGAGCATACCCTAAGGCAGAAGCATTTTACTAGCAAGAACAAGCAGAACAACCACTTCATCTCCACACAGGGTTTCCTGACAAGTTGATAGAAGTTGACATTGGGACTTTGGACTTTTGGCTTTGTCCATTCTTGTAAATGCCTTATTGGATTTGAGTTTTCCTTTGTGGTATGACTAAATTTGATGCAGTTTGGAAGCAATGGAATTCAGTAGAATGGTTTTTACAGTGCATATTTAGAAGACAGCATGCAAATGTGGCCATCATTATTTTACTTTTTACATTTCAAATTAAATATGGATGAAAGCATAATTTAAAAACTCAAATGGTGTTAGAGGACTCATGAAATAAAAACAGAAGCTTACTGCTTCTCCTTGCTTTCCACTTCTGATTATTATCCCCAGAAGAAAGCTATTCTAACAGTTTTAGTGTTTATTCATTTATCTCTTCTACATTTTAAATAACAACCATATAATCATGATATTTTTAAAATGTAGATACTTATTGGCTTCTTAATATGGAAGATGTAAATTTTTTTCTCTTTTACCCTCCTTCTGCCCTATACACATTTCTGCTGATTTTATCTTTGTAACTTAATAATAGTGTAATTTTGAAACAATACTTAATGTTTACACTATGATAAATTACTCACAGTCAAGTCACAAAATGCATTATAATTGCATTTTGTTTCTTGTACTATTCTTTTTCGGAAGTTTAATGAATGTATTATTTTTTTTTGCATAGATTTCTATGTACCAGTCCTAACTTACACACAAATTCTTTGAAATTTATCACTTCCACAGGAATGTAAAATGTTCAGTTAGTTTTTACTGTCCTTCTTAGATATGTCTCTCCTGGAATCCTTTGGCTTATTGCTTTACTTAGGCTGGTATGCTTGTTACAGAGCAGCTATGCTGCGATTTCCTTTGTCATTGTCTGGGTATCAGGGCACTATACCCTGATTTCTTATAACCACATATTTTTGTATGGGTTTCATATCTTATTTTATGAATATGTTTTATAGTAGCTTGCTGGGATAGAATGAACTTCAGATTACATCTAGAGACAAAGTATTCCTGAAAATACAATAATTCTACTTTTATATCATGTGACAGTTTTGCTGGGTATAGAATCACAGGGTGAAAATAATTTTTTGTCTGATACATAGACATTGCTCTGGCTTTGCCATTGAGAATTCTAGTGCTATTCATGTTCTCTACATTCTATAAAATTTTTTTGTCCTTTCTCTGAAATTTTTTGAGTTTCTTTTTGTATTGCATATTCTGTAAAGTTAGCACTATGACCTTGACTTTGGCCTTTGCATTTTCTTTATAAGGTTATCTGTAGTCTGTCACATCTTGAAATGACTGCACATCAGTGTTTCAAGTTTTCCTCTGTTACTGTTTCATAATTTCCTTGTGTTCTTTTTTGGCTATCTCCAAACATAGCCTACATATTTATTTTTCTTATTCTATATTTACATAAATATATTGAGTAATTTAAACTGATACTCTAATGTTTCTCAACCTCTGACTCTGACTTTTAATTTTTCTGTTAGAGATAACTCATATTTTTATATTGAAACATCATAAATTAAATGGAATGCATATCGTATGGCATTTAAAGAACAATTTATTCAATAAATATTTATTGAATACTTGAGTACTTATTCCATAATAGGGCCTATTTTTCCTGTATCAGTTACTGAACATAGAGCTTTATGAATGCCAGGCAAGCACTCCTTTACTGAGCAATATCCCTACCCTCTTCTTACTCTTTCTTTTGAGAGAGTGTTGTTCAGTTTCTTGGGCTAGTCTTGAGCTTATTCTGTAGCTTATACAGACTTAGATTTGTGACCCTCCTACCTTAGTCTCTTAACTGCCTAGGATTACAGGTTTATGCCACTAATGTTGGGTGTTATACCTGTTTCAACAATCTGCCACCTTAGTTTTTTATCAATTACAGTCTCCAGAGAAACACTTTCTGGTTTTTTGATTGTGCCTATTTCATAAAAATTTCCACATTTATGTTTGTTTTAATTTTTTATGTTTCTTATCACTATCTCTGCTGAAATATCTGGTAACTCTACATTAATCCATTCATAGTTAAGAGCTGTGAAATGTTATGAGGAGGCTCTATGTCTATGAATTGAATTAGTTGGTGTGTTGTGATGATTAATTTTAATTTTCAATGCAGTTATGATCATCTGAGAACAGAGTCTTAGTGAGAGTGTGGTTGTATCTGTAGGGGAAAGACTTCATTATGTTTATTGATGTAGGAAGACTTATTCCACTGTGGGAAGCACCATTCCCTGGGCTTGAGTCCTGGACTTTATAATAATGAAAAAAAAAAAAAAACAAACAATCTGAGTAGTAAGCATGTATGCACTCATTCATCCTGCTTTTGACTATGGATATGATGTGACCAGCTGTTTTAAATTCTGGCTGCTTTAACTTCTGCTTAATATGCTAGGATGTATTGTAACCTAAAAATGTGAGCTAACCCTTTCTACCCTAAGTTGCTTCTTAGCAAGGTATTTTATCATACCAGCAGAATAGGAACTAGGACATTAACAGATTACAACTACTTTAGTGTAGGGTAAAATGATAGTCATACCCTAATTTATGAAGAGCCTTCTATTATCATCATTGTTAAAGCATCTTCCTGTCCTGGACAAGTCATTCAAGGTACTCTAATCTTTTGCCCAGTGTGACATACACATCTCCCTAATTGCATTTAAGTATGGGTAGGATTTAACATCTCTTTAGATTCATTTTAACTTTCTCTTTTTCTTCTGTGGCTCACCATGACTTCAGTTCTCCCTGATGTCCCCTAAAATAGACTCTTTCTAGTTCAATCTCTGTATGACAGAACCCCAATGTAAAGATTCAAATGTATGAAGAGGATTTTTCTAGACATTCAGAATGCCTGGAAATCCCAGAGTAGAAATTAACTTTTATAGACTTCCCTTGTCTTCTAATTTAGCCTCATTTTGCTAACAAACCCAAATAGCATCTTGTAGCTTTAGTACCCAAGTCTTCTGGATTTCTGGTGTGTTGTTAACTTAGATCTTTTTGTCATCGTTGGTGACAGGTAATTTTCATATCTCACTGGTCTCTTTAGATTGTATTTTCAAAATAACAGTGTCACATTCTCAGTGTCTCGCTCCTTTTTTGCTTTCTGTCATTGAGGAATGTTTTATTCTATGATACTATTTTGGGGACATTCTGTAGGGAGCAGAGAATAAACATGTAGATTCAATCTGCCATATGGACACAGATGTTCCAAAATTACTTTGTGATATAATTTGATGGAACTCCTGTGGGAAAGTGTTCGGAAATGAGGTTAAACAACATATTTTTCTCCATAAAAATCAGAACCAGGGAGAACATTCCAACAATGGCTATGTAAAGTGCTCAGAACATTCTTACCACAAACATCCATAACACTACATGACATTATAAAAAACAATCATTCCAAGGCGGTACACATTGGCCAGAGTAGGCAAGCTTGTGTATATTTATTCTTGCAAAGCTGCCACAGATTTGTGTAAGAACAGTGATGTTTAATGTCTTTGTATAAAGGAAGTCTGCCACTGTGAGCATCTCAGTTGGTGAATGCAACTATTTGATGAGCAGGGTTGTCCTGAATTTACAGTGCTTTTGTTGCTGTAGGATAAACTCAACATAAAGTATGGTTTGAAAACACACCACTGGTTTCATAAGCAACTTGTAAGTACAGAAATAAACACGCATGTTAAAGATTAATTGCTTGTTAATAAATAACCTGCTGTGATTTGAATGAGAAGTGTCCTCAGCCTCATGTGTTTGAATATCTGGCCCCCAGCTGGTGATGCTGATTTGGGAGATTATGGGATGAAATTGGTAGGGTGGGAGGCATTGCTTGAGGATGTGCAACACTGAGGATAGGCCTGTAAAGGTCAAGAGACTGAGTTCACTTCAGCCCAAGGTTTTTGCTCCTTCTCTGCCACTGTGATATGATAGATCCCATTACCAATGATGGAGCTGTTTCAGCCATGACACTGACCACCATGATAGAGTGAATCCAAAGCAAATACTCTTTCCCTATAGGAAGTTGTGTAAGGTCATAGTAATGTATAAGTATCTAAAAGAACACCAGATAAATTTAATGAGTAAATGGCAGACTTGTTAACAACTGGCTCTGGAAAACTATCCACATGCAATCAAATTAACTTAGAACTGTATCTCACGTATGCAGAAAGGACATTCAAAAATGAAAAAAATCTTTATGATCTCTAGTTAGGTAGAAAGTTCTTACTACACAAAATCTCACTTTGTGCAAAGTTATAAATTATACTACATCAAAACTAGAAACAACAGGGGCTGGAGAGATAAACTTGCTGTTTTATCACAGGATATGAGCTTGGTTCTAAGCACTTATACTGGGAGGTTCTCAAATGGCTATAACTCCAAATTTTGGAGATCCAATCCCCTCTTCTGGTACCTGCATGCACCTCAATGCACTTATATATGCACATAAAATAAATATTTAGAAATTAGAAATATTATTATAAAAAGTATTGCTTAAAAAGATACATTATCAGACAAGTTGCAGACTGAAAGAAAATATTTTCAAATTATATATTTATAAGAGAACTTGTACATAAGGAAAATATTTACAAATTATATACTTAATAAAGGACTTGTACCCAACTGAATAGTAATACATATGATCAACTAAAAATTATCAAAACATTTGTACAGACATAACAACAAAAATAAATAGCTAATGTATATAAGTGTATAAGATGTTTATTCATCAAATACCAAAGAGAAATTATAAATGGGCAAAAGTTTACATCATTAAAATTAATTTGCTATTACTCAGTTTTGGGCAGGATCAAGTAATTTGAAATAATCATTGATTGTTGTGATATACAGTTATATGGTTCCTCTGGAAATTAATTTGTTGGCTCTTTAGGAAATTTAAATGGAAACTTCACACAAAGACCCAAGCAATTCAACTCCTAACTGTCTATTTAAAAGAAAAAGGTTATAACCACATTACTTTATGTAGATAAAGGTTGCCCATAACTTTAATAATAATAAAAACTTGGCCAAAATTGCAAGGATACATCAATCAGTGAGTACACCTTAAAATATTGCTATTTATTTCTAGTAAAATATAAATTAACAGTTATGTTACTTGGTTAATAATGAATACAAACATGGATGATATCTCTCCAAACTGTGCTATCTAAAAATAAAAAAAACCAAAGACCCAACAAGTACTTGTTATATGATTCCTTTAAAGATGAAATTTATTTTAAAAGTGAGGGTACATGATTGTTTAGAATCAAGAGAGGGATCGAGGTTGTTTGGTAAACATGATTTTTGAGGTGAGGGCTCTACTATAAAATTAGATTATAGCAATGCATACACAACTATATAAATGTACTAAAATCAAACTCTTCACTGAAAATCGGTTAATTGTAAAATATATAATTCATACCACCATAAAACTGTAAAGTTACTGTCAAGAAAATTGCACTTAATGCTCTTGGAATGATTATAAGCTTTGAGTAATATTTATTAGCCCAGGATCAGTGAATTAGACAAATCTCTACTTTTGTGAAAGATCCTTGCAAAATCAGTAAGTAAAAAACTTTAAATTTATTTTTGGTTCTCTAAGACCCAATTCAGTTTACCCAAAACTTGCCTATAAAAAATTGTGCAGCCAAGTTAATTGACATGAAATAGATAAAAGACAAACATTAACATAGGCATACAACTCAAAATTTATGATTTATATCTAATTATGACATTAATTACAAATTAATTATATTAATGACCACAGAAATCCTAACCAGATTTTCTTACAAAGGGATCAATACCTTCTTCTGATGCTGATGAAGGTAGAGGTAAGCCATTGATTTTCATTATTGTCATACAGTGATTAATTACATAGCAACAGCTTGGTGGATATTGGCTAAATTAGCATAGATTATTATATGGACACATAATGAGAGTTTGATCTTAAATGACAGTTATTTGTAATGATAATGCCTTCATTCTTTCACATAATATTACAGATACTATGATAAATTATGTGGATTTTATTTATAACAGTGAATGAAGGAGTCTTTTCCTTTAGAGATTTGTCTCTATCCAGAGAAAGATAAAAGCAATCACCATTAGTATGGAAAGCTTACTTCATATCAGTCTAGTATAACATATAATCTACTGTAATATTGAAAATAAATACTAGTTTGCAGTTGTCATGGAGACTTAGATGTGAGGTACCTTACCTAGGTTTGATGGCCAGGACACATTTTCTATAGGAGAGTGATAAGCCTTGTTGAAGTTAACTGGTGTGATGTAAAAAATATCGGAAAGCTATTCTGTATAGATGAAATGCACATGTGGTGTCATCACTGAGAGATGGGAAGAGGTATGGTGGGAACTGGGGATAGTTCATCAAGGCTAGAGTTATGAACTTGATAGGGTCAATGGGGTATAAGGCCTAGGGCTTAGGATTAAAAAAAAATGATTCTGGAGGGTGCTGTCAATGATGTGAAAGATTCAGAGTATCTTAAAAACAATGGGAACCTGCATAAGATTTTAATAAAAAGGTATCACTATTAGAAGTGAAACAAAGATTATGAAATATGCATCAGAAGTGGAACTTCATTGATTTCTTGAAATAGAAAACAGGAAGAGGTTGGGAGCTGTAGCTTGGTGTAGAGCTACATATATCCAAAGATATATAGAGTGTCATATATCCAAAGCCCCTAGTTAGGACTCTAGTACCACAAAGAGAGAAAGAAAAAAAATACAGAAAGTATATCTAGGTGGATTAATGAAATTGGAGGTGTTCTATTTGCTTATGTTTTGGTATTGTTTGCCTTTCCCTCAACTTTTATTAGTTCTTTAAGAATTTTGTGTAATATATTTTGATAATACCTCCACCATCAGTTCCTTCTAAATTCTCTATTCACTCAGCTTTGTGTCTTCTTTTTTTTCATTGTTTTAAATGAAGTATGATGTATGATTCTCAAATACACTGAGAAGTGTGGCCTTTTGCTACGGGTCCCATCCTTCAAGAAAACTGACCCTCACCTTTTTAGCAGCTTCCAGTAGATCCTTGCTAGGAGTGGATCTGGGACTTCATGCTCACCTCCCCTTTCCATGCTGAGATGTCTGCCTTGAGCTTGTGCAGGTCTTGAACGTAATTTCACTGATGCTGTGAGAATGTTTGTGAATTGCTTTAATGTGTTTGTGAAGCAGTTTTTTTTTATAGTCATTAACCACCCTTAGCTCTTAAGATTCTTCTACCCCTTCTTCATTGTTGATCCCTGAATCTCAAGAGGAGAGTATGTAAGATAAATGTCCCATTTAGGATGGAATATCCCACAGTCTTACATTCTCTGAGCCTCTACCAGTTGTGGATCTCAGTATTAATCATTACTTCCTGCAAATGTAAGGTTCTCTGATGATGGTTGAGAGATGGGATAATCTATGATTATAAGGTAAGACATTAAAAGTTGGTTTGATGCTATGTTATTTAACAGAGTAATAGTAGAAGCTTCTTCTCTGTAGCCTATGACATGTTTAACTACAGGCTCATGACATTGATAATGTGCTATGTACTGGTTTCAACTTGTGGGATGGGGCTTAGTTCATATCAGAAAGTGGTGATTCCTTCCAAGACATTGATGCTACAGTTGCTTATCTTGCCAGGGGGATCATTATTGGAGCTCACAGAGTTCACAGCTGAGTCAGACTCATGACCACACTGATCCTTTGGTAGCATATATAACACTTTCTAACACTAGGAAATCAAGGAACCAAGTCCATATTTAAAATGAATTTTTTTGAGGCTTTGAGCAGCGTGAGAAGGAAAAAATGATGCTTTATAAGACTTTTTTCACATCTTTCAAGGCATTTTTATTCTTTGTACTCAGCTTCAGTACATGGTAACTTCTAAATTGCTTTTTTTTTTACTCTCCAGGACAAAAAGATGATTAAATTGAATGTGCTTAATAGAAATTATGTTTAACAGTAGATGTGAAAACGTTCTAGAGGCCTTGGCACAGTTTTCAATTCTCTGACATAGTTTGTTTCTTGTTCTACACGTTCGCTTTTCATTTGGCTCATGAATACGAAGACTGAGGCCCATGCTTTCCCTACAGAGAGTAGAAACAAAGGTTCATTGTGCTGAACTCAGGACAAATGGGCAAACAAAAGCATCTTTGCCTTTTTCCTAGCTGTGCATGGGGTCAGGGATGGGTGTCCTCCCAAACAGTAGCTGTTATATCCTTGCTTTACCCATTGTTTGTGAAAAGCAACTGTAGCGGGAAATCAGGAACTGTATATGTGAACGATCACGTCATAGGAATGGAGACGAGCTGGGCGTGGTTAACTGAAAAGGATTCCGGAAGTAGACCTTCGAAGGAGGGGACCAGGACAGGAAGTCGTCATTCTCTCACGAGAGTTCCCTGACCAAGTGCGCAGTTCGCTCCAGCTGCCTGGGAGTTCAGACGTACGGCGTGGGGATGAAGAATCTTCCTTAGAAAGGCTCCAGCGCGCTGCAACCTCATCCTGTCATCTTCTCCTAAAACCGGCTCTGTTTTATAAACTATTTTCCCCAAATAAACCCTGTTTATAAACATATCTCAGGGCGAGTTTTTACCGCGATAAGCAACAGTGAGACTTCACATTCCAAACAGCGTGAGGCTGATGTGCTCTGTTTGATATTTAACACAGTAGAGTAAAGAGGCCATCAGCATTTGCTGAGCTGATAAAATGTAGAGTATAACTAATTCCTGGGAAAATATTTTCTGCCTTAAGGAGATAAATATTTATCTCAGCTCTTCTGGGAAGCATGTGCTTAATAAATGATGTTTCTTTTTCTAATGGTCTGTTTACTTTTTAGAGACTTCACATCACAAATTAGGGTATGTTCCATTATATAGGACTCTCAAAATGTATTTTTTGTGAAATATTTTCAAGAAGATTGGAAGTTACTTATCAAGAAACATTCTTCAGTTTCTAAGTTCCCACAAATGACTCAAATTTTGACTTCATAACATTGCTAAACACCAGTATCCTTTGTTCATGTAATTACTTTTATTTCAAAGAACTCCAAAACTTTCAAGGGCATATTGCAATTTATTTAATACCAAGAAGCAGATTTATTTTTTAAAATGAGAATTTTGTTGCAGAAGCTTTTTTTTTTTTTTCAGTACTGAACTCAGAGCCTCATACATAACAGACAACTGAATTATATCATGAACCACCACTCTTCTTTGCTGTTTTTTAATTTTTTGGAGATAGAATCTCAATTAATTTTCCCAAGTTGGACATAAATTTACTACCCAAACAGAATTTTACTTGCATTTCTTCTGCTTCAGCCTCCTAAGTCAGTGGGATGACTGCCGAGACCTGGCTAAAAGCACCTTTAATACCTTTTATATGTGCCAATTTCCAAAGTAAGATTATATCCTAAAAAAGCAGAAGCTAGCATCTACAAAATCTAACCAAAGACCCTGAGTGGTGCTATATTTTAGGATTATAACTCTGAGCTGAACTCAGTTTGAGTTTTGCATCCCATTCTTCAGGTAAATCCCAGATTCATATTGCGTTGCGATTGCCGCACAAACGCCGTCAAGTACTCATTTTTCAAAAATCTAAGCATCCCTGCCCGCCTGTGTACAGTCTGGTGAATAATTACATCCACAAGTTGCATCCTTGAAATAAATCCTTTCAATTAGATTAATTAGATCTAACCAGAAGAAAAGACTAGATGTCATTTTGTAAGTTCTGCTGTGTACAAGCCGTCATACTGGGGGCCTTTGTTTTCATTTTTATTGCCTGCAATTCTGAGAGGCAGGTGTGATCTACATTTCACAGGTGGGGAACTGATTTACAAGAGTGCAGTGACTTCCTTATGGTGACAGGGGCAGGGAAACCCCTATATCCAGCACTGACTTGTATGTGGCACAGAGCAATTTCCCACTTTTCAGCAAGGCTCTTTATGCTACAAACGGCTGATGCATATGGGGTCTCATGTCTGGACATATTCTATTGGTTGAACCATTATGCTTATGGCTAAATAAAGCTGTTTTGAGCCTTCTTGGTGTAAACATGACTAGCCTGGTGCCCGTTCTTCTGAAGATTGCCAGTCTGGTGCTCAGCATAATTATCTGCTGCTTCCTCTTGCTTCAAGCCTCCTTTCCAGTGATTCTCAATCTTTCTAATTCTGTGACCCTTTAATATATTTACTCAAGGTTTTGGTGACTCTCAACCATAAAATTATTTTTGTTGCTACTTCATAACTGTAATTTTGCTACTGTTATGAATCGTAATGTAAATAATACAAGATGTTCTTAGGCGAACCCTGTGAAAAACTCACAACCTACTAGGATGCTGCTTTGACTTCCTGTTCTTTTTGGCTCACCCAGCCGCTCTCAGGTAGAGCTCACTCCTTGTCTAGATTACTCGGGAACATCACCAGTACTAAGACGTTTAATGTAATTTGTTTTCTTTCACTGAGGCACTGGGAATAGCCAAAAGAGGTGAGCTCAGAACAGATCAAAGCAGTTAACACTGAGGTTTTAGCTCTCTCACCTGTAAAGTTCCCAAGTCAGGAGCTTCCATTGCGCATCTTCTCACAAGTTTTCTCTCCCCACTTCTAATCTAGAATGTTGCCTCTTCCTCACTCCCCATGATTCTCAGATCTCCTCATCATTTCTTTCTTGTGAGCAATCAAAGCAGCTGTGACACGTTGTTCTGTTTGCTTTCACTTCACAAAGGTTTAAGGTTTTTTTTTTTCCTTTAAATTCTGCCTAATAACTTCAGATATGAAAACCTTTTACCTTGAGGTAAAAATTTCACCATGACCATATCTTTAAATTAATACGTGATAATTTTCACTTTCGTTCACGCCTAAAAAATAAAATAACACAAAATGACGAAGAAAAACTAAGCATGGAAGGTGTCATTGTCTTGCTTTACTGTGCATGCTTTGTGCCTCTGAGATTTCATTTTACCTGAGACTTTCATTTGCTCCATAAAGAAACAGAGCCTGGGACCCTATCGAGGATGTAACAAATTAGCATAACTAATAAAGTCCATAGCCAGAAACCAGATTTGGATCTTAAGAATTATATCAGTTATGAAAGGTGTGGTGACTTAAAAAAATAGATGAGTGAATGCATGATTTTTAACCTTAAAATACTTGTCTTACAGACAGAAATTGCAACTAACTGTTACCCAGTGACACTGTCACTAGCATTGGATTTGATCCTTGTGAGAGGCAAAGATGTGGCCTGGCTACTATTCTTTTAAATGTGGGTAGCATTTGACCTCCTATAAAAGACATAAATAATTGGCACATTTATATATGTGGCATATAAATATATGGTACAGATATATATTTATGGGAATGGGATGTTAAAGAACCACTTTACCTAGAGGTTTTGCAGTCACTACCCCAAAAAGGTTGTTTAATTTTTGAAGAACCTCCATTGTTTCTTCTGATGATTAGTGAACCATAGTAAAATACTCATATAACTTTCCTGTGAGGAAACTGAGACACAGAGAACTTAAGCAACTTGCAGTTTCAGCCAGAGGCTAAAGTATAGATGTGGGATTCAAACATCAGTCTACCAAATCCAATCTGAGCCTTTCTCTCCATGTTCTGCCAGTAGCTGCAAAGAACTTAGTCAAGTTTTCCATGTTTTCCCAATGTCTGAAACAACATGGAAGCTATATAGTCAAGAAGCCAGCATGTTAATATAATATTTGCTTCTTCAGTTATCCAACTATTGTTTCATAATAAATATTATATATGTAAAGATAAGGAACTAAGTAATAAAAAATAATTTTCTAAGGCCATATATTTATTATCTGTCTTAGATAAGTGTCTCTGATCTTGCCTTTTGCCTTCTATTATAACTATGGTCAGCTTTGTAGCTAAAGCTTCAGGTTCAAAGCCATATTAGTCCTTCTTGCAGTGCCTAATTCAGCAATAGAAATACTGTATTTCTTGAAAAGGGAAGAAAATTAAGCTTTTAGACAGTCAAAGTCTTTAATGATGACAGAGATAGACTGTGGGGAAAGAAACCATATCTTAGGTAACATCAATGCTAAGAGGTCATATATTTTTCTCTCATGCGTTTATCAGAACTTTTTACATCATGTTTTGTCAATATAACAAAACTATCTGGGCGAATCAACTGAAAGGACGGAAGGTTTATATTGGTGCACAGTTTCATAAGCCGGCTCCATTACTTTAGGCCTGTGGCAAGGCAGAAGTATCACAGAGAGGAAGACAGCTTACTGTATGGTAGCCGGGAGGCAGAAACGACGAAAGAGGGAGGGCCCCGGGAGCAGATGTTTTCTTCTTGTTCTTCCCCATGGCCTACTTCCTCCAGCAAGGCCTCATCTTCAGAATTCTAATGTCTGCCAACAATGCCATCAAGGGATGACTCCATTAACTGATTAAATCAAAAGCCCAAGGATGCAGTCACTTTCTCAAAACCCCACTTCAGAACATGCACTGGGGACCAAGTCTTCAACACATGCGCTTGACTGAACTCATAACAAGTACCTCTAAGTTTTGTAAATTTGCATACAACTTAAATATTGTAGGAGGAGATGGAATCTTTGAACTCTCCTAATCAAAACCATTAAAAAAGAAATAAAACATTTCAAATTATACAATTCTGATTTATTCACTTAATATGTTAAAGATTATTTCTTTTTAATGATTGAGCACCTGAGGTTTGTGGGTAAACATGCAGAATGATGGCTATTACTTGATGGTATTTCACAGGGTTATATAGAGAAAGATGGATTCTATTGCTCAAACCAGAATTTGTCTTCAAAATCAATGTTTATAACATCCATGAGAAAAGCTTATTTTATTGGTCTCTCTAAACAAAAAAAGGCAGCTCAAACTTCATTTATTTTTATTATTGCTGAGAGCTGTGGTTTTATTAATTAGTTTTCTTTACAGTAATTGGTATGACACCCTTGAAAATAACTCTCAAAAACATTTGTCTCATCCTATTAGTTTTTAGTTCTTTTCTACAGTAAGATTCAGAAAATTGGGAGACTTTATAATAGAAAACAAACAATACTTCTGAACTAGTACTTAGAATAGAATGTCTTATATTTGCTCATATACATTTTCCAGAGAGAAAACACATTATTTCAATGATAGAAAAGTGGTTTGGAAATGTTATAACACACACACACATACACACACACACAAATTCTAAATGATGACAAAATTGAATAGTCTGCTATGAAGTCCATAAAATTAAAACACACCAAGTTGATCTTAAGTCTGTCTGTGTTTCTATTTTGTAACTATTATAATCTATCTACCTGGAGCTCATTCTCTGGTACACCAAAGGCAAGAAAGAGATCTTCAAATTGTTTCGGAAAGAGACTAGCTGGATATGGCATAGTATATGTTGTAACTTATTATTGTTTACTGAATACTTACAGAGGTTTCAGACAGCTAGATGTGGCCATGCTTTCTGTCTGGAGCTGTGTCCTGAATCTCTCTATAGCTTAAGTGAGTCCATGATCTTCCAATGCCTGATAAATTACTTCTGTAGCAAGAGAGAGAATGTACTAAGACATTTCCACTTTAGCTCCATTATACCCTAGTTTCTTCTCTTACACATGGATACAAGCACACTTTTGTGTGAAAATGTCTCTTGCCTGGTGAATGGACCATTATAGTTTGGAGCTGATGCCCAGTTATATCAGTTTGCCCTTTTTTCAATAATATTAGTAATGATAAATATTGAGTAATGTTGAAAGTTTGAGTGCTTGATTACTAGGAGAGATAAAGCACCATGCAAGAGTTTTCCAAAGATCTGAACTTTCTAAGGCCTCATAACCTTCTTAGCTGAGTTCTTCACATGAACATTCATTTTATATGAAAGAGAAAACCATTTGATTGCTAATAGAAAGTAATATGTTTGTACCTATTTTTGGCTTTGCCTTCAATCTGTTAATCAAAGCACATTTTATATTTTAAAAGAATCATAAGATATTAAGATAAATATTACAGTAACTTGGATATGTGAGTCATCTTTTTTCACATTTGGAAAAATTCAGGCATTTCCAGCTTCAGCATAGAGTGTAGATGTACCAGATGTAATGTTCAAACTTTGCAATGTTTAAGAAGCAACGCAGAGGGAATTAGCCTGGGGACAATAAAATGTGGGCAAAATATGTGTGTGGAAAACACTTATTTGAATGATAAATTCTTGTCAAGAACTTCCAATTTACTGTATATCTATGGACTTATTATCCCCAGCATTAACCAGGTTCTTCTTGCAAGAGCCCATAATAACCTGAACCACCAGAGTGACAGAAACATCGCTCAAAGACAGGTTGCTAGGATGAATAATGCCCATTCCAGACAAAGATGAGTGACACACATTGGGTAGGATAAATCTACAAATAGCCTAAAGCCAGACATAAGACATTATTTGATGTGACAAACTTCACAATAACCAAAAGAGACAGATAAAAAAGATGGAGACAGACTTATTGCTAAGCACTGTATGGCTGCATGATTCATTTCAAGAGAAATCAACATTGAGATGACATTTTTCCTTCTTCCGAACCAATAATGAGCCTCCTGTAATTAAGAAAACTTTCTCTCCTATCAAAACAAACTGTTAAGCCACAGTGAAGCCACTGACACATCTACCTCTGAACCAAAGCAATAGTATTTTTGTCTAACTACAATGCAAAGATGTGTGAGTCAGTCTACCGTAAATTTTCAGCAAATAGTATGTGTCATTGGAAATAACTTCGGCTTTTCCAAAGACTGTAGATTTATTCTGTAAGAGTTTTAGACACAAGCAACAATAATTTTAGCTAAAGCAATTCCCCATGTTCACTAAACCATAACCGTCTGAAACTAGTTATTTCTAGAATTACACAGAACTAAAATAGCAAACATGTAAACAGAGCTATGGGTTAGAATACATCAAATGAGAGGAAAAATGTTTAGAATTTTAAGGTATAAAATATCACATCTGTTAAGTATTTATAGATGCAGAATTTAAGTGCATACTTCAAACACTAATTAAAAGCATTCTCTATAAATAGAAATCCAATTTGCTGTGTGTGCAGATTGAGTAATACAAGCAACTTTTTCTAGATATCAGTTTTCTCTTCATTCAAGCAGTCAGAAAGTAATTGACCTTTGGACTCCTATTAAAATTCAGCAATGAAAGCTAGAGAAGAAGAAACTGAGATTGTTCATGCCATGCAGCCAATCTCATCCTGTTGTTCCCATGTTCACTGGTGTCCACACGACTTGATCGACCTACTATTTCAACTAGTTGGACAGAACAGAGAGTGTAACTCAATACCCATGACTTGTATTATACATTGTCTCTGTATAGGTAGACTCTTTGTTTGCATTTAGTTGATAAAATAGAACATAAGTGATATTGGCTTCTGCTGAATGTTGAAATAGAGAGATGATTCTCTTTTGTGTAGTTTATGTCATGGGACTATACTAATGTTAGAAGAAAATTTCAGGAGGTGACATTCTCTGTGTTGCTTATCTCTCTTGTCCTGTGAAAATTTCTCTGGAAATACTTGTATCATCAAGAAGTTGGGGCTAATGGGTGGATGGTATGCAATACCTTTTCTTAAGAGTGCAAGCAATTGTGGAAATCCTTTAAGAATTCTGTTAATATCTAATGAATTTGAAACAGGCAAACTAAGTTCTCTTATTTTATAGATAATAGAAAAGACAAGGGGCTGAAGCTGGAGAGATGAATGAGCAGGTATCAGCACTTGTTGCATAGAATAGGGACCTGAGTTCAAATTCCTAGCATCTTTAACAGGTAAGGCTTGGTTGCTCTCACCTGTAACCTCAGCACTATAGGGTAGAGGCCAAAGGAAGGTGGAAGTTGTTGAATACTAACCTCACTTCAGGTCAGTGAGAGATCCTGTCTCAAAGGAATACAATGAAGAGTGATAGGTGATAGCCCTTTCTGGTCTCTATGTGCACACATAGCTGTACACATTTGCTAACATATGTGCTCACACATGACATTCAAACACATAAATAAATTTAAAAAAAACAGAGTAAAGGTAAGGCCCAACAACATAGAAATACTAGCTTCAAGGTATGGCGGGAACTGAACTCAGAGGCCTGAACCCTTCGGCTGGGCTTTCTTAGTTACAAGAACACTTTATTATTCTTTCATGTAATTCATACCATGTTTTTAAAAAGACAAAACATAAAAAAGCAATTCTCACTGAAGGTTTCCAGCAAAGCACCAGATATATACAAATACCTTTCTGCAAGGATGGGGTCTCCCATTTACACACAGAATACAATCTTCCCATTTTAATTAAAAAGTTTTATAACCTTTGTGTGTACATTCTTAGCAGAACTCAAGATCCATGCATTATTTTATTTTCTTGGCAAGAAAAATATGTATCTTGACCTTCAACATAAAATGTAGGCTAGAATTAGTATGAAATATGAACATATACAATTTCTTCCAAGGTTGAGCTTTTTTTTTTTTTCTGGAGAGAATAAAGGTAGTGCTATTGGTTATTATAATGGGACAGCAGAGGCACACTTAAATAATTCTTTAAAAAGAATAGTTCTTTATTGATTCTTTGGGAATTTCCCATCATGCACCCCAATTCCACTCACTTCCCTGTCCCTCCATATCCACTTCTCACCCCTGCAGCAGTATGCATCCCACAAAAAAATAAAGTAAAAACAAAACAAAACAAAAACACTCATCGCCTCTCCATCTTTACAACACTTCTTCATTCATCCCCATGGCATTGGATGCTGCAGTATGTCACATAGTATATACCCTTTTGTCCAATCAGCCTTATCTGCAAAATATTCATTACAATCATTACAATGGGTTATTGGTCTCGCTCAAGACCTCTGGCATACCATTATCACTGGATCCTCACTGAAACTTCTTTCAGATATCTGCTATTGGCTGGAGATCATTTGGTTATTTTTCCCAAGGTCCAGTTCCTTCCCACACTCTGGCAGGTCATAGTTGAGGGTAGATGATGGGGGCTGGGTGCTAACCCAAGTCTCAGGATGTGGGTATATGTGGTAGCTGAGCTGGTTAGACTGGGTCACTGGGAACACCTTCCCTGGTGATTGGCAGAGCCAGCTCTCTTAGGTCCTGCCATTAGGGCCAGCTCTCCCAGACCTGTGGCAAGGAGTTGGGCTATCTATCTTACATTCATACTTTTAGAATTTAAGTTCTAAAATTAAAAATATAAATTTTCTGTTTATTCAAGTGTTTGCTTTTATGTTTTGTGAGATTTTTAATTGATACTTTTGCTACTTATTCACTCATTTATTTTTAAAACCAAGAGACACCATAATAAATATAAAAGCAGAAAGAAATGGGGGAAAGAATTGAATTTGGCTTTTAACCCTGAAGTCTATAACATCATTATCCTCTAGTATATTAATGTTTGAATTGATAGATGAGAATAAACACAATAACCATCAAACTTTGTCTGACTGTTAAGATCTGAAATTTCTATGTTCTGCAAAAATCCATTTGATATTTGTGTATGCACATATACAGCTATACATACATATCTACACATATATATTAAATTACAGGGCAATTATGGAAATACTAATGTTGTATAAATATTAAATAAGAAAATATCAAGATAGATATTTAGTACAGTTGGTAATATTGCCTTTGGAAAGAAAGCAGAATGGTTTACTTATGTTGAAGGGCACACCCAGGGTCATAAAGTCATAGAAACTTGGCCATTAGTGACAGACAGTCAAGAAAAGCCTTTTTTTTTTTTTTTTTTTTTGTCTTTGGGAAAATGATTTATTTGTGGCTACTGATGACATAAGAGTATCTCTGAAATGAAAAGTCCCATTAGATACTGTTGTGATTTGAATGAAAATGGTTTTCACAAGGTTCTAGGGAGTGGCACTATTAGGAGGCGTGGCCTTGCTGGAGGAAGTATGTCTCCAAGGAAACACTTTGAGGTTTCAGAAGTTCAAGCCAGGCCCAGGAACTTGCCCATTGATCTGGATGTAGAATTCTCAGCTACCTCTCCAGCATCATGTCTGCCTGCAGGCTTCCATGCTTCCCACTAGATGATAATGGACTAAATCTCTGAGCCTGTAAGCCAGATCCAGTGTTTTTCTTATTAGGAGCTGTTGTGGTCATGGTGTCCCTTTACAGAAGTAGAACCCTTAAGGGAGATGTTGTCTGGTTGCTCTTAGTTACTTCCTGTTTGGCTCACCTTCGGTTTGTAGGCACGTTCTATAGCTTCTTGCTACTTTTCCTGAATTTTGGGAGTTCTTACAGTTTCTTCTGTGTTGTCTGAGAACAATGATGAAAAGACAAAGTTAATTGCAAAGCCCATGTAACTTCAGAGGCGTGAAATATTAAAACATAAGAGTGGTTGGCTAAAAAACAGGAACAAAATTCATCATACATTCCAGATCCATATTGCCTTTAATAAACCCTCCATTCTGAATTGAAAATGATAAGCCTTATCTGCTTCCTGCATACATTTCAGGCAAAATTTTAGGAGTGTTTTATATTTTTACATTGACTGTCTGAACTTTTACATTTCAAAACTTCTTCAAGTCATCTGATTGAGCATAATCAAAACTTATAAGAAGAATTATCTCTAAACAAAACACAATGGCTGTATTAATCACAAATGCTGTGGGCATCATTTAACTAATGCTTTTGGCTTTTGCTCCCTACTCCCTGCCACACATCTTATTCTATCTCTGCCTAACCTTGGCATTTGACAACACACACTCAACTGAGGATAGACATGGCAGTCAAACCTACAGAACCCTTCTGTCTTTCTACTTAATGGTGGCATTCCACAGGCACAGGACCTACTTGGTTTAATTACTTTTCATGCAGTAAGTACTCAGTACAGACCTGGCGAATAAGAGTAGAATACACTTTGCCAAGTCATCTAATCACATTTATTGATACCTAATATTTATGTGGCATCCTTAAATATTTTATATACGTACACACACACACACACACATATATATATATATATATACACACACACACACACACACACACACACACACACATATATATGAGGTCACTTACTCACAGCAGCCATCTTTTTGGGATAAGCATGTTGCCCATTCTTCACAAGTGAAGACAACAAGGTGCAAATGACGGGGTGGATTTCCAGGGTCACACTGTAGTAAGGAGAAAGTCGGATTTAGAAAACTAACATTTATAATTCTTCAGCACTCAGCCCTTCTGGGAGACAACATTCTTTGCTTTGATCTAGTAAGTATAAAATTCATTCTGTGTGTTGGTTACTAGTGTTTTGGTACTAGGTTCCTGGATTAATTATTATATATAATAAAGGAAAACTTGAGGTACAGTTTTACTTTGCAGTTCTGTGTGGCAATCAACTGTTCAAGAATCATTCCAGAAAACAATAAAATGCTGTTTGAGTGGTTAGCATCTTTAGGTGGTTATTTTTAATCCTGCCCATTCATTTTTATAGACTGTCCTTTCATTAACTTTCCTTAACACAAAGCACCAAATACACATTCTTACTTCTGAAGTTTTTGCTGATACACATTTAAATGAATATTTCATTTTGTATTGCAACAGACAAGAAAGCCCAGAATACAACTATTTACCTTCTCCTTCTTCCTTCTCTCTATATGCCAATGAACCAAGATGAATGGAGGTTCTTCCTTTATTTAGTCCATTATCATCTAGTGGGAAGCATAGAAGCCTGCAGGCAGACATGATGCTGGAGAGGTAGCTGAGAATTCTACATCCAGATCAATGGGCAAGAATATATATATTCTTCATACCATATGCTGAATTTTATTCTTCATAGTTTATAATAAAAATAAGTTATTAATATTTTATTTTGATATGCTAATATGTCAAAAAGGAATTGAGAATGTTCTTTTTTTTACTTTGTAGAATGTCTGCATTTAAGATCATATTCATGATAGGATATAAAAAGGAAACACAAAATAATGGCTAATATAAGAATCAAATATAAGGAATCACTTCACTGTTTTTAGAA
Organism: Sigmodon hispidus; assembly: GCA_004025045.1. Lineage (NCBI taxonomy): Eukaryota > Metazoa > Chordata > Mammalia > Rodentia > Cricetidae > Sigmodon > Sigmodon hispidus. The sequence continues at coordinate 254,786 of PVIH01000807.1, forward strand.
GCTGCTTTCTATCTTCCTCTGTGTGCTGTCTCATAACTTCTTTTTGTTATAGACATATATGATTTGCTTGAGATAAGGAAGCAGAATATATGTGTGTTACCACTTAATATTATTTGGACTACATATAGAAAATACCAAAGAAACCATTACCTTAACTTATCACTTTACTGATGCAGAAATGAGTGAAGGGTAAGATGTTTATGTCAAACAGAATGATAGCTTCATGGGCTATTCATGTCCAATCTTCAGAACCTTGTCCGATATAATGATACATGGCAAGGGAGATTTAGGAGTGTAGATGAATAAAAGTTGCAATTTTTTTAAAACTTTATTTATTTATTATTTATTTATTTGCCTTGGTGTTTTGCCTGGAACTGGAACTACAGACAGTTGTTAGCTGCCATGTGGGTGCTGGGAATCGAACCCGGGTCCTCTGGAAGAGCAGACGGTACTCTTAACCGCTGAGCCATCTCTCCAGCCCCAAAGTTGCAATTTTTTGAGAGAAGGTTATTCTGATTGTTCTGGACCCAGCTTTATAGACCAGGTTGGTCTTAAATTCAGAGATTCACCTGTCTCTGCCTCCCAGGTATTAGGATTAAAAGCACTGGATGCTAGGGAATCCCTCAAGAACCCACAGGATGTCCCTGACTAGGTCCCTAACCAATAATCAAGGGGGTGCCAACCAATAATCAAGGGGGTGCCTAAACAGGACTTACCCTATAATCAAATGAATAATCACCCTAAGTGTCATCACACACACCAGCAATGAAGAGAGGTGGAGGCAGAGATCCATGACTGGGCACTGGGCTCAGCTCCCCTTCCAACTGGAGAAAGGGGGAGAAGAGTCTATATGAGCAAGGGGATAGGGACTATGAGGAGGCGTCCCACAGAGATGGCTGGCTAGAGCTCTGGGGAGCCCACTGAATCAAGGACAGCCCATGAGAACCATAGGAAAAAGAGGTAGAAACTCCAAGGGCGGCAACTGTCTATTGGCATGAGCAATATGTGGAGCCTTGAGGAGTGGGATCAGACTGTGCTCCTGTAAATGGACTGTCACCTTGGAGCCCATTGCCCGCAGAGGAGTGCTTAACCCAGTCTTGATATTGGGATGAGAAAATCAGACCTGCCTGGAGTGGATGCACTACGATGTGGCTGGGCTGACATACCTTGGGACTTCCTGCCCTTTTGGGGGAGGGGATGGGGATGAGGGGGCTGAAGGCAGACTGGGAAGGATTGGGAAGAGAGATGGATGAGTAAACAGGGGGAAACATGGACAAAAGATGTTTTTATAAATATTTTTTTTTAAAAAAATGCTTGTGCTACTATGCCTGGTTAAAAGCAACAATTTAAGTCAGATTATCTAAGGGGAGATTTATCTTGGATTTCCTGAATAGACCCATGATATTAACTGAGTTGTTAAAAGAAGAGAACAAAACATAGAAGAGTGTCAGAGAAGTGGCATGTAAGAAGGCATCTGGCTGACTGCTGACAGTGAACATGGAGAATAAAGATATCTTCCAAGGGCTCTATAAGCCAGATGCCCCTAAGAGCCTCCAGAGTGAACAGAAAATTATACTAACACTTTAATTGTAGCTCATTTGGGATTCCTAAGCTCCTAAACTATAAGATACTATTTTAAAGCCATTAAATTATTTTATTAGCAAAAAGAAACTGGTAACATTCTATACCAAGTATAGTAAAGTCTTTAGCTCAAAAATGTATCTATGGGTTTTTTTTTATTGAAAAATTTAATTGGGCTGTTCACAATGCCAGATAAAAATGTACGCAACCAGAAACCAGACAGATACAGTTTCTCCCATTTTTGGTCCATGTAGGATTGTGGGAAAAGTCAGAAAATTATAGAGACATTAATATTCAATTAAGAGAAACATTAGGCACAGAAAGTGTGTTGTCCTGCAGTGACCTGGCAGACTGAATAAATAAAAGAAGATGGCTTTTCTGAAAGTGATTATTTTCAATTGGCTATTTCAGGGTAGGCAAAACCTAATCAACTCCAGAAGAATAGATGGGGATGGGATTCAGCATGGAGAATACAGCACAAGAATAATCCTCAATGAATCTCACAAGGTTTGCTCAGTGAAAGTGATGGTTTAAGAGAAACCAAGGAAAGAAATAAAGCTGTTGAGTGTCAATAAAAAAGTATATGCTATAGATTGTGGACTCTGGTCCTATGGAAACAAACTTGGATGGTGTATTCATGTGGCAGACATGATTCTGCAATCATTTATATTGTGATTCTGTGAGCATATTATCTTTTTTAGCATCATAAAGGGCTAAGTATTCATACAAAGTGACAGAGAACTCAAGGAAGCCAAGTGAGAATGTGAAGCATGGACACTAGAGGCTCACTCCAAATTTATTTGCTTCCACCTCTATGACATGTCAGACTATGCTTGTGAATATCACCATGGAAAAAACAGAGGGTTGTGGAGATGCATTATGGTCTATCTAAACAATGGTCTATGAGTGCTAAGGAAACTGTAGAAGCAACAAGCGTTATAATATTACAGTCCCCAAGATTTTATATACATGAAAAAGAAAAACCAAAGCAGCTGTCATGTGTCATAAAGCTATTTTTACAAAACAAACATTATGTATATGAGTAAATCTATTTATTATCTATCTATATCAAATTTATACTTTGTTTTTAGCTACAGAGAAAAAAATGAAAGGGTTTCTTTTGGGAAGTAACACTAAAGAACCAGAATCCTGACTCTTTTAGCTTTAGTTTAAAAACATGTTCATGAATTAATTTTATTATATAAAATAAAAATACCCAGAAATGCAATATTAACTATTTGTTGAGCCTAATAAAGGAATTATTATTCCTATGAATGACCAAACTAGAAGCTATTCATAGGATAAACATATCTTTCTAAAATAAAGTTATAAGAAATTACATCAGTACCTTAAATAATATCACTGTGAAACCTGAAATGGGAGCATTTTATTTCACTTATTTCACAAAAAAATCTGTTGAAATTGACTTCAAAGGCTGAACCACACAACCATGAGAGCCACCAGGGGCCTTTTAATATAACCTCAGCTTGTTTTCTCTCTTATTATTTTTGCAATACAATTATAACTACAAATCCCAAACCATATAATTGTCAACTCACATTCGGAAAATGCAAATGCTTTACCCAGACTATAAAAGAAAGGCCCCTCCAGTCCTCTCTGAACTTTCTGGAGGTCTTCAGATGCAAAATGACTTAGCTGGAGAAATCCTCAAAGATGAGTCAAAAGAGGAAATAATTGTCATTTCAAGAAGGGATGTTTTTTAACATCAAAGGTCCTTGCGATGGGATCTGTATAATTCTGTTTCCTTTTCCCAGAATTCGCTGGCATCCACCCAGAGTTGTTCACTACAAATTAGCATTGTCATGTATACAGATATGTTTGATATCTGATCTGAGTTGGCTCAGCCATTTTCAGGAAAAGCATACTAATATGCTGTTCCTGCCTAGGATATTATATGATTAAACCAGCAACATTTCATAGCTTTTCCTCATATCTATGCTTTTTAGAACTACTCACAACAGCCTTAGGTTGTTGATGATACTCCTGAAAGTACACAAAAATATGAAACTATATGCTCAGCTTTATTCAAATCATACACTTTATACATTCTGATAATCTATGCATGCAAACAAATGTACTGGCTAATTGTTCTTCATTCTGCTTTCTTATCATGGCAGAGCCTGTTGCCTTAAAACAGCCACTTATGTGAGGCCAGAAAAGGGGTTTCATGTGGTCTTATTCAATGAGCAGGCAGTAGAAGAGTGTGTACCTTACTTCTGCTACCTCAAAATAGAAGTCTTTACTATTTTGCAAATATATAACTAGTTTTCATTTATTGAAATTCAGTTTGCTTTTGGTCTAAATGCGTGCTCTTTCTTGGAGGTTTTTTGAGATAGGGTTTCTCTGTGTAATAGCACTGGTAGTCCTGGAACTCTATTTGCAGACCAGGCTACCCTTGAACTTCCAGAGATCTACCTACCTCTGCCTTCTGAGGGCTGGGACTAAAAAAATACTTATATTTTAGTACTTCATACAGACAATTGAATTTAAAATTCGTGCCACATTTATGAGAAAAATGCTTTAATTCTCATGAAGTCTTTTCCTCCTTTTCTGTTGCTTTGTCCAGCCAGGCTCAGTATGAGGACATTTTCCTAGCAGTGTTTGATTGCTTTCTCTTGGAAGTCTGAAGATAAATGAATGAGGTAGGAGTAGAAGGGAGGTGGGGGGATCTGGTAGGAGTGTACAGAGGGGAAACTGTGGTTGGGATGTGTTATATGAGAAGAGAATCTATTTTCAGAAACAACAATAATAATAAAGTGAGAAATGGAAATTCAGGACTACTAGCTAGAACCACACAGTTAATGAGTGATGCAGCCAATGTTTTAGAATCATTTTTTTTTTCAATTTTAATTTCTAAACTTCAAGTTTAGGACTAATTTCACACAGTCTTGAATAATCAAAGTGGCCACATTTGTTTTTTCTAAGTCTCCAAAGGAGATAAAAGATGAATAGAAAGCTCTAGCAACTTTTTAGATTTCAGAGGCCAGTGGGAAGATGGAGGCTGGAAGCTCTCTTTACCTTCCAATACATGTCAGCTAGAGCTTGAGAAGACCTTTTCTTCCAAATCTTGAGCTGGAAGGTCTTTCATTGACTTTTAATGTTTGAGTGCAAGCATCACAGTGCAAAAGAGAAATCTCTAAGTTCAAGAGGCTGTACAAAGTCCCTTTTAGAGACACTTTAAAATCAATATGACAGCATGAGGAACATTATGTATCGAAGAATAACTTTTTTCTCTGATGAAACTTTTCTTACTTCCTTTTCTAAAGCTAAGTCTTAAACCACAGCCACTAGATCTCAGAGAAGCCCTTGGATAAATGTGCATCAGACCAGTGGCCATACCAGTCTGGTATTTTCTACCCTCCTTTTGGTAGCTTCTGGCTTTTTTGTTTTTCATTGTCTTCTCTGGATTAGTCACTACATTCCTCCTTACAGGGTTAGTAGCAGAGTGAACAACCTCTGTGCACAGTCAAAACAATAAAATGTCAAAACTTGAAGAGGCTATATGCACCTTCATTTTCAACTTATTAATGATTTCTGCCCTAGGATCTTACGCCTCAGCTTGTATCTTACAGATGAAGACAAGTGGTGTAGCTATTGCTTTTCCAATGAAGTTAGGTTTCTTAGCCAGATCTATGAAAGCATAACCCTTTGTTTCTTCCATGTGTCGGGGTTTTATGCCAAATCCTGGGTACTCTCGAAATAGTGGAGAACCAACCTTCTCAAGTTGCTAATTCAATATATTTAAAATGGAGAGAAGGCACAGTACTTGTAAATTATACTGCAAAGCTAAAATAACTGCCTGTGGAGAGATTAGCTACATATCTATAAGTACCAAAGTAATATAAGTTGTTTCTAATACAATTTTTCAAAATTTGTTTGTAAAATTTTTATTTTTATGTGTATGAGTATTTTGCCTGTATGCATATCTGTATATCATATGTATGCAGTGCCTAACAGGGATAGAAGCAGGAATCAAATGCCTTGGAACTGAGGTTATAGATGCCTGTAAGCTGTCATGTAGATACTGGGAAATGAACCCATGACCTGTGGAAGAGTAGCCAGTGAGCTATCTCTCTAGCTCCCCCCACAAATTATTGTCTTAATCTCTAAGAAATGCCTATATATATAAACTTTAAAAGCTGTATTTACCCTCTATGAATTTTCTATTTTTATTTTAAATTATGTTTATGTAAAACAATAGAAACTGTTAAATAACTCTCTCTTAATTGCCATTCTTCTCAACTGGCTTCTAACATAGTTAAGACAAAATAATTCTAGACAACTAGGGTAAGTATTTGCAATCAGATGGGAGGAATAAGATATCACTTTGGAAAAAGTTTTATCCCCTCACATCCACTATATTCATTCAAGATTCTGTCCACATCAGCCTCAAGGCTCACGAGAGCATATTTTCTTCAGTCAGAAGAAGAGTTCTCTTTGGTATGATACTGTCTTGTGTGGCGATTAACTTCTATTTGTCCTATATCACATAGCCGGGCTCTGTCATGCTGAGGGTGACTTCCTTTGTGTCCAACAGCAAACTTTTCTCACCATCTACATTTCTGACTTTTACATACCTCTGTTAGGAAATTATATTTTTAATACCCACTTGCCTTATTCCTACACCAATTAGAATTTTCTTTGCCAGAAGATATTTATGTTGGTCTTTTTAGGGGACCCTCTGTCTGTGATGATACTTGGCAGGTAGTGAGTGCTTAACCAACCTCTTTTATGAATTAGGGTCTTCCATACTCTTGTGACTGATCATCATTTGTTAGTACAAGCTATTTCATTTGGCCTACATATTTTGGAGACAGAATTTTAGAGGAAATTCCATGTATTTGTGATAGAACAGTATTCTTATAACCATAGGGTTGTACAACCACAGCTCCAGAATCCTTTAATCTAGTCTGAAATATTATGCAATATTGTCACACCTCTATATTTTTCTTTCCAAAGCGTACGTTAGACCATTAGATATGGTTTCCATCTGATGTGATAATGGAGAATGTGGCACTCTTTTGGAGTTTCTATCCACCTTTCTATCTCAGAGCCACCAGTGAAATTTTAAATCTTCCAATAAAATGCAAGATTGGCAATTATAATTTCTTTTTCATATAATAACATGTATAAGTTATAATATGTTATAATTTATAACATAATAAGTAAGGAGAAGGATGGTTATAGACTTTAATATAAAATAAAATTAATTCATTTTTTTCCATGTTCAAATTTTCTGAAGGATGGGACAACTTTTTTTTAACTCTTTCAAAAATGGTATGTACACATTGCTAATATGTGCACTCTTATTTTAAATTCATTATGTATGTTTGCTCTCAACAGCCCCAATGAAAACTCTCTATGATTACATATATCTCAACAATAAAAATTGAGACACATGAATTATCTTTTTACATTCACAGTTACCCAACACTAGAACCAGATTAAGGTTTAAAAGAAAACACTGCAAACTTCTAACATAATTTTATATTATAGAACACACATACATATACATCCTTATTTTAAAAACATTTAGGATGCCTTTCAATAACTGGGCCACTTCTTATATATTAAAGCTAAGAATAACCTACATTCTATAAACACATTTTTATTGAAGTAAAAACACTATGTTCAATAATTACTTACCTAACATACTTAAAATCCTTATTTCAAATGACTACAAAAAAGATGCGTACACAGTATTCAGATATGACATTTTGCTCTTCCACACATTTTATAATTTATTATCTTCCCTGTAACAATGATGTAAATACATGGCTTTCAGTAATTGTATGAATGGGATTCGGATTCCACAAAGGTACAGGCCAGAAGAACATTGGTACGGGTAAATCACTACCATGTGAACTATACACATAATGATTGAAGAAATCCTGGAATTTCTTTATTCACTACATTAGTGGACTATATGATCAGTCTTTATTGCTGGCTTATATAGGTCTATTTGAAACAGAAATAATCCATAAAGAGTTCTAATCTACCAGCAAGGGCTGGAATAATGTTTAATTAGAAGAATGGAACACAACAGTCTTATAGTCAGTCTTCATTCATCACTTTCAATCATTCTACATGAAGTTGTTTTCTTTAGCTAGATTAAAGGTTTCTGAGAAACTATTGCCCCCAGGATCTGTGAAATCTAAAGTACATAAATTGAACTCTGATTGGAACTTCATGAAATAATAACTTTTGTTTTCCAAAATTTTTTCCACCCTGAAGGAACAAATCTGAGATGATTACTCTGAGCTTCTTTACAATAAAGATTTTCTTTTTAAAGTCTTTGTTTAGTCATTATAATGACACTAAGGTCCATATTCTCATAAATCATAATAAACACTTTCAAAAGACAAAGAATTAGAATTAGTGAATAAAGAGAATGAAACCCTGATTGCCTAGATGATAGTGGCCTTCCCAGAGGGCTTCCTTACTCTAGTTTCTGTGGTGAATATGCTATTATTTTTTTTTCTATTTTTTAAGACCAAAGTAAAATACAGGAAGACTAATTCTTCCAAGGATATAGAGCTGTGGTAATAGTAATGTTACATTCCCCTTCCCTTATAGCATCAGGAAATATTCCTTTATAGCTGGCAATACTAGCCCCTGGCAATCTCGACTCTCAGTACCATTAAGGGAATAGCATATTACCCAAACTTATTCTACCCTTTCCAGAGTAGCCTTATAGCCAATGACTGATAGATGAAAATGTACACAAATTTCAAAACGTCCATTTCTTTTTCTCAGTTACAGATAACAGAGTAAGTCTGATTTGGCTGAGAGTTTACACAGCTAACTGTTTTGTTCAAACTGACTTTCTTTCCTAACCCTCCCTATGGTGAGCTGAAGGGTGAGGGAGCAATTGAACATGATCAAAACACATACAAAACTTTTAAATTACAAAATACCTTTTCAAAAAGGTTCTTTCATAATGAACACCTTACAAGTTAGTCTCCATTTGTTTTGAGATGACGTTTAGCCTAGCTTGCCATCTCTCTTTTTTTTTTCCTTTATAAAATAAAGTGTTTTTTATCCATGTGTCCACTTGCTCCAAGTCCCTTCCCCATCACAACCCCTCCTGGTCAGCCTTCAGCCTCTCTCCTTCCCATCTCCACATCCCCTCCCCAAAAAGGGCAAGAAGTCCCAGAGTGGATCAGCTCAGCATCTACTTTAGGCAAGTTCGGTTTCCTCATCCTAATATCAAGGCTGGGTTGGGTGAAACTGTTCTCTGAAGATTCATTTCAAACAGTCTCTAGGTAAAGCCAGATAAATTGATTATAAAAGTCATGGCTATAAAACTGTTCTATATAGCTTCCTCATAGAGAAAATCCTAGGGCAATGCCCAATACTGAAAAAGTTATTCACAAGTGGACAGATGATTGTTTCTATCTTTCGTAATTGTTCATGATAATCATGATATTGTCATTTAATAAAATTTATGTCAAATAAAGAGGATTGGGATATTAAAGCTGTAATGCCCAAATGAGAAGGAAGTAGGTTTCTCATTTGGGCATTGCATTCAATGACATTAGTCATTGACATTACATTATGAGGGTAAATTAGATAACATAATTAATACAAATTCTTCAATGGCTTTTGGGGATGGAATGGCTTGAGACATTCCACCAGATTTTCCTGGTGTGATTCAATATAGGCATAAACAGTGTTTCCATACCCCTAGAGAAAAGAGAAGGTGAGGAGTGGCTGTCAATCATGCTACCCATCACCTTGACTTTCAAAGAAATAGAATGGTATCTTAATGCTAGCAGTATTGCCATCTGTCAAGGCTGGGTCAGGATGGTACTAACTGCATATAGAGAGACTAAAGTAATATGGTTTGTAATAAATCTTATACAAGCATATGCATGAACCTATGCATATCATGTCTTCTTCCTATTTAATACCTAGGGGTGCCTCAGCAAAATTTCAAATCCTACACTTTGATGTCACCAACATTTATGCTTAGTCACTTTGTGTCCACACACTGAGTTTCATAAAAGCTTATGTTTTCCTCAAGCTTGGCCTGCCCTCACACTAGGAACTGCTTCAGGTAAGAAGTTCTTGACCTAAGACCACATGGGTGGGTGACCCCATGGAATTAATCACAGAGAATGTTCCCCACAAGCCCACAGAGTACATAGTCCACCCTTGAGATGTAGGTGTCCTTTTGTGCTTATTTATTTTCAGTAGAGAGAAGTAACCAGGCATTATGTAATAGAGGTTATAGCAGCTAAAACTTAAAAAAAAAATAATCTTAGTGGTTAAGTCTCAAATCAAATGGTGAACACTGGAACATTTTAGATTTTCCACTCAGAAGATTGAATTGCCAGATACTCCAGTATCAATTTCTCTCCATTTAACTTTGGAAAGCAAAGATCAAATGCATGACCTTGCAGTCAATTTCCACATTCTTCAAAGAAGAAGGCTCTGCAGGTTGAAGCTAGAACTGAGCTCTGAAAAATGGCACTGTGTAGACACAAATACTTATTCCCAAAACTCAATGAATATTTCACAGAAAACAGCATCTTTTGTTAGTCATGATAACCCACATACATTCTCAGCTCACTGTAACCAGAGGTGGAAATTTTATGTTAACTGTCTTGGCCTGGCTTCTTATGGGTTAATAATTATTAATAAATAATAATATAAGAATTCTGATGTGATGAATTTTCTGTCTTCCTTCAGTTCTGTGAACATCTTCTCTACAGCAATGGTGGTCAGAGTCTCTTCTAGCAGCTGTTTATTGCTTCTGTAAAGCTGAGAAGGATCAAGTACCCTGCTTCTTTCTGCCTTCCTAGGTATGTGATACTTGTTTACCATATAAGTTTCATGATAATCCTTCTGCCTCTTGAAAGAAATGTTTTAATTCAGAGAAAGCTACTATACAACACTAGCACCTTAAGATGCTCCATGAAGCCATTCCAATCTGAGGCCACACAAACCATGGGCTCTGTGAAGTACTCCATTGCTTGAGAAAAACCTACTGAACTCCATCACCAAGGAAACTCCAAGAATAATTAAAAGCTTTCACATTTTATTTCACTTTCATTTATCTAAGCATTGAAGCTTTTTGGTCAAAGGGAGGACTAAGGTTCTCAAACAATAGGTGAGTCAGAAATGAAGACTTGGTAGTTAATCAACTTTGGATTTTATCAAAAGCACACTACCACCCCCTATCTAACCACATGCATGAAAACATAAGGATATTTTTTTGTTTTAGAGTTGAAGATTGAATACCCCAAAGAACAAAGCAAATGTTATTCCTGAATTGTATCAACACACTTTTACCTCTTGGCTTTTTTTAAATTAGTAGGTAAACATGTTTGGCAATTATAACCAACTAGTAGTGTACTGCCATGAGAAGTTTTAATGTACAGTACCTATCTCTGTATAAAAAAGCTGGTAGATAAGGTTGATACATGTCCTTGTACAACAAAAAACAGCAACCCAAATCCTACTGCTGTATAATGTGGATTGTTTTCTCATTTCAAATTATTGCAATTGCAGTTCTCACAGATTATGTTGACATTAAATTAGTTGATTAAAAATTAAATATAGGATTTTTTTTTGCTGGAACCCTTAGTGTTCAAGTTAAAAATTCCAGCAAATTAATATTATTATGATGTTTCATTTAATGTTATCCACTCTTTCTATGGAACTACAGATTAAAATCAGAATGTTTTACAGCCTTCACAGAAAATACAGAAAAATATGTACAGCAAATATGAAAGTGTGTTAATAAGGCTAGGAACAAGTTGTTGGAATTAGTTTTAGTTCTGACAAGTTCAACCTCTTGGATCATTACTCTTTCTGAAGCATCCTCACCTTCCCTATTTAAAAGGTATCCTGTGCTGTGATTTTTATGTTTCTTTATGGGTTCTTTTGAAGTCATGACCCTCAGAGGCATTGAAATCATGTAGAAAAGATATCACTCATCTACTCACTATGAAAACAGAATACATGAACAAATCAAGTTGTTATAAATCCTTGTATTTTCAGAATATGTATATGAGAATGAATAGAAGGAAGGTAGTAAATAATAAGTATAGAAGTTACATAGAAGATTACACATAGTAAGAGCTCAAGGAATAAAACGACAGTGAAACAGGGCATGCAAGGCTAATAAACAGAGTTGGTAGGCAGTTTGTGTGCGGAATAGAGTCCCAGAGTGAGCTTTAATCAATGTTTATATTTAAGCAAATGAAGACTTGAAACATGAATGTACTGATCACGTGTTACCCAGAAGTAAGCCCTGTTGTAGCAGAGTAAGCAGGAGAGGAAGATATCTAAAGCAGGTAGCATCCTCTCTGTCATAGGAAGAAACAAGAACCTAGGGGATGATCTCAGATGTGCAGAAGATGTGAGATTCTGAGGGCCCTAGGAAGATTAGTCACAATCCAAGTGGGATGGATGCCACTGAAGGGTTTTATAGAAGAATTCCATGACCCAATTCATTTAAAAGGGGTCATTCTGTGTGCTGGATTAAATTTACAACATAATTTGTGTACCACATTTAACTTACCTATGACAGCTCCAACCTAGTTCTGGTAGGTACAACTTTCATTTTTTTCTAAAATATCAAGATATTTTATTTAGATATTTCTGGGTAGGTGAGAGATATCTTGAGATTGCTATGGAAGAGTTATACACCAGACAATGTTCTGGTCAACTTCAGCCACATAGGCAGCTTTATAGGCAATGATGATATGATCTTATACAAATAGATACTACCTTCTTCCAGTTGGCCAAGGTATTTTACATGCATTGACCACCATAACCTTCAAAAAATGTCTGAATTGCATGTTGCTGGCTACATTGTGGAAAATCACATTGTCTCTAGGAAGTTAGTTGACAATCCTACACTAGACTGCCAATAAATGTCAGAGCCAGGCTCAAAACTAGTTGTGTAATTTCATGGTAGCTGCATTGCTGCTATGATAGCTAAGCCTGCTTCTTCTTGGGATAGTTGATACATTTGGGAAGCAAAGATGGTCTACACAGGTATTGTTCTACTTAATAATTTTGATATTGATTGTTCACTCTGCAAACAATAAAAAGGTAGTATTGCTCAATAAATACCATAACCCAAAGTACATGTTCATTTGGAACTAAATTCTGCCTAGTATCAGGGGCTCAGTTAGTAGAGTGCTTGCTGGGTAACCACCACGACCTGAGTTCATCTTCAGAACTCACACAAAAAAGCTAATCATTGTATGCTATGCTTTTAATTCCAGCTCTGAAAAGGTGGAAACAAGAAAACCCTGGGGTACACTGGCCTTCTAGTCTTAAGGCATTGTTTGAGGAATAACACTTGAGTTTCTCCTCTGGCTTTAACCCCCCTTCTCTCTCTCTCTCTCTCTCTCTCTCTCTCTCTCTGTCTCTCTCTCTGTCTCTCTCTGTCTCTCTGTCTCTCTCTCTCTCTCTCTCTCTCTCTCTCACACACACACACACACACACACACACACACGGGGTGGGGGAGGGTGAGAAGGAGAGAAGGAGCTAACTAATCTATTTACTCCTGAGGAAAGCCTTCAAACTCTATCAACTCCATTTTAACTAATTTTTTCACACTCTTTTACTACTTTGCTTTAGAGAACATTCATTCCCTGACCCTAAACTGCATCAGAGAGTTCCTGTCTTGCACATAATTGCTGTTGTAGTTCATCTTCATGGAGGAAAGTTATAGGATGAATGAAAAGACCTGCTCATGGAGTCTGCAGTGTTTCACAGTGCTTTAAGGAGTACTAAGTCCTATCAGTATAAATCTGAAAAGAATTTGATACATGTCCTCATCATGGGCTAGAAGAATAAAATGTCACTACCTGCCTTTTCAGAAAGTAATACAAATGGGCTGAACACTGTGGATTTAAACCGCGGCAGGTTCCAAAATCGGGAAAGCATAAGGTATAAAATTCCATCCCTCAGAAGTTTATTGGTTTTTCAACTAACATTGCAGGTTTAATCCTTTAAAATATGCTTCCTAGATCACAACTAATGCCTGCCAGTGAATAGTAATTGATATCTATTTCTTCATGCCAAATACCATCCGGAAAGTCGTGACTGGTAATGAGCAGATCCTTACTGTTTAATCACTCATCTACTAAAGGAGCATCATTAGAAAGATAGAAATGGCCCAGCATGGGACTCACAGGATCTTAATGGCTCTAGCTTAAAAACAAACACGTGTAAAATCTATTTTAGAAGAATGTTAAATATAATAAATTGGGAGTTATTTTCAGGACTGGATACTTTTGGAGAATGAAGTTTAATTTAATACATTTTAAAGAATTGATTCAATATGGTCCAGGGCATTAGCCTTTGGGACATTCAGGGCTGTGCAGAGTGAGAAAGCACAGGGAATCAGATATTTGTGTCTATGGTAACCCTAGGCAAACAAAGAAATCATCTACTCACTTATCTATAATATGTGTTTTCCTTACTAAACACACTTTTTCAGGCAAAAGTCCATCCAATCCCTAAGGAAAAGAGCTGGACTCTTAATCACAACCTTTGCATTCAACCCATAGTGTTCAGCAGCATGTATGAGGCAGCTGTGTACATTTTTTAAGTAACCACAGTTACGAAACAACCCTGGAAGCCATTTCTGTAGTTCTTGGAAAAGTTAAAACTTCCAAAATGTTTGTTTAAGGGTGAAATATTTTATTGGTGAGTGCTAAGCACCGAAACAGTACCTGGTGAATAGTTGGGGTTTCAGTAAATATGTGTTGGGTGTTCCTTGAATGAATTTATTTTCACCATCATTTTAATCCCTTAGAAAATATGAGTGTTTCCCATTGCTAAGGCACCGGGCCAGATCCCTAAGAAAAGCAGAGGAGAAAGATGAAGAGATCTGGTTTATGACCTTCAGTAGCTAGTAGAGCAGGATCAAAGGAGAAAATAGTGTGGACCATGCTACAACTCAGCACTTTGCCATGGGCATCAAGGAAGTCACTGGCGAAATCACACAGGATCTTAAAAAGAAGAAGTGACATGATTGGAATCGTACAAAAGACACACTTAGAAATGAACACACCCTCTTAAATAAAAAATAATTGTATTTACTCTTTCCTCCTTTAAAGTCAGTTTGTATTCTGGGGTAATTTTATACTAACTGAGCAAAAATAATAGACTCCATTATGATATTTTTATAATACTCACAATGGCATTTCACCATATCTACCTAATTACCTTTATTTATTTTCTTCTTCACTCTCTGCGGTCTCCTTACCTGTTGAGAGTCCTCATATGGATGAAAGTACTTGGTGCTTCTTAACTAGTTGAGTTTGTTTCATTGAACATGATGCTCTCTAGTTCCATCCATTTTCCTAAAAATAACCTGACTTTGTTTTATATTAATGAATAACACACTACTGTGTATAGGCCATATTTTTGTTTATTGAATGGGTAAGTAGGCTGATTCCACTTCTTGGATTGTTAATAGGGCTAAATGTTATAGGTTAATAAATCTCTATTGTATATTCCCTTTGATTCCTTTGGGTATTCCCACAGATATGGTATAGATGGATTACATGGTAGCTCTATTTTTACTTTGTTGTGTGACTTCCATATGTTTTTCATAGCTCTAGAGTAGTTTATATGTATGTATAGTTTTATATACATATAGTTTACACAGGTAAATAGTATTATAAGTAACCCTTCAACATATTTGCCTACATTTGCTGTTTTTCATTGTGTTGCTATTGTGATTGGCATGAGATAGAGTTTCAATATAGCTTGAGTTATATTTTCCTTGTAGCTATATATGTTTAACATTTTTCATGTATTAACAAATTATTTATATTTCTTCATTTAAAAAGTGTATGTTCAATTTATTTGCCAAATATCAACCTTTGTAATTCTGCAAGAAGCCAGGTAAATCAACCATGATGTTGTATTCCCAGCACACAGAAAGTGGCGGCAGGAGGAGGTCCACTCAGAGCCAAACTTGGCTACTACATAAAAGATTGACTCAGCGGTGAGAGGAAAACCAGAGATCTTCACCTTGAAATTTTAACTTTAAGTTGAAATTTATTAATTGTTCATCTATTCAGATATTCAAATGAACAGTGAGCATTAAATACCAAGTATTAGATCCAGTGAAATTCCTGCCCTACTGGAATCACACTTTGAAATGGGAAAGGGTCACACAGTACATTAAAACCCTAGGCTAGTAGAATATTATGAATAAGGAGTGGGTAGCAACATATTGTGGCATATTCACAAAACAGACAGCTCTTACCTGATGTGAAATTTGGAATTTTTCCCCCAGAAATTACTTTGGGGCTCATGCCTAGTGAATGAGAAGAGACAGTCACAGAAATACAGTGGTGTGAAAAGGAGAGAAAGACAGTCCAGGAAGAGGAAAGAGCCTGAATGGAACCACCCACTCCAACAGCATCCAAAGGCAAATTTGAGGAAGCTTATTTAAAATGATTGCCTTCAAGTACACATGGAAAACAGGTTTTCCTGTCATCCCTCCTCCACTTCACCTTCTCACAGGCTCCTTTAGTGTGGCTGGACCAACAGACAGGGAACACTGGCTTTAGGTTTTCCAGTATTCTCCTCCCACTCATCCTGAAGTTGCAAGCCACAAGTTTCTTGGAACTGTGAATATTGTTTGAACTAAAGCTAAAAACTGAAGATGTGTTTTGAGTCATATTATGAAGGCATATTTATATCATCTGTTTATGACACAGGTGGACCTGATGACTCATTACACACCATTCTAAACATAGTAGTCTGGAAAATCCTGAGCTCTGGGAACTAGCTGGGTAGAGATATGATGCAGACAAGGAAGACTCTCTTAGAATATCATGCATCCCCATATGAAATCTTTATGTGGTAAAATGAATTTTAAGAATGTGTTGCCAAACATATTTGAACTGGTGAGTGTGGGATGAAAGAGGATGATGAACAATCCCTGATTACAAAGCTGGTTATGGAAGGCTTTCCAAATCATTCGCATATGCAGTTGAATGTGTGCACACATAGGCATACCCGTGAATGAGATAGAATGTGTTTCCCGACCATGAGACTAGAAATAAACCATTTGAATGTCCAAAGCAATGATTTGGTTCTAAGCCAATGATTCCTTTCTACATAGTAATGTTTTTATTTGTTTTGAACTTTGCAGTTTTGACTTAACTTTATGTTCAGATAGCTCCTTAAATTAAAAAAATAAAATATGAAGAAGTCTGACCCTTCAATTGCTATACACACTATACACACGAACATAACTCAAACCACAAGACATATCCATTCTTTTGCTATTAGGAGTGATTCTCTTATCCAGAAAATAGTGTTACTAAAAGACAAAGCTGTTATGACTCTATTCTGTATATTTTAGCCCAATGCGCAGACTTTTAACAGCCCTATAGAAAGCAGTAACTTTTAAGGAAGTTTCTCTGAGCAAATATCTCAAAGCTGCGCTGTCTGATAGGGATGCTTCCCACTGGAGTAGGGAAAACATCCAAGAGTCAAGGAAGAGAAAACTCGCTGCTGTATTCAATTAGCTGAGAAACAATGAAAGTAAATAAGGCAATGCCTTTAAGAACACACACAAAAGGAGCCAGCGAAGTAGAACAGATTGAAAGGAAAGAAAAAAGTCTATTTTAGCTCCCAAGCAAGCCCAGGGGTGAAGAATAATTTCTTCTTCAGGACACTCTTCACCAAGGTCTTCCAGCAAGATGCTTCACGGGAAGCAATTTCTTTCTGTGTCTTTAGAGAATTGAGGAAGTTTGCAGGAAAGCCAGGCTGAGTTTAATTCTAAGCAGAGTACAGCAGGTCAGCGATCAGAAGCAACTTTTAAAATGTTTTGTTCCCTCATAGAATACTAATGGCTTTGAAACATCTCAATGATCATGAAGTAAACTATTTGCATTTTAGGAATAAGAAGCAACTCAGAGAAAAGTTCACCACCTTATATTTGATTTTACTCACATATAGGGTGATTTCTGCAGGACTCATAACCATCTTAGAAAGATAACGGCACTCATCTCATGAAGTTACTTTGGGCACACATTTAGTCATGAGTCATGGACCAGGATTTGGGAAGCAGAGCCAGGCAAGTCTCTGTGAGTTCAAGGCCAGCCTGATCTGCATAGAGAGTTCCAGGACAACCATGCTTGCAGAGAGAGACACTGTCTCTAAACAAACAAATAAACAAATAAATTAGATAAGTAATGCTATTAGATTCTTACATAATTATTAATATATTAAATAATAATGGTATAAATAACAATGTATATAATCTAAAGAGATACTGCTTGTAGGAAAAAAGTAATCTTTAGACTAGCAAGTCCTTAAACATAATCTCAGTCAGAGATTAAGAGGTTGGCACCTCCAATCTCTCTGGTCCTTCTTCCACAGTGTCCCAGACCCTTGTGGGAAAGAGGTGATATAAGTATACTGTTTATGGCTAAGCAAGCTCTGGATAGATTTTTACTGCCTGTGATTTGATTACTTCTGAGGTTTTGCATTAACCATGGTCTGCTGCATCAAGAAACTTCTCTGATTTGGTCTGAAAGTTGTACTCATATATGGTTAGAGAGGCAAGAATTCAAAGGATAGTTTGATATTATGTCCATGTAGCAAAATCATGGTAGTTGATTTTTCTCTGGGATATTTGAGTTCCCTACCCATGGGTTCTTAGCCAGATTATAGTACCAGTACATATTTTCTCCTATGAAGTGGGCCTTAAATCCAAACAAAGTGGTTGCTTCCTCCCCTAACACTGTAGCTCTCAAGGTTCAGGCTCTCAAGGTTCATAGATGTGTAACACTGTTGATGACGTTAAATATTTTTAACAGTATGGATGAGTAAAAATCAGATAAATTTGTCATTGGGAAGAAACTGCCCTTTGTGATCACAGATGACAGGTGAATTCTATAAAGTTTTGAAAATGAAAGTCTTTGGAAAATGAGTATAACTTTTTAGTAATTGAATTTTTTCTTTGAGGCTGGTGAGATGGCTCAGTTTTATAAAGGTAACTGTTTCCAACCCTGTGGAACTAAGTTTAATCTCCAAGGTGCATAAAGTAGAAACAGAGAACCTGCTGGTCACCACACATAGGCCATGGTACAAGTGCTTACACCCAAATCCATATACAATGTCCTGGCTAGTTTTATGTCAACTTGATACAAGCTAGAGTCATCAGAGAAAAAGGAGCCTCAATAAAGAAAATGCCTCCATAAGATTTCACTTAAAGCATTTTCTTAGTTAATAACTAGTGGGGGAAGTCTCAGATTATTGTGGGTGGTTCCATCTCTGGGCTGATGGTCCTGGGTCCTATAAGAAAGTAGTCTGAACAAGCCATGATGAACAAGTCAATAGCAGCACCCCTCCATGGCCTCTGCATCACCTTCCTCCAACTTTCTGCCCTGTGAACGTTTCTGATTTTATTGCTATGAATGATCAAGTATTACATGGAATATTGAGCAAAATGAGCCCCTTCCTCCTCAAGTTACTTTTAGTCATGATCTTTGATCACTGTAATATCAACCTTAATTAAGACACATAAAAATAAATGCAAGAAAATTATAAAATAATACACTTTTATCTTTGTACATGTACATAGTTCACAATGACCACTTTCACCTGCACCTCCTCCCATCTACTCATCTCTACTGAGCTTCTCCTGCTCTACAAATTTCTGTCTTACCTCTCCCTCACTCTCTTTCTCTTTATGTGTGTGTGACACTGAATTTAAGAAGTTCCATCCATGTGAACAAGGTTCAAGGCTATTATTAGAGCCTGGTGGGGTCAGCAGTGGGTAAACAAAACTGAAGACCATGAGTACCTTTCTCCAAGCATCTGATCTGTCAGTAGCCGATAGTTCACAGTAAGGGAGGGGAAGGTCCCCAGTGAACCCCTGCTTCCATCCAGGCCTGACTTAGGCTAGTCTTGTGCTACTGAATACAGGTAGTTTTAATTCTTGTGAGTTCATGGCGCTAATAATTGCCTAGAGGAGAACAGTATAGAAGATAACATTTCTCAGCTTTTAAGAGCTGGAAGCTTCTTCCTTTTTGCTCTTCCCTACTGTTGTGTGAGCTTTAGAGATGATGATATAAATTCACATGCAGTAGCTTGTATAACTGTGAGCCTGAATTCATAGCTGTTCACTGTGAAAAGCTGATTCTCTAAATAAGGCTAAGAGAAGCTTTTATCATTGAGCATAACACATTATCTTTTAAAAATGATGTTAGTCTTTAATCTACAAATGAGTACATCAAAGATAATTTACCCAGTTTACCAAAGGAATAGTTGAGGAAATAAAAAAGAGGCCCACTTGCCTCTGAGTCTATTTCTTCTATAGGCTCCATTCTCAGTTCCTAAAACATCTCTTCAGGTGTAGGGTGACATCATGGGAAGGTCTGAAACCATGGTCCTTTCTTCCCTCCATCATTGTCTGTGCTTGTTGGGTTTTATGAGAATGAACCTCAAAGAGGAAATTTCATAAACAATTTTTGGCAAAGGCGTATATATGTATATATATATACATATATATATGAACGGCACTGTCTGCTGAGGTAGAAACTAAAAATATGTATGTGTTTGAGTTCAAGAATACCAAGTAAGCACATAACAAATTCTCTAGGTTAATTTGCTAATCAGTGAAAGTAAAGGGATGCACTGTTGTGGGATTATAGTCTGGTACATTGTAAATATTTGTCCTTCCTTCCTACAGGCTTAATAAAATGCTGATTGTCCAGAAGACAGACAGGAAGTTTGGGCAGGGCTACCAGACAAAGAAAACTCTGGTAAGAGGAAGAGCAGAGCAGAGACACCAACAGACACAGAGGAAAAAGATCAGAATGCTGCTCTGAGAAAAGGTACCAAGCTACCTAGCTAAACAAGATAAGAATAATGGGTTGAGTTAAGATGCAAGAGCTAGCTAGCAATATGCCTCCTGAGCCATAAGTCAAACAGCATGCAATTAATATGAGTCTTTGTGTGATTATTTGGGACTGCTGGTCTAAATCATGGGGCTAGTTCAGGCCATAAACTTAATAACACAATGGACTGGAGAGGGAGAGAGAGAAGAAAAGGAAAGTATAATTGAGTACATATTACCTGCCAGCAATTGTGGTAAATTACACACATGGTTACTTATTCTCAATTATTGCAACAATTCAATGTGCATGGGAGAATCATTATCCTTAATTTGCATGGGAACAAATTGAGGCCCAGAAATGTTATCTAACATTGTCAAGAGCATAGGACATTAAAATTCACAACAAGACTTTATATCTATGTGTGTCACAATATCAGTTGTCATCCAGTCTTGCCTGAGTGGACCTTTGAGTTGTTTACCTGAGATGCTTGGGACCCAAAATTCCCAAGGTTTTCATCCCACTTCCAGGTTTCTAGAAGTGCATCTCCCCTAGTACAAGCAAATCTCTAATTCACCATAGACCCCACATTAGAGTCAATTTGAATCCCTTGGCTTAAACATTATAATTTGTTAGTAATTATGTAAAATAGAACTTCTTTGTCCCTATAGCATTGCAATTACTAAATTACTCACTTTAATGGGAATCATGAATGAAAAAACAATGCTCCAGGCATCTGTGGGAGTTAGGAATTTAAGGAGGGGAATAGTGTCTGGGACTTTCCACCCTTATAAGCTGTGTGGACTCAGATATTAGCTCTTATCCAATTTCTCTCTACTTACTGCTTATAGCTAATTGGAGTCACCCACATAAAAATGCCTTTACAGAAAGTTCTCAGTCTGAAAACAAACAAACAAACAAACACAGAGTAGTGCTGCATGTTTATATATCTATTTAAAATTCAGTTGTGCCTTCAACTGCATTTTCTCATAGAATTTATAGTTCCATTTTAACTTGTAAAAATTATTAAGTGGAACATGTAAGTAATAAAATTTGAAAAGAAATACTACTTTTTACTTAACTGAAGTTAAGTAACAGATACAATAGTAACTATGCAAGATATAGTGTTAGCTTACATTATTTTTTACTAGCTCATGAAAATACTATATCCAGTTTATATAAAATCAGAAAACCTCACTATTTTCTTGAACTCAATTAGGGAGTTAATCAAAAGGCTTATAAATTGCAAGCTGATTTGAATTGAGATCAAGTACACATTTGGTGTGCTGGCTGCCCAGTCTCTGTTAAAATTTTGATGTGATAAAATTGTGGCATCAGAGACAGAATATTTGATTTCAATTGGAGTCTCATTGTTCATATGCTTTGGGCAAGTCCTTTAGCTTCCTTGAACTTGATTACTTAATTAAACAACTTGGATAAATGGTCTTTAAATCAGAGACCAACTCAGATCTGCAGTGATAAAACATTTATCAGCTCCCAAAGTGGGCCTGACATTGTTCCATTGTTAAACCTTTTAGAGATGTTCTTTTCTCTAGTCAGTCAAAATACACCAAACCCAATATTGTAAAGCATAGTTATCCTAGAACCCTACAGTATAAGCTACATTCCTTTCCTGTTTCATTTTCCCCATCAATCACTCCTAGGTTCTCTTTAAAATAAACTAATAGTTTCAGAAAGTCACTTGGTAGTAACCCTAGTAAAGAAATTAATTTAACTAGTATGCTATTTATTTTAAGGTAGTACCAGCACTATAATGTCGAAAGAAGTTTTAGTAAAAGAGGTAAAAACAAACTTTAGCGACTGAGATTATATATTTTTTTTATTTAACATAGGTTGTATTCAGAGTTCAGTAGAAACATATAAGAATCCCTTATCTTTTCTGGGTTATATTAGTCATAGTAGCTAAGTCATGCTGTAGTGAAAATAAAGCTTGATATCTCAGAAACATAACACAAAGAAAACTGTTTACTCAAGTGCTGTCTAAAGTGGTGTGATGATATTCCTTGGAAATTGTCTTCTGAGTGATGAAATATGAACCTGCTGCTTCCCACTCATAAACATTCATCTTCAAATTCTCTGTGTCTAGTTTTGTACGCTCTGATAGGTGGAGTCGTACACACTTTAATTTCTAGGCTCATGTAAGTCACTTCTATTCATATGTGGCTGATTGAAAGTCACCTATTGCCATCACTATATCCCAATGGTAACAGAGAAATGTATTCTTCCTATGCACAGAAATCAAACTATTAAGTGTTTGAGTTACGTTGTTCTCTTCAGTAATATGGGGCAGTGGGGGGAGCTTCCTTAGTGGAATTAAAAATAAGTTAAAAAGATGAGCAAAGTTTTTACAGCTGTTAAATCAGTTGATGATGCTTGGGACCAAAGAACATTCCTAGAAAAAAACTTCAACAGAAGTAACGATCCCAAATAATATGGTTTTTCTCGAAAACAATATTTACAACATGAGTATTTGTTGGCCCACACAATGTGTTACTCATTGTGCAAGTTGATGTGACCTTGTTGAAAATGGTAACTAAAACAGATGTTTTAGCAAAAACTTCCCCACCAAAAGCTTCAAGAAACAAATTCTTCAGCCAGGAGAGTCTATTTAAAGTGAGCCTAGAAAGCAAAAATGATGGACAGGATAAAATAAAACAGGAAAAGAAACCAAGTCAGTACAAGGTGGCATTATTAGATAGCTCACTGATACAGACAACTGTGGCTAGCCCTGCACATTGGAGGCTCCTGAAATGGTCCTCACAACTGACCCAAGGACATCTAAGCTGTAAAGGGGAGCACAATCTGACACTTTGGCTGCTCAGGCTGTTCATCCCAATATGGAGTCCTTTTCAAAGCTGTGGCTAGTTGTTAAATCTGGTCAGGGAAACTAACTCCAGGACTTCCTGATGTAGCTAGTCATAAAGAAAATATCAGAAATGAGCCTGTTACTTTTATACTACTTACATCTGCTTGCATCCCTGAAAACTCATATGTTAAAACAGTAATCTCTGAATATGATTGCTTTAAGAGATAATTTTATAGGAGTTATTAAATTTAAATAAAGCAATAAGGTCGGGATCAGACAGGATTAGATTTTTTATAAGAAAAATGCTAGAAATAATCTTCCTCGTCTCCTCTCCTTTTTTCCTCAGACACAATCTAAGAAGAAGCCACATGAACATAGAGTGAGAAAACAGCCATCTTCCTCCCAGGAAGATGTCCTCAGTAGCAGTAAATGTGCTAGCTAGCACTTTGGTTACATCTTTCAGAACTGTAGCATTAAATTTTTATTGTTCAAGTCATCTAGCCTTGGCATTTTGATGCAGAGGTCCCAGCAGACTAATACACTATCCATTCAGTGTGATCTAGGTTGCTTTGCTATATATGGTTCAGTTGTTTGCCTAATAAGATGGTCAAAGAACTTCAATTCTGGGGGCTTTGGACTACGCTCTTTTTGGCTGATCATGATTGCTATATTTGCCTAGTGATAATTTGCTGGTTACAAATGAATAAAGTATGTACAGGTGATTTCCTAGTTGTCAAATATCTATATTATTTCACTTTTTCACAGCAGCATCTCCACCTCATATTGTAGAGCGTAGTCAATTACTAAGACCTGCATTAGAATCATTTCCTGTGTGTTGATAACAAACACACACAGTACAGAGTAAAAATATGATAGCTTTCCATTAAAATACCATGTAATTTCTTCTTTTTCCTTCAGAAGTAACTCCTCACCACAGGGAAACAGAACCTTACGTCCAATACAATTAAGTATAAATTTTACAAGTGGGTTTCACTGAGTGATGGTAAAAGTGTCCCACTTTATGTAAGCCCTTTTGAATTCCTGGATTCATGCATCCCACATACTGGAAACCAAGAATCATCTTCTGGTCATTTGTTTAATATATATGTTTTTCTAAAAGAAGCCTGCTTCTCCAAGGACAGTATCCATAAACTGGTACATTATTTGTATTTTCAATAGGCCTTTATTCTTTTTGACCTTTTGCTTCTTTTATGTCAGTTATTTAAATATATTTTTTGTTAATTGTTAGGGAATTTCACATCATAAACCCAATTCCGTTCATTTTCTAGTCCTTTCATATCCATCCTCCACCTTTATAGCCTCCCTTGCCAAAGAAAATAAAAATTTAAAAATTAAAATTAAAAAAAAAGAAAAAAAATCTTTGGTCAACAACCTATTCTGTCCATTAGAGCCTTCTCTCAGACCTGTCACACTTGTTGCATATCCAGTTCTGATGAACTTGCACTTCTTTGCTCCTTGTCTGCCACATCTCCCTAGCACACATTTGTTCCCAGTCGAGGTATTGGAAGGCAGGGTGTCAGGCAGTACACCCCTTTGCCCAAACAGCTTTACTTGCAAATATTCATTGCAATGAGGCATCAGTCTGGTTCAAGACCTCTGGCTTCTGCTGTATCAATATTGAGCTCTCACTGAGATGCCTCTCGGATATCCTGCTGTTTTCCTAAGTCATGAAGATCCTGGGACTTTGGTTCTGCAGAATTGGTCCTTTTATATGCTCCAGCAGGTCATAGATGGGTTGGATGTTGAGTTGGAGCAATCCAAAGCCCTGGATCTGGGCCTGAGTGGTAGCCGGGTTGGTCAACCTGGGTCTCTGCTAGGACTCTACCTCCTGGCTACGGGTGGGTCCAGTTCTCCTGTGTCCCCACAACTGCCTACATCACTGCAGCAGGAGAGGGGCAGGCTCAGATCTTCCACATCTGTATCATTGCTGATGATGCAGGTAAGCAAAGGATACTATACGACAAGCTCTCCTGTGACTGTGGAGGGGCAGGACCAGTTCATCACAGTGTTCAAACATTAACATGGATTCAGGGGACAGCCCAGTTCACAGGCATCTACATGGTGTTTGATGGTAATCAGAGCCTACATTGGCATCAGTAGGACCATAAACCCAGACGGGGTCCTCAGTGGTAGCCTGGGCCCAGACATCACCATGGCTTCAGGTGGTTGCACAGACTCCTCATATCAGACTGTTCCTCATTGCCATGATGTCTCCTGTTTTACCTCTGTCCACAGTGCACAAAATTTTTGGCCTCTCTTCCTCTACTATCTTACCATGTACTCCATTTTCCCATCTCTCAATCACATATTGGTTTATTGTAGTAGCACCTGCTGTCTCAGACCATGGGGCTAGTAGGTAGGCTTTTGGGTGCCTTCCAGTTGCCTCAGGCCGACACTTGTTGCTTCTTAGTGATAGGGCATTATAAAGGCAAGTAGATCACATTATTGTAAACCTTTTCAAAGCCTGGGGAACTGTAAGAGCTTGTAGTACAGGAGGAAAGACCAACTCATCTCCATTTATATATTACTGTTCTAGCAAGTTCCTTATTTTAAGCCAAGGAGAGGTTTGCTATAATCAACCATCCACCAAGAAACCAAATGGTCTATGTGAAGGAAGGCAGCATTATAAAGACTCAAATTTGGTCTCTGATGCTAACAGGTTGCCCCTGTGACCACAGGGTCATCTGGATCAGCCTATACATTCAAGCTCATGACATAGACTGTCTCCGCCACTATGTTCACTTTATCCAAAGTCACATTGTGCCAATATCAGGCCAGCAGTAATCTAAACAAAAAACTAGTCTTCCTAGCTACTATTGAATATGTCTTGTCTCTTCAGGGCTTGTTTCTCTGGACATACATTCTCTTGTAAGCATTCCCTGCAGACTTCTGTTCTGTGTTCTTCCTTTAATTGCCCCAATTCCTACCCAACCAGGAAACCAGAAATCCATATATTCATACATCACTTATCCTTAACAATGTGAACTTGGGTTTGCTCACAACTGTGCACTCTGGAAAGATTATTCTCTTTACTTTTTTCCTAAAGAAATATCCATGCCTATGTCTGTGATATGGCTACTGTCCTTTTAAATTTATTACCAGTATATGTGTCAATACCAACCATTGCTATGACAAAAGTGTTGTACACTTTATTACTAACTTTTTGTGTTTGGCTTATACATCTCTTATTGTAGTGTTTTCATTTCTGGTAACTTTGTTATGTTCAAAGAATTGAGTCTAGTGAGGTACAAAAAATTTCTCATGATTAAGATCTCATGTCAACCAAATTTTTGAGATACTGAATAGTCCATCTTTCTTCTGCCAGTGCTCATAATAATCCACATCATGCAAAGTCTTAATAACCACACAATTATATGCAGAAGGTTATCAACAACAATTTCTATAAGAAATAAGAATTTTATTTCTTTCTGATTGACCAGCAAGTCAATCATAAGGATTAGTTCTAAGTAGCTAGAGACTTTCACATTTACATAAAATCAGAGCTGGATAAAGGCTTACATTAAGCTAATTTATTCAGTGAGTAATCATAAGGATAAAAAAATAATGGAAAGAGGATATGAACATGTTACCATCCTGTAAGCTCAGCAATTGAGAAGCTAAGGCAGGAAGATTATGAGTTCAAAGCCAGCCTGGCTGTATATTGTGATCTTGTCTCAGAACTAAAGGACAACACTCCTCCTAACAATGAAGAGATAGGGTTAAAAAAGGAAATGGGAGAGGACATAAATAGGAAGTGCTGTGTTGCCCACTTGGATACATGGCAGATGAGCAAGACGGTATGACTTGCAGTAGAGATTTGGAAACTGTCTTTGAACTGTTGCCATAAGATTTTGTCTCACACATAAAGGAGATACCTGCATATGAATGTTCCACCCTTTAAGACTGAACATTCATGAAGGTAAGAGGTTTCTTCACAGGGGATGAAACTTTGGGGAAAAAAAAAAACAAACACTGGTATGAAAACAAGCTGAGGCACATTTAAAAGGCATCTGGTAATGCCAGCCCATTTCCAGACAGACTAGTTTAATACCAATAGAAAAATGAGTGAAGTAACATGTCAGAGCTGACATTTGACCTAGTCCAGAGGAAGTATCAGATCTTGTGCAGTGTAGAAAGGAACTGAGCAAAATTATGTTTGGCATCTAGACAGAGATATGATGCCAGGGACATTTAAATGTGAGGAAGAATACTGTAGATTTGTGTCCCCTTTTCAGTAGATTTCATTGGAGTATTTTCAGCATGGAAATAGCATGATGACATCTGCATGTTCAAACAATCGGGCTGTTTGTAGGCAATGACAAAGATGCTATCATTATAGTATAGTAGTATAAGATCAACAGATAGGACTATTCTCAGTAAAAGTAACAAACCATGAAAGACAAAATTCAGGCATTAGGAATACATTGTGAGTGATCATTTGAGGAATAAGTTATAGACCGGGCCTGAGTCTGAAGAAAACTGAATAGGAAATAGAGGAAGCTAGGATTGCTTCGAATGAGTGACTTAATGATGCCAATTGCAAGTGAGGTACACAAGCCAAGGGAAATCGGTTTATGGGATGAAACACCAACTATAAGAAACTTGGCATGCAGAGTCTGAAGAACGGGTTCTAAATCTGAACATACATGTTCAAGTAAGAATTAAGGATAGCAGTTGCTATTGGAGGAAACTGACTAGCTAGAATAGAAATTAGTAGTATAGAGGTGGTAAGAGGAGGAGAAGGAGGAGGAGGAGGAGGAGGAGATGAAGAGAGAGGAGGAAAGGAAACAGGGAGAACAAAGTGGCCTTAGAAATGTCATTACTGTATTATGGGATTATCTCAAAGAATATTCTCAGTGTCTTGGAAAAGGGGAGATGGTTGAAAGTGAAGCAATGTAAGTCTATTTCACCAGAAATAATGACTTAACCTTCCAGGAATCAATTGCTATTGTGTTGTTTTTAATCAGATAAATTCACATGTGAATAGTCAGAATACACAATAGCATCAATGATAAATTAGTAATATTTCACTAGCAGGAAACTATTGGCCAGGATCCTAAATAACTATCTCCATAGAAATTTTAAAACAAGAATAATGGTAGCCACCATTTTTAAGTGTTTATTACAGCAGGCATGGGTTGATTCTCAAGTTTACTACAAAACATTCTCCTAGTAAGTGTTATAGTCAAGTAAAGCATGTATCCTAATTTGTCCAGCAAATTGTGGTATTATTAATATGTACTTTTACACTTCTAGAAATGTCCCTATTTGCATGATAAACTATGTGCCCCTCTTAGATCACAAGTATGGAGATTGTGACCTACTTAAGAGAACTAGAGAATTTAATATAATCATGAGACTCACTCTATTTTCCTCTGTTCTCACATATATATTTTTCCATTAGTTAGATAAATATTATAATTTTCTATTGGTGCTGAGATGTGAAACAGCAGGCAATCTAGGAAACTGACTGGGTTATATCACTTAAGTTTCAGAGATAACGTTATAGGTTACATGATGCAACCAAGGCCAGGCCAGAGGAAACATCAGAGCTACATCAGAAGTTTGTGATCATCATTCCATGATTTGAAACTGTTCCCAAAGCATCTATATACAGTTAACACATACAATTAATTCTTTCTGTGTTCAGAAGTGCTGGAAATGCTGTAATCATTCTGTGAAGATGAGATATGAAAGCACTGTCAACATAAAAACACAATTATTAATTTAAAAATGAAACAGTTTGCTTTGAAACAGAATATGGATGACTGTGGCAAGGGAACACAGATTTAAGTTACTCCAAATCGTGTGTTCTAACACGATAATAGTTTTATGAAGTTGTTTATAGTGACAAAACAAAGAAAGTCATAAATCAATACACTTTCTAAATTCATCAGTAAGTACAGCAGACAATAGTCGGGTTATGATACACAACATCTCTGCCATAAGTTTCAATGACAGTTTTGGTATGAGCTTGGTTGTAACTAGTGATCTGTTTACACATTCCAATAGAGATTATCTAACCCAGGGATGTTAGGTTGGACTCGGAGATGGGCAATAAGTGCCTAATAGGGAGTTAAAACCTAATAAAATTTTTAATTAGGTCTTGGACCTTCATGATCCTTACTATCATGTTCTAATCAGTTCATCAGTCTTGTAGAATATTCTGTGTAAGGTCTGGCTTCTTCCCAGGAAGTTTCTTCACAGTGCCTGCATCTTGGGATTATATCAACAAGAGAAAACTGTTATATTTTTATATTTTTCTCTAAATGGTCCCACCATTTAAAGAGCAAGCTAAGAATTTTAAAGGAACCAACAGTTAGTGAGCAAGTATCTGGTATAAATGTAGAGGCTGACTTGAAGACCATTTTGGTTTACATACATCAAATACTGAATTTTCACATTAGACTAAAATACAGATTTGTCATCAAGCTTCAGACACTACCTGATATAAAATATTTGTGAAAAGTAGTTGAAAATGTAACCAGGCCCACATTTATTTTCTGTTATAATTAACACAATTCTTCTCCTTTGTAATTCATCACACAAGCTTTTTTATTCCTTTAAGTTTATAAAGATAGCTATGATCTTCAGCCAGGATATTTCAAGGTATAGATTTTATTAGGACTCATTAAATGAAAAGAATAATAAATTAAATATGATGACATGAAGAATTTTTTATTTTAAGTTATTGAAGTTTGTTCAGTTATTGGTAGATTGAATATGGAGAGGGATTTATGGGATTCAAAAGACCAAGGCATTGAAAGAATGTTCCCTTCATCTGCTATGATTCATGCTGTTCATCTGAATTTTCATACATGAGACTCGATTCTGCAGAATCTGTCCAGTTCCTTTTAATTGAATTTCTTGCCTCATCCCAAGTTTCTATTGTTTGTTTATTTAATTCTAGTTAATGCTTTCAACACCATGAAAATTGATAGCTTCCTATTTTTTCTCTCTAATTTTTCTAACCCTAACACAATTAGTCAATTTCTGGTTTTACATTTATACTAGTCAGTTAACCTCTGAACAACAATTCCTACAATTGTTCCCCCAGGACTATGCAATCCACCCTCTGTTTTTTTGATAGCCTAGGCAAGCTCCACATATCCTTTAATTGATATCCTCTGTAAATCAACATAACTGACCAAAGAAAATCTGGCAGAGATGTGAAGGCTTTTCATCACTGCAATGAAATATTCAAGTATCACAGAAAGCAATTCTGTCATCCAAAAAACATTAACTTCATGGTCCAACTTACTTCAGTCCTCTAATTGGTAAGGTATGCTTTCACAGAAAGATCCCAGCCCCTAACCTATGGTTATTCAATTTCTTTCAAAGAAAAATAGTATTCAATATCTTCATGGGAAAAATAACTTATTTACTCATAGAGTTCAAAAAATTTAAAAAAATGTAAATCATTAAATAAAACCTTTCTTTTAATAATGTGTTTTCAAATATTTCCTTAGAAGATGGTTCAGTTGGGTATTTAAATGTGATAAAAAATAAAAAAATATACTATCATACTCATACTTTATTAATAATATAATTCCTGCTAAATTATTGACATTTATTCCAGGTCAGATCTATTCATATATATATATAGTCATATATATAAATATTGACAAAAGTAATAAAATTCATGAAATTTATGTGACTATGTATATATTCTAAATCTTACATAAGCACACATAAAACTACAATGAACATAAAATTGAATATTACTGTTTACAAAGCTGAGCCATAAACTATCTAGACTCATCATCTAGATACTTCTACCTATAGGACCATCATCATCCATAAATATAAGTTCACTTTCATTATGAACTTTATTTTGTATGACAGAGAAATATTAATAAGATAATGCTTTTGAACTGGAGGGAATTCAAGAACGTAATTAATAAAGTGGATATGATTTTGATTTTTGCTTCTGCCAAAATTCATCTAGTTCAGTTTTGGAAACATGAATTATAATACTATGGAAGGAAGATTGGTTTTTTGAAGGTTTTAATTTTTGAAAGCTGAAGGCCATTCTTCTTACTTTCTACTCCAAATTTTAAATGAATAAGTAAAATACAAAGCTAAATCTTCATTTTAACCTTAGGAATTGTTTTCTTCACTTTAGTGACACCAGCTGCTGCTCTTGAGACCAGCATTAATCCTTGTGCTTCCTGCACAATTTAGCCCTCAATGGGATCATTACTGTTTGCCTAAGGAAGCATTAGTATCACCCATCTTTAAAAGATCTTCTGGTCAGCTTCTTCATGGGTGTCCACTTCTTGTAGAAAGCAGTAGAACACTGTAAAGAACAATTTTATTCACAGTTCCCAGAGCCTCCTGTTCTAATCTTATATAACCTCAATTTAACTGAGTGATTGTCAACCAAGGTTATTTTATCAGATCACTGACATCTTATCCCTCCAAGTTTAAGGATCAATTTCTGTCCAATATGTTATTAGAATTCAACAAATCAGACCACACTCCTCTGTCAATTAATTTTATCTTCTAGGCTTCTGAGAACATTTACACATTGTTTCTTCCCTCTTGAGGGGTGCTTCCTTCATCCTAGCTGCTGCATCTTCCACTGTATCCACCCTCTAATTCAAGGAACATTTTGAACTCTGATTCACTATTTTCTGTACATTCTGAAGGGTTTTCATTCACTATCTTGACTTTATTAAACACCATCTAAATACCAGTCTTCCAAGTAAAGAATATTTGTATTACCCTTGATGAATAAAAAAAGGAATGTCAAAATTTCAAGGACTTTGGTAGTCTTAGGTACATTTTGTATATGTTTTACCAGTTGAACGTTTGTGCATTGGTTGGTGGCATTGCTTCTTAATTCTCGGTTTTGAGTAACCTTAATAGTGATGTCCACAAAAGCACTTGGCACAGTGCCTAGAAATAGGCAGCACACAATAAATGCTGTTAAGAAATATTATGTGAGCGATCATAAATGGGTCCTATGCAGATTGTTAGATTTTTAACTCCATGATCACATGTATACAATTAGTTAACTCCCTTGGCCCTTTAAAAACTTTTGTTCATGAGTTTTCCCAGCACTGTGCCTAAATGATTAAACTTTATTTGGACAAGGTGTGGTTTCCTGGCTTGAAACACACATGTCTCAAAGTACCCCATTTTCTCAGTAATTCTCAAAATAGAGATACAGTTGATGAGAGTCTCAAGATGGTTTTTGGTTTTTAAATATATACCTAGAGCTTAAATTTATACATACTGGAATAATTGCAGTTATTCCCTGTGGGGAAGTCACTTGTATAAGGCAAATGTACCACATTCCTTCTAAATTTACATAAACTTACAGAAATATATCTTTTTATAAATCATCTTATCAAGTCAGCTATATCATATGTCCAAGGCAATGTAATTTTTTATTTTAGAGATGAAAATATTGAATTTAATTTACTTGTTTATGATCTTATGATTTATATTTTGTTCAAATCATATTGTTAATACAGGTTTTGATGTGTAGTCTGTTAAACATGCAGTTGAATATGTAAATATTACTTCTTTACTTTTATGTTCTATTAGTACTGTTTTTATTTTTTTTTCTTTTGTATTGTTATGAATAAAGAATTCACATTTTCTATTTTTGCATATCCTTATTCAAGGTCCCTTCTCCCTCTCACCACATCAGGTCATTCTCTCTTCTCCACATCTCCCCATCTCCCCCATGGGCAGGTGGTCCCAAGGTCCCACGGTCACAATATTGCTTAGTTCAGCCTCCACTCCTGGCAGATTCAGTTTTCTCCCCCCAACATCAAGACTGAGTCAGGTGTTCCTCTAGGGGGAGTAGGATGCTGGCTCAAGGTTGAAGAGCACTAGCTGCTTTTCCAGAGGACCTGAGTTCAATTCCCAGCACCCATATAGCAGCTTCTAACAGTCTCTAACTCCAGGTCCAGGGGATTCAACACCCTCACATAGATATACATGCAGTACTGTTTTTGTTTGTGCTTGTTTTCACATGTGTGTGCATGTGTATTAGTGTGGATGCTTGCATATAAAGGCTAGAGGTTGACATCTCAAAATCTCCCTCAAATATATCCCACTGACCCTGGAGTTAACTGACTCTGGTAGATGGGCCTGTAAGTAAACCCTCAGGGATTCTGTTGCTTTCCCAGTACTGGACACAAGTGAGCACTGCCACACTCAGATGTTATACATGGGTACTAAGGGATCAAACTTGGATCCTCCTGGGTGTACAGCAAGTGCTTTACTGATGGATCCAGCTTTCCAACCCATTATTAGCATCATAGCATCATTTCATAATTTTTGTCTCAAAGTAGAACTCAAAATTAGTTGTTTTCCATACATAAAATAATATGTTTTTACCCCTGTTGACACACAACCACTTTTATTTTGTGCTATATAAAAAGTCCCCTTACTGCCCCATCTGACTGAGAAGAAACATCTATCAATAATTCAGTGCTTTATATACAGCAAATAACTTTCCATACTATAAACATGGACCATTAATGTTTGAGAATTTCCTTTCAGGCAAAAGACACCCAAACATTCATCAGATGTAAAGCAAGAGCAATAAAGGAGAACTATAGCAGAAGTACAACCCACAATGGGAATTTCTTGTAAGAAGCAAGTGGCAAACAGCCTTCAGAATCAATGTGAGCTGGGTATGAGCAGCATGTTCATCCCTACCCTGTCATGCATGGGTGTTAGAACCTTGAATCTCTTTTCTCCTCTGAAGAATGAGGACACTAAAGTCTAATTCCCAGGATTAAAGTACCTCATATATTTCTGATATCTCATAAGGCTTTGCTTCCAATGTGTCTACTGCACATTCCTCCATCACTTTAAGCCTTTTTTGGACTAAAAATGCCACCTTGCTATAAAAAGATATCAACTCCAAGAAATATTCCAACTATCAACTACAACTTGGTGGTTAAAATCTAATATGTTTTTTGTTTTGTTCTTTAATTGTTTTAAGCTGGATCAAATGAAATATCTCATTTGGGAAGATTAACTTCAAAAATAAACATGACATAGACAGTATCAGAATTGTTGTTCTCATTCATTTAGTGACTTTTTTGGACATTGAATAAATATAATTATTTGGGGCATAAAATTAACCAATGAGAAACATGTTCATGCTTTGTGGTTTAATTTCCATATACAATATATTTAATATTAGCAGCTGAACAAGTAATTTAAGACTGAATTATATATCACAGTTTAAAAAATGTTTCTCAAGAACTTTATACATTAAAAGTGTATAGACATAACTCCTACTACTTCTTCAAACTCCTTTCAGGTTTTCATGGTCTGTGTCTTAGTCACTCTTTTATTTCTTAGACAATGAGACTAAGGCAACTCTTGTCTATTCACAGACACCTCTGGAAAAAATGACGAGAATAACAAGGCCTCTCCCCAAGGATGTATAAGCAGTAAGGTATTTGGGGAGGAGGAGATACTTCACAGCCCAGTAAGCTATAAAGAAAAGTTCAGGTACACAAATTTCTCGAGTCATTACTCATGCTGACGTGGTCTTTTCAGTAATACAGTTGCCTTTGAATCATTCATGCTCCTTTTATCTATTCACCCTTGTTCATTAAACTAAGAATTATTTCTTTGTATTTCATTAATGCTCTGTTTTAGTTAGAATTTCTATTGGTGTGAAGAGACATTATGACCACAGCAACTCTTATAAAGAAAACCATTTAGTTGGGGCTAGCTTATAGATTCAGAGGTTTGGTCCTTATCACCATGGTGGGAAGCACGGTGGCACACAGCCAGACATGGTGCTGCAGATGGAGCCAAGAGTTCTACATCTACATCCATAGGCAGCAGGAAGAGAGAGTGACACTGGGCCTGGCTTGAGCATTCAAAACCTCAAAGCTTTCTTCCAGTGACACATTTCCTCCACCAATGCCACAGCTACACCTAATAGTGCCTACCACTTCAGATGAGCCCATGGTGGGGGATCATTTTCATTTAAAGCACCACATACAACTTCCTGGCTCCCATGGGCCTATAACCATAACAAAATGCATTCAGTTCAACTTCAAAAGTATTAACCAAGTTTAAGAGTTCTAAAGTCCTCAGTCTCTTCTGAGACTCATGGCAATCTCTTAACTGTAATCCTCTACAAAATCAGAATTAAAAATCAGATCACATACTTTCAACATACAATAACACAGAATATACATTACCATTCCAAAATGAGAGGAAGGAAGCATAATGAGGAAATACTGGAAGGAAAAAAGATGGAAAACCAGCTGGAAAACTCCAAACTCCCTGTATCCCCATGTCTGATGTCAAAACACTCTCCAGATCTCCAACTCTTTCAGCTTTGTTGATTGCAGCACACTTTCTTCTCTTGGGTTGATTTCATGCCCTGTCAGATGTTTTTTTCCTGACAGATATCCCATGGCTGTGGCATCTCCAACACTTTGGGATCTCCAAGGCAATCTAGGCTTCACCTTCAAAGCTTCATATAATGGCCTCCATATAAGAACACCTCTGACACAGACCTGGCCTCAGTGGCTTCCCTTAGTCATAAAGGGTGATTCCATCATCCATTTCTTTTATCCTAAACTATAAGACCAGAATCAAGAGTCTAATGCTGCCAAGTTCTGCTGGGGCCAGAACCTGGCCTTCTAACTTGATTAAATCTTTACCAGTTTTGTTTTGGGTGGTTTCCTTCACTGCCTAAGCTTAGTTGTCATAGAACTTGCTTTGTAGATCAGGCTAGCCCCAGACTTAGATCTATCTGCCTTTGACATCTGAGTGGTGGCACTAAAGGTGTGCACCACCACACCCAGACCTAAGCTTTTCTTTAATTCCTTTCAAATTTTCTTTAATTCTTTTTTATAAGTTGGAAGCTTAGCTAGGTGGGTGGGGTCTTGCTCTGAGGTCACCATTCTCTTTATTCTATTTA
The DNA here is from genome assembly GCA_004025045.1 of Sigmodon hispidus. Classification (NCBI taxonomy): domain Eukaryota; kingdom Metazoa; phylum Chordata; class Mammalia; order Rodentia; family Cricetidae; genus Sigmodon; species Sigmodon hispidus. The sequence continues at coordinate 290,994 of PVIH01000807.1, forward strand.
CCATCAGGTTTTTCTCTAATTTGTTTACATTTCCTGGTTCCCCTTTTCTCCTCCAACTGTACATTGTGTAATTGTCATAGCTCATCTTGTTCCTATCCATTATAGATCTTCATAAGTATGGCAACTAATAACCACATGGCAAAGTCCAAACTTGGCTCTTTTGAAGTCTCTGCAAACATAATTAATCCAAAATGCTTCAATTTGTCCTCTGGCAGATTTTTCTGGACAAGGATACTCACATTCTTCACCAAAATCTCACAAGGACAGTCTCAAGGTTACATACTAAAATTCTCCTCCCTGGAAACATCGTGAACCAGACACCCACTGTAGGGAGCTGCATACAGCCACACCTTAAGATGGCATTGGCCTTGAGATCTCTCCCTGGTAAACAACTCCATATTTGGCTAAGGCCAAGGATCTGGCTTGCTTCTGCGTATCTGAGCCTATCGGTGATGCCCACGTGGCTATCTTGGATTGGAAGCCCTGAGAGTATTTCGCAAAGAGCGGGCTTCCCCCCAGCATCATTCGTGAGAGAATGGTTGTTCGTCTGAGTGAGTGAGTGAGTGAGAGAATGAGTGAGTGAGTGAGTGAGAGAATGAGCGGGTGAGTGAAAGATAAGAAGATATCTGAAAGGCCCGAATAAAGTGCAGAGAGTTGTTGCGTGTTCCTTGCTGGCTGAGGTGGCGCGCAACAACCCACCATTCAAATCACTCTCAGCACCACTTCTTCCATGGTTCTACTAGGATGTCCCATTAAGCCCTGCTTAAAATGGCCAATACAGTCTTTTAGTCCTAAGCCAAAGTACCCCATATTTCTCTAAACAAACACATGCTCTAACCTATCACAGCAATATCCCAGTCCTTGGTACCAACTTCTGTCTTAGGATTTTTATTGCTGGCAAGGGACACCATGACCATGGCAACTCTTTATTATTATCATTAATTAAATTTATTCATTTATTTTACCTTCAGGCCCAAGTTTCCCCTCCTTTTCTTCCTCCCATTCACCCACCCACCTCTTTCTAGTCTCCTCATCTACTCCTCTGTTTCTGTTCAGAAAGCAGCAGGCCTCCCATGGGTGCCAACAAAACATGGCATATCAAGTTGAGGCAGGACTAAGCTCCTCCCCTTATATTAAGGCTGAGCAAGGCAACTCAGTATGAGGACTGGAAGCCAACCAAAGCATTAGGGACTGGCCCTTATTTCATCTACTTGTTTCCACAAGTAGAACAAGCCATACAACTCTCTCGCATATGTAGAGAACCTAGAACCTAGGTTGGTCCCATGCAGACTCCCTAGCGGTCAACCCAGAGTCTGTGACATCCTTTGAGCCCAGGTTAGGTGTTTCTGTGCATTTTAATGTCCTTCTGGTTACTACAAACCTTGTTTCCGCTTTTTGACTGGATTCCTGAAGCTTGGTCTAGTGCTTAGCTGTGGATCTCTGCATCTGTTTCCATCAGTCACTGGATGAAGGCTCCCTGATGACAACTGGGGTAGTAACCAATATGATTACAGGAGGTGGCCAGTTATGGCTATCTCTCCACTATTGCTAGGAGTTTTACTAGGATCATCCTTATAGATTCATGGGAGTTGCCTTTGCACCAGGTTTGTATCTGACTACAAAATGCTTCTTTCCATCAAGATGACCCTTTCATTGTTCTCCCCCTCATTCTAGCCACCAACCAAATCTCACTTTTTTTTTTATTTATTTTGTATTTATCAAAAAAAGTAAAATGAATATAAAATGCTGAAAAGTTAACAATAACTATAAAGAGGATAAAAATCATAAGCATGATTTATCAAGGGTGATAATGCAAATAAGATTGCTACAAATATATTTACTTTGTGTTCAGCTTTCCCTCTGAATTTTTTTTCCATCCCTATATATCCTTATTCAAGGTCCCTTCCCCCTCCCACCACATCAGATCATTTTTTTTCTCCGCAACTCCCCATCACCTCCCTGGGCAGGGAGCAGACAGTCCTATGGTCCCACTGACCCAATAATGTTTGGATAAGTCTCCACTCCTGGCCAAATCCAGTTTTGTCCCCCCTCCCTCAAGAGTGAGTCTGGTGTTCCTATAGTTGGAGTGGAGTCCGAAGGATCAGTCCAGGGTGTTTCTGATCCCAAGCTGTTCAGTGGTTGTGGTTTGCAGCTTGGGCATGCTTGGCTTTTTTTTCTTGTTTGTTTGTTTAGAGACCACTAATGAGTGAGTACATCCCCTGCTTATCTTTCTGAGATTGTGATACCTCACTCAGGAGGATATTCTCCAAATCCATCCATTTGCCTGCAAATTTTAGGATATCATTTTTTCTTACTGCTGAGTAGTATTCCATTGTGTAGATGTACCACACTTTGTTAATCCATTCTTCAGTCCAGGGACATTTAGGTTGTTTCCAGGTTCTTGCTATTACTGTAGCTCTATAGTATAGCTTGAAGTCAGGGATAGTGATATCTCCTGAGGTTCTTTTGTTGAGTAAAATTGTTTTGGCAATCCTGGCTTTCCTGTTATTCCAAATGAAATTGAGTATTGTTCTTTCAAGGTCTAAAAAATATTGTGTTGGGATTTTGATTGGCAGTGCATTGGATCTGTAGATTGCCTTTGGTAGAATTGCCATTTTTACTATGTTGATCCTACCAATCCAGGAACATGGGAGAGCTTTCCATTTTCTGATATCCTCTTCAATTTCTTTCTTCAGTGTTTTAAAATTTTTGTCAAATAGGTCTATTACTTTTTTGGTTATAGTTACTCCAAGGTATTTAATACTATTTGCAGCTATTATGAAGGGTAATGTTTCCCTTATTTCTTTTTCAGCTCTTCTATCTTTAGTGTATAGAAGGGCTACTGATTTCTTTGAGTTAATCTTGTATCCTGCTACATTGCTGAAGGTGTTTATCAGCTGTAGCAGTTCCTTGGAAGAATTTTGTGGGTCA
>PVIH01000808.1:0-76373 GCA_004025045.1 Sigmodon hispidus
TGTGTGTGTGTGAGTGTGTGTGTGTGTGTGTGACAGAGAGAAAGGGAGGAAGGGAGAGAGGGGGAGGGAGAAAACTAAGAAAATTTGGGTTCAAATCAGAAAACAGCTTAAGTTCATATTCTCTTCATGCCTCCCTTCCCTCCCTCCTCTTTAAAGACACAAGCTCACCCTCTCATTGCTTTAGGGTATTACTTTATAGCCAGCACTGACACTGAAATGGCCGGAACTGGTCTTCCCAGCTGAGTGTGGTAACATTTGAGAGGCTGAGGCAGGAAAACTGTTTTAGCTCAAGAACAGCCTGGGATACAGAGTGAGACAGTCTCAAAAACAAAATAATGTTTTAAAGTGGCTTTTCCTTTTGACTATCACAATTTCAGCAAGGTGCAGTGCATGCCTGTAATCCACACCCACACTCGCCTGATGTACAAACTGAGTTCCAGGGTAGCCAGGACTAAACAGAGAAACCCAGTGGAAGAAGGACCAAGAATGACTTGTAAGAGGTGGTCCTCTCCCTCCACCCTCTGAGAGCCTGGGTTTCACAGAGACTTCATGGTATGCTGAAGGAGCCATCTAGGCTGGTTCCCTCATATGTGTTATCAAGAAACTTGGAGAATCCTGATATAAATGACAACCTTAGAAAGGGCCTTTTGAAGGCACTGGAGCATTCCAAGTGGAGGAGATTCAAAAAGGATTGCTAGTGTGTGAATTTTACCTACTGTGAACTGCCTGACCAGCATGACCCAGCCCCAGCTAGAGATGGAGAGCCAGGCTGACCAGGTAAGGATGGCACAGCACTTGGCTGGCCATAAAGACAGCCATATGGCTGCCAGGCCTGAGGTGCACATTGTGGAGATAAGCAGGACTTCTGATTTATGAGAGAGGGAGAAGCTCCACACAGGCTTCAGATCTGATGCAGATTCTTTCCAAAGGCAAGGAGCAACTGACAGTGAGCCCTCCTCTACTTGGTGACCACTGAGGGACCCTGTCCAGGCCTATTGTTAGATGGCTATCATGTCTGTGGCAATGGTAGTGTGGCTGAACGGATAGCTCCTGGAGTTGTGAGGGAGGAGCTTTGGGAACTGGACTAGGATAATCTAGGCAGCTCCCTCAGACATTTCCTGAATATAGCTTCAATCTACTCTTGACAAGTTCAGAAGCAGTCCACTTCAGTGTCTGTTGACAGCTCTATGAACTTGCTCTCAGATGTGAAGCAAGCATCCAGGCCGTGGCATTGTAGCACCAATGCAGCCTACTCCAGCCACAGACAGCCAATACATAGCAAAGGAGTCATCAGTAGCCCAGAAGGCCAAAAGGTCTGGGTTTGCTTTTAAACTAAGGCCTGTCAGTCACTGGCTAGGGCCAGTGTAGAAACAGGGCCAGGTAATCAGATGCAGTCACAGCAGCCAGGTACTACCTGAGCTTTCCTCCCCAGAGACCTGTGCCTCCACCCCCACAACTGACAGGGAGACACTGCTGAGTCTGTGGAGCAGCTTAGAGGACAGCAATGGGCAAACTGTAGCAGTGAGCTGTGACTGACTTTATGGCAGGGATGCAGGGCAGACAGACAGAATCCCGCCTCACAGTGCCCCTCCTCAAGCACCCCCAGTATCAATGTGCCAGCATCTTCCACATGCACATCTCTGTCTGCTCACACTGGGAGTATATGCAGTGCAGGGCATGCATTGCTCCTCCAAGCACAACAAGCTACACTACAGGATACCCTGAGTCCCTGAACACGTGTTCATCCATACACAGGCAAGGAAGGGTCTGCCAGCCTGGGCAGGCTGCCTACCATACAGGGTACCCTAGAAACACAGCAGCTGCACACTGAGGCAGTTTACACGTATAACAAGGACATGCACTTGGGAACCCTCGAAATCACAACTCCTAAATTGGATGGGGTAATACAAATTTGTAACGCCAGCACTTTGGAGTCACAGGCAAGAGTAACAAGAGTTCAGTGTAGCCAGGGATAGGAGCACACACCTTTAAATACTGCACTTTGGAGATGGAGGCAGGCAGGTTGATCTATGTGACTTCTAGGGCAACCTAGTCTATATACCAAGTCCTAAATCAGCCAGGGCTACACAGTGACACCTTGATAACAACAGCAGCAGCAAAGTCAAAGTCATCCTTAGCTACATGCAAAGTTTGAGAGCAGCCTGACGGACTGGGCAATATGATATCCTGCCTTAGAGCTCACAAGTTAGGAGACGTACAGAACTCTAACTCTTAGATGCTCTCATGACCATCTAACTAGATCCAACCCCTGTCCCTAGTACTACCGCACCACTAACTATTCTTATTTCTTTCACATTTCCTCCTAGGTACAGTGAATTCCTTCAGTTACTAACAAAGGCTGAGTCCCTTGCCTTTGCAGAGTCATTAAACAAGATGCCCTGACAGATATACTTCTTTTCCCGTCAGTTCATGTCAGCTTCTTTGGATCCCCTCATCCCTGCGTCAGCAAAACCTTACAGCATCCTCTACCCCTTCCTATTGGGAATATCCACAAGGGAGTGACATCTACAGAGTGAGTTTCGGCTGTAGAATCAGTAGTTGCACAGCATTCCTCTCCTCCCACTCACAAGCTCCAGGAGGCCAAAGCACGTACCACCTAGGGCCTACCGGACTGTCGGCTCTTGGGAAGGTGATGTGCACTCACACTGATTTGTGGCCTTGTAACAGTGGCTTATCTTTGAACCACAAAAGAAAACTTATTATTGAAAAAGTAATAGAAAGCTAGGCATGGGGGGGGGTTGGGGGGGGGTTGCTTATCACCTCCACAATCAAGGGGCTGAGAAAGGAGGATTGGTGATTCTATGGCCTGCCTGCGCCACAAAGTACCCGATCCTGAGTTACAGAAACAGGTCCCTGTCTCCAAAATTAACAAAAATAGAAAAACACTAGAGATATCTTTTAATTCTTAGAACTGAGGATACATCATTATACTCAACCATCTGGAAGCTTTAAAGAGAAATAAATACCTTCACAAGATAGGATGATATCCCAAAAAATGCTCTGCAATCATATCTATTTCTTATTATTCCCTGCACTTAGTACACTGATACCCAAATGCTACAGTGAGGAAGCTACTAAAGGTGGTTGTTGTCTAGTTTTTGTCAGTTTTGAAACAGAGTTTCAACCAGCTGAAGAGGACCTCCAGCCAGCAGTGCTGCCACAGAGGGCTCTGAGAGTCCTGTCTTCTTCTGCTGACCTCCAGAGCAAGGCAGGCATATGCTCGGACCGGACTTACACAGTGCTGAACAGGGTCTTCTGAATGCTGACTCCACCAACTTAGCTCCATTCCAGCCTCCATTATCTAAAATTCTTAAGAGAAAATGAAACTTAGATGTAAGACTACTTTAAGGCATGTACTCAGATGGGGTAGATAGATAGTTGGATTTGTACTAAGCCACAGACAATCAAAAATTATATAACACTAGTTATATTTAACCAATAATTATCATGCAAACTTCTGCAAACTGTTCCATAAAATCTGACAATCTTCAAAATGGAAAGAATTCATTCACCAACTTACTTCTCTAAAGCACAGTGCCAGATCAGCACATTATCAACCTAAATAGAAAACAGACCCAACAAAAATAATCTCAGGATGTATTTTAACTAATGTGGCAGAATTTGCACCCGTATAAAGGTTACCTCAAGCAAGGCATGGGAACACAGGCCTCTAACCCTCTAATCTCAGCCCCTGGGAAGTGGAGACAGGAGAACCAGGAGGTAAAGGTCTGAGAACAGCCTGCAGTACATGGGACCCTCCTCACAAAATAAGACAAAAACAAAAAGTTACCTCCATTCAGAGGAGCTACACTGTTGCTTTGCATTTCTGAGACAAGGTCTTATGTAACCAGGCTGGCCTCAAAATCCTGACACTCGTCTCTGCCTCCAGAGTGCTCTATTATAGGCAGAAAGCATGGTGCCCAGCTTCAGAGACTACTCAAGCTGCTAGTGCATAAAGCGATTTAGAAACGAATCTTTTCTCCTCACCTTCTAAGAGACACAAGAATATGTGTTCTTCTTCTAAGTGGCTGCTTATGTTTAACTAAAGCTCAAAATTCTCATTGTTTCCTAAGCGAAGATGGCTTGGTTTAAAATGTGTCATTTTTTCCAAACATCGAACTTATTCTCAGAAGATCTAATTAGTCACACAAAATATATGTTAAAATAATGAGGTCAAAAGCACTAAGAAAAAATCAAAAGTGCTAGGAACTGTGGCATGTGTCTGCAATCCCATTAGTAGTGGTTAGGATTGGCTACAAGTTCAAGGCCAGCCTGGGCTATGAGGTCCTGTGTGGGGGACAGGGATCCTAAATATGTTTTTAAACAATATTATTACTGAAAGCTCTGGTTTACATATTTAAAAGCTGGTCACATTGTACTTTGGGCACAAGTCACAGACAAGTCTGATAGCTGACTTCCAGTTTCCCTGAGTGTAACACAAAACAAGCTCATTACAAACTAGAGATTATGGAATGAAACACACTTTAAAAATAAAATGTGATGGTGTAATGCACAAACGTGGCTCAGGAAAGCTGTGTGGCATACTATAAAGAAGATGACCACAGGACAAAATAGGCCAAGGTTCAACTCCTCACTTGGCCCTTTAGCAGCTCAGGACCAGATGTTTCAATTAAACGGGAGTCTATAGAAAACGAAGTAATTCCATTTGTAAAATTGCAATAACATTTGTTCCAGGACTGTTTTAATGATCATGTAGTTTAGCACATTTCCTGATATGAATTTTAACCTCTAATATCTTCTTAAAAGAATCCCCAAGGCCAACGCTCCTTACTGAGACCCAGAGCAACTAAGCTTAAGTTTGTCAAGGTCACACATCTATGTAGAAAGATAATACACTTCTGGCAGGGTTCTTATTTTCCTAATGTGTCTGTTTTTTATCAGCATTGAAAAGTTCGGTTCCTCTAGCCTATCACAGAGACCTCAAGGGGTAATTCAAGTCTTCTTAAAGACTACACTCACAATTATGCTGATATAAATTCATATTAATATAATTCTATATCTAAATATTTGAATGTTTTAAAAGATCTGTACTTTAAATTATAGTTAAAATTCACCTTGTTCTACATATCTTTTTGAAAATTTTTTTAAGAAAAATATTAACCTTGTTCTGACTTGAGAAACTATAAAAGATAAATGTGTTTCTCATTCAGTAAGTATGGCAAAATTATAATAAACTTAATGAGTTACCCAGTTTCCCACAAGTATAAATTCATACCCATACTTAAATTGAAAATCTATTAATAATCAAATCTTAAAATGCAAGACTAATCTTAATTCAAAATAGTCTTCTATAATTTTGTCACTGATATTTTACTCCAAAACCAATTTCTTCAGATTTAATGAAGATCTGAAATGGCTTTCTGACTTGTCCATCAAAGAAAAATGTGTAGATGCCTACCTAGCCCTGGTCTAGATGTTCCTGGGCTTTAATTCTAGGTACAAATTTCTACAACCAAAGTGCTCATTATCTTGAGTTTATAATGCAAGTAAACAGGATAATTAATAACACTTCTACACATCAACTGAAAACAGAACTATGGAGACCAGCACAACTTTTACTGTACAAATTAAGAATAACCACCAAAAATAAGCAACAGTGGAGATGACTCATAATCAAAGTCTATTCTTAAGAGAATTTTTGATCAATCAAGGGTGGAAAACTTTCAGTGAATTGTTTTATTTTATTACTATTGTGTGATGCTGAGGAAGAGGAAGGGACACACACACACGTGTCACGTTGTATTTGTCATAAGATGACTGTCAGGGCCATTTTCTCCTCACTGTTTGTGTTCTGGGGATCAAACTCACGGGGCACACTCACATAGCAGGCTCTTTTAGACACTGGGCCAACTAATCTGCCCTAAGTCATTGTTTTGGCAAGAATATATCTTCTGTATTTAATTAAAATCCCAAAATTCTAGTTTCAGTTGAGAAGGCTGAAGAAAGTATTATCATGAGTTATGAAGTCCTCCAAATAAGCAGTAAGCAATAGCTTACTAGCTAACATCGTGAAGCATCAAGCAAGCAAGCCTCAGATCTCTAGGTCCAAGCACTGTTCCCTCAGAAACGACAACTCTCTCTCTGTGGGTTATGTTTAGGTTTTGGTAGTCCTGGGGATACAACCAGCACTCCATACCTGTGGTAACCACTCTACTCGCTGTGCCAGCAGTTTTATTTCTGTTTTCTTTAATTCCTACATCTTTTTTCCCCAAAAAGAAAATGAAAGTTAAGCAGGAATGCCAACACCAAGTAAAACTGCCTGGCATTTCAAAGGCCTATAGTCCTCCTGGCTATCTACCTCCCTCTTCACCTAAAACAAAGCCGGCCAAAGACACTCCACTGCCCTGATCTCAACTGCTCCATGCAGAGCTCCCACCCAAAGGATAACAGTTCAAACATGCCAGGAGGGAAGAATACCCAGACCCTGCAAAGTCTAGGTCAGCCAACAATCACCAGGCACCTAAGAATGATTACAAACACAGAAACTGACCCTGGCGGATAATGTTAGGTAGGAATAGGGACCAAAGGAAGCCCCTAAAGACAGACAAGAATCAACAGTATGAAAGTAAATATAAAACAAGCAGAATCATTCTAAGAAAGCCCAACAAGAAGAGGAAAACAGTGGCAGAGCATTAGCAAGGACACAGTGGACAGGCATTTCATAGAGTTGGAAAAGGCCTATGATTCAGACTATAATGGCAACTATGTAGAGCAAGTTCATATTTCATCTTATGAAGGATAAAGGGGTTTCAAAACACAAGTCTATAGCCAGGCTCTCTGATTAACAGGCAAGAGGCAGGGAAGAAAGTTGGATATAGGATGTATCACCACCAAAACATCCTTTGATGAAACTCATTTCCACAGATAAAAAAGGTCCTGGCATTTGGCTAGAGACTCACCGACAATGTCTCAGTAGCATACTGTTGGTATCTATAAAGAGGAAAGGCTGTGTGAACTGTGGCCATGGCCAGAGCCATAGCTAGATTCTTACATATTTTTACAGCTGTAAAGTGAATTCAAGGAAAGTGTGGTCTCCATGGGTCCCTGTCTCAGAAAGAACAAAAGTGTGTTGAGGACAAGGCTCAACAGCAAACAACACTTGCCGAGGAGCTAGGATGAGGACTTCAATTTGAATCCCCAGTACCTAAGGAGCTAGGGGTGTGGCTGGGCAGAAGAGGCCTGACACCAGAGGGCTGGGACAGTAACATGTCTGTGCTTGCCAGCTATCGAGCCCAACCAAAAACCAGCAAGATCCAAGCTCAGGAGACCCTGTCCCAAGGGCAAGAGGTGAAAAACAATAAACCAGGACTTCTAACACACACACACACACACACACACACACACACACACACACACACACACAGTTGGAGAATGTATAAAGGAATCTATGTTATCCAATTACAGTTTTAGAATGGGCATGGCCATGCTGGCTCACTCCTATAATTTTAGCACTCAAGAGGCTGAAGGGAGAGACACTGCTATAAATTTTGGGTCAGCTGGAGTTCTACATTAGCCTGGGCTACAGTGTGAGACCCTGCTTCAAAACAAACAAACAAAAAAGTAGAAAAGGAAGCTATAGGAAGAGATCTAAAGGGCAAACTGTAAACTAGTGGCTGACAAGTCAATGGAAACAGTGCAGCAAGTGCCAGGATGGAGTGAGGAGTTAGGAGACTGTGACAGAGGCACACACTGCAAGCATGGGACAACCAGAAAGGAGGAGAACAAACCCTGCCCAACTGTTTAAAGATGCAGTAGTCAGCACTTAATAGTGTCAACTGTTTCTTCTAGTAACTCAGGAGCTACATAATAAAACCTACAGAAAGCAAATCATAATCTATGCATACTACCTGCCTGAGTCTTAAATAATATTTATATAGTTATAGTATCAACATTACTTGTTGATTTATCATTTATAAACAACTTTGGGACATGATGCAGAGCTAGAGTTACATAGTGGAAAATATGTTTACATAGAAAATGTAAAGTAGTCATAATTTTAGGAGTAGAAATAAAGGGAAAATGGGAAAGTTTTGGGATGTTCTCACCTGGGCTGACAGCTAACTGGTAGAGAGCTCTTGCCTAGAGTACTCCAGGTCCTATATTTGATTCCCAGCATCACAGGAGCTAGGGGAGGCCTTAACTATGAAGCTGATAGAATTAAGTATGGGTCAGGATTAAACAGAAATTAGACAAGCAGCTACACAGCAGAATGTAAGAACCAGCAGGACTACATCGGCCTAGTCTATGTAGTGAGAGCTTGTCCCAAATGAATAAATGAGAGCCAACAGAAACTAAGACCTTTACAAAAACAATATAGTGTTCCTTCACTCCAGAGACATAAACCACCCTAAGACCACCACTCTCCACTCTCTCCCCACCCCACCCTGTGAACCCACATCCATTCCCTAACAGCAGGAAAAGATCTTTAAACAGAGGGTGATTCTTTATAGATTAAAATGCCTTTTTCCTTCAGGTTCACTCTGTCTTCAAAATACTGGTTCTCTGCTGCAAGTGCCCTCACTTCCCCCAGGGGACATTTAGCAATGACTTGAAACATTTTCAGGCTGTTACAATTTAGAGAAGTACTCCTGGAATTAGTGGGTGCAGGGATGGGCTTTACCCATTCTCTAATGCACAGGCACTCACAACCAAAATATTACCCATATGAAATGCTGTGTGTGCTAAGTTAAGAAACTCTTCTAGTTCTTAGTTTTCTCTGTTCCTAGTTCTTATGGTAACGTCTGTACACAAGAAAGCATTCATGAGTGTCAAGAGCGGCAGGATTTATCCAAATACAGACTCAAGAACTGCCCTCTGGATCCACACAAGCCTTCCAGGTCTGGCCACTGGCCCTCATAGAGTCCATGGCATACACTGTGTGTACAATGTAACAGCATCATTTCAACACCACCCACCACCTCAGCTACCCTTCTTACAGATATTTTTAGGCTCTCAAACATGCCATCTACTCGATGGCTTACAGCTGTTACAGCATCAGCTACCTAACCCCAAATTTTCAGTAGCTTCTCACAATCAAAATTACAGTCTATTGCTGTGTGTTCCTGTTTAGTGCACAGCTTTCTTCCATCCTGATCCAGTTTGTGTATTTAGCAGGTGTGTGCATGGTGGTGATGGGGTTATAGGTGTGTTGCAGGCAGAACACATAGACAATCTTGGGTGTTATTCTTCATGCACTGTTCACCTAGTTTTTCTGAACAGTCTCTCTGAGCCCTGAGGGTACCGATTGGTCTAGGCTAGCTGGCCAGTGGGCCCCAGGCATTCATCTGTAATCGAACTCAGGTTCTCATGCCTGCAAGGCCCTCAAGCTTGTGCAAGTGCAGACCTCTCGAGCATTGACCTGCTAACTTAGGGACCGAGAGAGAGCCTTTGAACCTACGTCTATTACCCATAAGACCTCAAGCCTCCAAATCTGCCTTTCCAACTGGAAGGAAAAGTAAAGAACTCCTAATTCTCCGTCATTTCAATCCAGCTGTGACAGCACATCATTTCTACCGTATTCATCAGACAGCTGGGAGGAAGACTATGATAAGCAAGGAAAGGCATCTGCCCTTCCTACCTCTCTCCAGCTTGGTCTCCTCCCTCCTAATAGCAGCCTCAGGGCAATCCTGCTGGCTCTTACTGCTAATTTCTGTTTTCTTCACTTTCTAATAAAAAAAAATCCTACATTTCTTTCCTATTAAATAAGAATCATGAGAAACTAACCCCCAGGGTGCTGTCCCTGGCCTCGCTACATAATTTCCCTTTCAGTCTATCAGCCTCGCCAAAATATGCATTTTCTTCCCCTGTGGCCAGCAGTGGTCAGTGTAGAGAGGATAAGTAGTTCTGAACTCAGTCTGGCACCAAGCTTCTCTATATTTCTAAAATAATGGTGATATGAAAACCTATTACTACCAATATTTGTAAAGCATCCACATGGCACTATTATAAAAGCCACACTATGACACAATGCTATTTTTCTTTACATCTGAACTACTCATCTTAATTGGTAGGACAGACACAAGACACAAAGTTACATCCTTAGCACACCTTGTATCTGGAAATCCTTATCTTACTCTCACTGGGACAATGTACCCACGCCCTTGTCACCAGCTTCCCACCACATCACTCCTGCTCCAAAACACTGCTGAGACCAATTCCTCTCAGGGGTGCCGCACCCCCACTAGAGATCCCGAAACTCATACAGGCCTGGGTTTCCTTGAAAGACGAACACTATGAAATTTCATAAACTATTGCCCATACACAAGCATTTGTTCCTTTCGTGGCAGGCATTAGAACTGACTACAATGAGCACCACAAAATGAAGGACAGACTCCACTGTCAGGTTAAAGGTCACGTTCAAACCCTTGGTGGCTCCACCTCCTACCCCTCAACCTCTGAGTGTCTTTATTTAAAGAAGAACAACAACCAGGTTTGGGAGGACAGTGACCCTTGTAAAGATTAGACATGACACCTGTAAGAATGTTTAGGAGTTCACAGTTACAAGTGATACACATTAGCTACTATTATCACAGGCAACCAACAGATCCTCAAAGACACCCGCAGGAGCTATAGTTCCCTTTTAGTCTATCAATTTTTAACAACCCTAAATGAGAAAGTTTCTTTTTTGTTTGAAAAAAAAAAAAGCCAAGATCTAAAACCATAACCCTTCCTTCAGTCTCTTGTTAAAACAGAAGATTAGTGACAGCCAACTTTTTAACCATTTAGAAACTCAAAATCTATCCGAAACATTTATATATATATATATATGTGTGTGTGTGTGTGTGTGTGTGTGTGTGTGTGTGTGTGTGAGTGAGTGTGTATACATATAATGTATGTACATATAATCCCAAACAGTAATACAATACATATTAAGACATAAATGTACATATTATATCTGTGATATATATACATATATATTGACAAGAAACCATGGTACATTGTTCAAGTAAATACAGGGCAAGGACTTCCAGAAACTAAATGTGCTAAGCATATAATTATATGTATACACATATATATGTGTATACACACACACACACACACACACACACACACACACACACACACACACACGAGAGCTCCACAGATCATGAAAAATGCAAAGAATTCACAAAGTATAATGAAGTTTTGAGATTTAGAAAGAACAAATAGGTACTGGAGCAAAAAGCTTAGCTAAGAAATGCTGCAAAGTCTGGCTCATGAGATAGTTTGTGGTAGTTTTACTTGAACAATGTATCCATAGGGACTAGAGAGATGTCTGGCAGTTAATAGCACTTGCTTCTCTTCCAAAGGATCCACGCTTGGTTCACAGCATACATTATCAAGTGACTCACCACAGCCTGTAAACTCCTATGAACTCCAGGTCCATGGAAATGGATGCCCTCTTCTGGTCTCCATGGGTACCTGTGCTCATGTGTACATACTCACACACTGACACACATATACATATAATTAAGCTATATATATTTAACTTTACAGAAAAAAAAACCCTAAAGGTTCAGATTTTCTGCCACTCTTATCCCCTTAGTTAAAGATTTACAATTCTGAGGACTCTCGAATTCCTTGTGATCTGTGACAAGAGACACTAATACAATTAAGATTCACTTCTATCAGAAAACATTAAATTTCACTCAAAGAAAAATACCTATTGGGCATGTGGGGAATACCTGTAATAGCAGTACCAGACTGAGGATCAGAAACTCAATGTCAAATATGACTACAAAGAATCTGAAGGAGACAGACACAGTCATCTGTGAGAAAACACATCTAGGCAAGTCAAGTACATATGTGAACTCAGGATAGACAGCCTCATTAGTTCACTAATAGTCAGTGACACAGGGAGCACTTAGGTAGTATATACAAGACCCTAAGTTTAAATTCATGATACATGAATCAAAATAGTATTTAAAGATCTAGAGGCAAAGAAAACATTTTACATAATTGTATAGTTGTTGAAAATTCTTCACATGCTAAACATTAAGATAGGCAGTTGAAAACACATGTAATTTCATTCTCTCAACCATCATGCAAGGCAGTGATTCTCAACCTGTGGATCATGACAGACCCGGTAATCCTTTCATGAGGGTAGCATATCAGATATTTACATTTTGATTCATAAAAATAGCAAAATTAGTTATGAAGTAGCAATGAAAATGATTTTATGGTTGAAGGTCACCACCACATGAAGAACTGTATTGAAGGGTAGCAGCATTAGGAAGGTTGAGAACCACTGATGTAAATTAAGAATTATTATCCCACTTTATAAATGAGAAATCCAAGGCCCAGGAAATTTTTCAAGGACACATCATTTGTTTAAGATATAATCAATCTAAAATTTTCTGTTATTCAATTCAGTTTTCTTGCTCTAACTGTAACACTGACATTCCTAAAACCTCATGAATTCTGTATTTTCACTTTTACAAGTTTGGCTTTTTGTTAAAAAAAGAATCTTGGGAGAAGTAACCATTGGGATGGGAGAAGTTCTTCCTAATACAATAGGGAAAACGAAACATTGTGTTTATTATGTCATTTAGTGTTTGTTCGTAGGGTTTTTTGTTTTGTTTTTTGACTAATTCGCAACACTCCTTTTACCTTTTTTGTGGGGGGGGGGGGCAGGGGAGTGAGGCAGGGTCTCCCTGTGTAGCCTTGGCTGTCCTGGAACTCACTCTGTAGACCAGCTTGGCCTAGAACTCAGAGATCTGCCTGCCTCTGCTTCCAAATGCTAGGATTAAAATGCACACGCCAACACCACCCAGTTCTCTCCACTTTTAACTAAGTTGCTAAGGCCAGTCTCTTGTTTTGCATTCACATACTAATTTATAGGGATGGGTAGTGTTTGTGTCATAGAGGATTGTGTGTGTGTGTGTGTGTGTGTGTGTGTGTGTGTGTGTGTGTGTGTGTGTGTGTGTTTTGACCAGAGGACAGCATAAGGAAGCTGGAAGTCTCCTCACACCAAAGATCAAACACAAAACTCAGGTTACTGGGCTTGGTAGCAAATGCTTTTACCAGCTGAGTTAGCATGTTGAAGCTGATCCTGAATTCACTCTGCAAATCAAGTGGGCTTTGACCTTGTGATTCTCTTGTCTCAGACTCTCAAGATCTGGGATTACAGGCCTGCACCACCAGGAACCATTTAGGTTTTATTCTGTCTCACCCTCTAAAGATACCAGGTTACCTTCAGATACACAACCTATTCCAAAGCAAAACATAAAAAGCCCTTTCTCCAAGCAAGTTACAGATTAAATGACTTGTTCCCTTTATCATCTCACTACTTGTATCTACTCTGAATGACACTATCACACACTCTATTTGTTCTCCAGCCAAGTATCTGGAATTACGTCCTTATTCATACAGTAACTGATAAACAAGGTGGATTGTTGCTATTTTGGAGAGTTCTCACTGCTGGTGAATAGCAAAATAGATTATTGCTATTGTGGAGAGTTTACATCACCTACAACAATAACAAAGGTAAATTGAGGGTAAAGCCTGGGAGTATGAACTTCCAGGTTAAAGGCTTCTTCCCTATAAGCTGTCCAACTCACAACATGTTTTGGGAAGAAAAAGATCCTTATGTCTTCTAGATTCCATATTTGACTTCATACTTTTATGAGGGTCTGTAATGCAGGGTTAGGAAGAAGGATAAATATATAATTTGATGTGGTTTTTATATACTGACTTGAGATCTACACACATTAGTCCATATATTTACCCATGGTTCCATCCACAAGAAAACTACTTCAACCAATGAAGCACTTCTGGTGATCTCCTTGCCTTCAGTCACCTACATTAATGATGTCCTGGTTGGTTGTGGGGGTTTTGTTTGGTAGGTTTGGATTCCTTTTTCTTTTTGAGACAGGATCTTAAGACTAGCTGAAAACCCAAGGTAACCTTCCTTCCTCTATCTTCCAAGTACAGAATCACCAGCAAACACCACACCCAGCATCTCAGTAGCTTTAGGCTCTATTTAAACGTCATTTGTAGATCATATTTATAACACGGTTTGATCTTCTTTACTTTTGATTGCCTAGTTGCCTAGTATCCCAAGATTATTGTTATTCATGTTTTCAACATTGGACATAATACAAATATCCAACTATAACACTTTAAGTATTGCTGTAAGAGCAAAAGTTTTCCAAAATAATATCATAAAACATCTATAAATTCTTTTCCTAAGTTATCTATTGCTGATGGACTAGAGCCAAACCAAATTTAAACATATTAAGACCACTCAATGTTTAGTTAACATCTTGCATTTTACCCTTTAAAAACAAAGGTCATTGTGTAAGGACACATTTTATAAATTCACAATTGTATCAATTTTTTAAAGCCAAAGGAGAACTCCATCTCAAAGGATTGCATAGCTACCTCTAACTTTTAATTCTCAATTAAAATATAAATTCAAAGATTTTTAATTTTTTCTAAATATACATAAATTTATTTTAAAAATTCATAAAAATTTAGATTGTTTTTTTTTTTTTACCAAATATCAAATCCTATGAATGTGTTAGGAAACATTCATTTGCTTCAAGGATGCAACAAAAGCCAAGAACAGTTGAATACACACGGCAGGCAGGAAGCTGAGGCAGGAGGATTTTGCCAAGTTCCAAGGCCAGCCTTAGCTACATAAGACCAATACCAAAGCCAGGTAGGCAACCCAGCAAAACTCTATCTCAGAAAACAAAGGCAAACAAACAAAAACTAAAACTGAAATGAAGAAACACAAACCAGACATTCAGTAATGGCCACAACTCAATGAACTCAAGTAAACCATGCTCAGTTTTAATTAAACAAGCATTTCTAGGCACCTGTGTTGATCTTTAAGGCTCAAACTGTTCACATGGAATTTGAACTTAATCTCCATAATTAAAGACCTTTAGGTAGGTCTTAGGTTTCATCTATTCCCTTTACCAGCACTTTGAACGGGCAGGCACATTGTAGTCATTCTATGTACTTGCTACCAAAAGAAAAAAAAGAGTAACATACTCAAAATTAGTTGCACTTTTAATAGAATGCAATTTAAAATGCATGGATGGCCTTTTCCTTCCTTCTCCAACCTGTTTTAGAAAACTAGCATCTGAAGAATCTCACTGCAAAACAGGTTCTAGCAAGCACAGCAGCTAAACCTAGTCTCTCTGCATGATCACATTTAGATGAAACCCTAAGGGAGGAGGAGAAAACATAACAAGCAATTTACCTGTCCCTCGCTTGCTCTCCGGAATTCTTCAAGAGGCACAAACTGTTTTAAATGGTTATCTTCAAAGATCTTAAATTGCACTAATTTCGGCACTAATTTGGGGCTGTTTACAGTAAAATTACAAAAAAAAAAAAAGAAAAAAGAAAAAGAAAGAAAAGCCTCACTATATCCAAGATATTCAAACACTACTAAACGTTAAGTCTCCCAGCAGCAAAAAGGCAAAAACTTCGTTAAGTATTTAAAGCAGATATGCTCATATCATCCATCAGTCAGATAAGTTTTCCCATCTGTTTAGAGAGTAACCTAAGTTCTTATTTCAGGCGGCATTTAGTTAAAATGAAATTGGGTTATGTTTCCCAACGCAGATGTCGCTCATAAAGAGGTGTTAAATGACTTTAGTGAATGGAAAAAATGTATCTAGTGTTGCTTTGCATCAGCCGGTCTTGAGTGGGTTGCTCAATGAAACAAAAGCATGTTTCACATCAAACTCCCCGGAACCTGATTGCACTTTCCACAGCGCAGCGGCAAACAGAACGAAAAAAAGTGTTCAATGAGACCCCGCCTTTTCTCCTATGTGGCAAGAAGGCCACCGGAGGTGAGGTTCAGGGAACACCGCAAAGGCGGGTGCGGTCTGCAGAGCGCGGCACAGTCTCTTCAGGGGCTGACAGTCACAGGAAAACCCCAAGCCTTGCATGAAAACCGCCCCAAGCGACAAAGCGCCAGATCTCACCCCGCGCGGGGGGCTTCCGGCGAGCCCCGCCATCGCCCTGTCAAACTTCGGGAGGGGCAGACACTGGGGACCCACAAGACCGAGCCACCCAGCCCCCATCCCAGGTCCCCACTGGGCTTCATACCGCTGCAGACGCACCTACCGTGGGCCCCCAAAACACGCCACCCCCGCCAGCTTTGTCAATGTCTCTTCCGAAAGGGACAAAGAGGCTGGAGAGGAACTCGCGACGCGGGGTGCCCGGGAGTGCACACAGCCCGAGCTCGGAACGTGGGACTGAAGGAGTCCAATCACCATCACCCAAAGACGCGACTCCGCTGCCCCCCAACTCCGAGGACAAGCGACACTCACCGATGCGGAGCCCCGGAGGAGGCGGCTCGCCCCGAGCACGGTTCCTTCCGTGGGATCCCAGCGACGCCCGAGTCCGGGACCCTAGTGTCCGCTGGGAACCCCCCCAACTTTTCTCGGTCGCGGTCGCTGGCCACAACTGCGAGCCAGTCCCGGAGGGAGGACGCAGGCTAGCTGCGGCGGGGGACTCGGGTCCCTGGGCCCCCGGGGGCCAGGGCGGGCCTCCCTTCCTTCCCTACCGCTGCCGCTGTCAGCAGCGGCCAAGTCAAACGCCGCTGCCGCTCGGGCTGCCACCGCTGCTGGCCGCTGCCGCTACCACCGCCGCCCAGCCCGGAGCGCGTCGCAGCCGAATGCTGTCATCCGCCCTTGACGCCGCCTCTCTAGGTGCCGCGAGCCGCCGCCGCCGCGAGCCTTCCCATGCCCGTGCCCGCCCCGTTCCGCTCCGACCCCGCCCCCAGGCACGGCCACGCCCTCTTCCCGTCACGTGACGCCGCCTCTCTGGTCGCCGCGAGTCTTCCCATGATAGTGCCCGCCCCCTTGCGCCCAGGACACGCCCCCCAAACCACGCCTCTTTTCCATCACGTGAGGCCGCCTCTCTAGGTGCTGCAAGCTACCACGAGCCTTCCCACGCGGGTGCCGGCTCCCTCCCGCCCCAGCCCCGCCCCCAGCCCAGGCTTCAGGCCACGCCCCCAGCCAGGCTCGGGTCACGCCCCGTCCCCGTCGCGTGACAGCTCCCGGAGGCGGACCTGGGTATATTCTGCCGGTCGGGCTCTGCGCTCGCTCGCCCTGCCGTGGTGGCGTGCAGTCGCGGTCACCTCGTCTTCCCGAGCACCGGGTCCGCCTCCAGACCTCCTGCTCGGTCCAGATCAGCCCAGCCCTCCTAGAGGAAGCTTCAGGTCGGAATTGTGACTTAAAAAGCATTTGGGGGCCTGCTGCTTCCTGTTTGCCATAGAACGGTTGGTTCACTGTGGTGTCTCATTTGCTGGCTTCCTCTGCAAAGGGTTTGAAACGTGGATTTCAGTCACGCTGGGATGAAAATAGCCTAGCGGGCTGTTTTTGTCGTTCCTAGTCATGTTCGGGATCCTCGTGCCAGCTTTTACAATCATTTAAGTTTTACAGTGAGGCTGGTGACAGTTTCAACAAATACGTGGGCAATTTGGCAATACGTCTCAGTTTGAAAATAAAACCTAATAATTTTTAATTTCCTCGACTTCTACACTTAGTCTTTAGCTTTTTAAACCATGACCCCAGGAACGCCTCTCCATCCTGTTGAGAAAACGAGGTAGAGCTCACACAGTAAGCCCTGCTAACAAAGGCAGTTTTCTGTGATAAAAATTCAATTCCTGACTTGCTTTCCCTTCTACTTTAGGACCGGTTTTGTGTGTGTGTGTTTTCTTTTGTGTTAAATTTACACAATTCTTACTACATTTTCTGGACAAGAAATTAGATGACATTCAGATCATCTTCAAATGATAATTCAAAATAAATAGGCCACCGAGTTTGGTCTGTTATTGATATATTTCATGGCAGCTCTAAAAAATTACAGACTTGACTGGCCAGTGTTGACCAAGGAAAGAGCAATTTACTGCCCAGTTAAATTATGCCAGGCCACTGATCTTTTAGACACACGTTGAATCAGATATGTCAAAACATTTGAAAAACAATGAGACTCTTGTTATGAAGTGCTGTTCCAGTAGGGGAAAGATTCTGCCGTGGCCTGCTCACAAACCTGAGAGATTACACTTCACATGAATGTAAGCTTTATTGTTATGTGAAGATGATAACATTATTTTCATAAATTAGTTGTTTTGTTTGTTTGTTTTAAAATTTATTTATTTACTATGTATACAGAAGAGTGCACCAGATGTTATCATAGATGGTTGTGAGCCACCATGTGGTTGCTGGGACCTCTGGAAGAACAGTCAATGCTCTTAACCTCTGAGCCATCTCTCTAGCCCCCATGAATTAGGTTTTAATAGGATATAATTTAAAAGATAAGGATGTATAACATCTAAACCAAGCAAAATAGTTTGTGGGCGGCTGGAGAGAAGAGTTGGCAGTTAAACCCATTGGTTCTGGCAGAGTCTGTTTTCTCTTCCCAGCACTCACATGGTGGCCCACAGCCAACAGTTGCAGGGAATCCCACCTCTTCTGATCACCTCAGGCATCGGGCATGTACATGCAAGCAGAACACTCGTACATATGAAATAAATCTTCTTTTAAAAATTATTTTCTAAGTAGCTGAGCATGGTAGCCCATGTCTATAGTCTGCACTTGGAAAGCAGAGGCAGATAGCTGTGAGTCCAAAGCAAGACTGTTCTACATAGCAAGTTCCAGGACTACATAGACACATAGAGAGACCTTGTATTTAAGAAATAAATAAGTAAATCAGGGTAAAAGTATGTCCCCTGCTGTTATTTAAATTGCATTTCTTACTGTGAGCTGCAGTCAAATATATTTAAACAATGTTCCTAAAATATTAGATAACAAGAAAAATATACGATCTCAGCTGTTTCCTTTGTGCTCTGCTTTTACTCTGGTAATTGAGACTGAAGATTCCAACAAAAGAGGCAAATTGCTTTGCATAATTCTTTCCTGCCTCAGCCCCAATTTTTTCAATTGGCTTTTGAAAATCTGGCCATTTGTTGCAGTAGAAAGCAGGGTCTGAGGAAAAAAAGGAGACCTACATTATAGACATAGCTAATTAGATATGTGTCAAGATAATTACTCTCTACATTTCCAGTTCTGAAAAAAAGTGAGGGGTTGGACTACATACTCATTAAAGACTGATAACTTTTTTTTTCCTCAGTAGATGATGCTCACATGAGAAACAAGCAATCAGTATACGAAGGATTATACAAATTCTTGACAGACTAGTTGTAATTTTTTACCTTCACTTTTAAAAAAGAGTTTGGGAGGTAGGCAAGGAGGCTTTGGAGAGTTTAGTTACATATGTTGAGGCAGGTCCTGTGTTTGATCACTGGGACCTACCAGGAAAGAACCAACTCCCAAAAGTTGTCTGCACACACAATAAATAAATCGGATTAAAAAAAAATCTTTTAAAGCAAGAAATGTGATTTAATAATGGTTAAGAGCACTTGCTACCCTGCAGAGGACCAGAGTCGAGTTCCCACCGGTATTGGATAGCATACAACTGTCTTCAACTCCAGCTTCAGAAGATTGGATGCCCAAGTCTGGACTCCATGGGTACCTGTACTCACAAGCACCTACCAGATCCTGTACACATAACTGAAAATGAAATCTTTTTTTTTTAATTTAATGCAGGTAATTGACAGCAAAGGGTTATTGGAAAACACACTTCTATATTTCAATGCTAATATTTGTCATGAATAACTAGTGCCTTTGACATATATCACAGATGACTAGAACAAAATACCATTGCATAGCCAAACCTGGAGGCACAGGCTTATAATCTTAGCTACTCAGAAAGCTGACACAGGAGGATTAAAAGTTCAGACCCAGCATCTAGAATAGTACAGTTTTCATTAGCTTGAAAAAAAATCTAGACATACCTCGGAAGAGTCTCAAATGAAGGAATTGCTTCTATCAAAATGACCAATGAACATGTCTATAGGGCATTTTCTAGACTGCTAGTTGTCAAAGAAAGGCGGAGCCTACAGTGGGAAGTGCCATCCCTAAGCAGATGGTCCTGGGTTATATAAGAAATGTAGCTGAATGTGAGCCTGAGGAGAAGCCAGTGAGCAGCGTTCCTTTGTGAATTCTGCCTTAGATTCTCTTAATGATGGCTTATGAGCAGTAAGCAAATAAATATATTCTTTTATCTCCAAGCTAGGTTGTTTTGTAGTCAGAGTTTTATCACAGCAACAAATTGGGTAAGAAACTGATACCAGGAATTTGAGGTTTTTCTATTATTATTCTGACTATGTTTTTAAAAAGATTAAAGAAGAAATTTGGAACTGTGGGCTAAAAAATCATTGGTGAGTACTCAGAGTTAATAACCTGTTATGGGAGATTTCACATTAAGAAAAATGGTGGATGCACAGACAGTGACGGCCTGGTTTGTGAAATCAGAAGCAAAGACTTATCAGAGCCATTTATGTCATATTTTGAATGAAGAATTTGTGAAAGTAAAATCTTCACCAGAATAATCGATGTGGTATCACTAACTGGGACTGAAAAATCGCCGAGACCAATATCATCCAGATGAAATCTTCAGAGGAGTATTTCCTCAGGGCCAGCACTCAGAAACTGGTCCATAAGGGGCTGAGAGTGCAACCCAAACCAGTAGCTAAATTTGGCAATGTGTGACTTCCAAGTGGTACCAGCTTCATCAGCCTGCAGGATTGAAGGGATCATGGAGAGCCTCTGAGGGTTGACACTGTGAGAGGTGAAGGTGAAGCCTCAGTTATATTGGAAACTCTAGATTTGAGGGAGTCCTGGAGAAAAGCTGAAGTTTGACACCATATGGCAAACAGACATACACACATACATGAAAATAAAAATAATTGTTCGGATAAAAAAAAAATAGCATTTTGACCATGCAACAATGTGTTCTATTCCATATTTGTTTTTACTAAATCATTTTCAGATTGATTTATTTTATGTATATGAGTATTTTGCCTACATGTGTGAATGTGCCTGATGTGCATGTCTGCTACCCACAAGGGTCAGAAGAGGAATCGGATCCCCTGAAACTGGGATCCATGTGGCGGCTAGAATCAAACCTCCGTCTTCTGCAAGAGCTGCAACTGTTCTCAACCATTGATCCATTTCTCCAGACCCCTACATTTGTTTTTGTTTTATTTTTAAGTTGCTTCTTTAATCTTTTCCTACACAGACAAAAGGAAATGTACTGTTTAGCATATTGGAACTTGAAACTTAATCATTTCTTGGGAAAGATAAAACAATCTCTAACCTGCTTAACCAGGATGCCGATTCATCCAACACCCAGAAAACGGAAATGAACCTGACAGACTGTTCTCATCAGTACCTTCATTAACTACTATTCGATAACCTTTGTTCAAGCCTAGATACTTAGCACACTTCTTTTTTTTAATATTTTTGTTTGTGTTTTCCTTTTATTGAAATAGATTTTTTTCTTAAATAATATATCCTGATTATGATCTCCCCTCCCATCTGGATCTATCCCTTCTGTCTCTCATTAGAGAACAAACAAGCTTCTAAGGCAATAATAAAATATAATAAGATAAAAACAAAAACTAACACATAAGAATTGGATAAAACAAACAAACAAATAAAAACAAACAGAAAGAAAAAAGCCCAAGAGAAAGGCACAAGAAACAGAGACCCACTTCTTCAATCAGAAATCCCATAAATGTAGTAAGAGTTTTTAGCCTGGCCTAGCCCTGTGGTCTGTAGTCACCCACAGCTGCTGACCCCTAAAAATGACTCAGACACTTACATTAATTATATGTTGTTTGACCTATTGCTAGGGCTTATTGCTAGCTAGCTCTTTCATCTTAACCCATTTTTATTCATCTGCCCTGCCATGTGGCCTGTGGCTTACCTATTTCTTTACATCTTGCTTCTTGGGTGGCTGGATCGCATCTCTCCTGCCCTCTTTTTTTCTTTTATCTATGATCAGATTTTCCTTCTGCTTCTAAGACGCTCTGCCAAGGGCCAAAACAGTCCCTTTAATAATCAATAATATTCACAGCATACAGAAAGAGATTCCCACATCACATAAAAACACTCAACTGGAAGCAACAATATATACTCAAAGGACCTGTAGGGTAATAATAGAGCAGAAAATATATATGTAAATATTTTTTAATTAAGATAAAATTGGGGGGGGAGCAGGAAGGGAGGGAAAAGTCCTGAAAGAAATTGATGAGACAAACATCCAGGGATTTTGTTGGTCACCTGCTGCTGGGCACGAAGCCTACACTTCAGAGTAGTTTATTTCCTCAGTGAAACTCCCTTGGAGGAAGCTAAGTTTACATTTCCAAGTGGATATCACTTGGAGATAGCTTCAAGGTTAGGTAGAAGGCCATGTGTCCACTTCTCCTTTCAGCTCTAGGACCCCATCTGGTACAGCCCTGTGCAGGCACTGTGCATGCTGCCTCGGTTAGGACCCCATCTAGTGCAGACCTGTGCAGGCGCTGTGCATGCTGCCTCAGTTACAACCCCATCTGGTGCAGCCCTGTGCAGGCGCTGTGCATTCTGCCTCGGTTAGGACACCATCTGGTGCAGACCTGTGCAGGCGCTGTGCATGCTGCCTCAGTTATGACCCCATCTGGTGCAGCCCTGTGCAGGCGCTGTGCATGCTGCCTCGGTTAGGACCCCATCTGGTGCAGTCCTGTGCAGGCGCTGTGCATGCTGCCTCGGTTAGGACTCCATCTGGTGCAGTCCTGTGCAGGCGCTGTGCATGCTGCCTCGGTCTCTGTGAGTTCGTATATAAGCTGACAGCATTGGTTTATAGGGCCTTGTTTTTTTGATGTCTTTTGCCACCTCTGGCTTTAACAATCTTTTCACCTTCTCTCCTGAGGATTCCTTGAGCCCTGAGGGAAGAGATTTGACACCCATGTAGGCTTAAGGATTCTGAGGTTTCTCACTCTCTACATAATGTCTGGCTGTGGGTCTCTGTGTTTGTTCTTAGCTGCTGTAGAAGGAAGCTTCTCTAGTGATAGCAGAGCAAGGCACTTCTTTTAGTATAGCAGACAGTACTAGGAGTCATTTTATTGCTATATTAATGTTACTGTTGTTTTAGAACAGTGCTATTCAGTTTTACCCTAGGTCACCTAAGCAGTATTAGATGTGGGTTCCATCTTGTGGTGTGGGCCTTACGTCAAATCAAATATTGGCTGGTTACTTCCACAAACCTGTGCCACTATTGTACTAGCATATTCTGCCAGTAGAAAACTATTGCAGATCAACAGGGTTGTGACTAGGTTGGTGTTTACATTTCTCTTCTGATAGTGTGCAGAGTAGCATCATGTACCAGATGCTAAAATTGGGGTGGGGTGGGGGGGTGAAGACTCTATGAAGGCACCAGCTCAACTTCTTCATGGTTACTGAGTTGCATTGGTGTCTTTAACAAGAGGACTTTGGGCTGGAGAGATGGCTCAGCGGTTGAGAGCACTGACTGCTCTCCTGGAAGACTGGAGTTCGATTCCCAGCACCTACATTGCAGCTCACAACTGTCTGTACTTCCAGTTCCAGGCAAACACCAAGGCAAATAATTAAATAAGTAATTTTTTTTTAAAAAAAAAGGATTTTACCATCAGTTTGTAGGGTTAGGGTTAGGGTCTTGGCATCAGCCTGGGTTATTTGGGGATTCTCATGGGACTCCTTTGGCCAACAACTCAATTAGATGTAACTCAGTCCCAGTACTGGATGTTTTATTTGGTAATAAGAAATATCCATCAGGGGCTCTGTCTCCTCTGTTATTTGGTGATCTCATTTACATTGTATATATATATATATATATATATATATATATATATATATATATATATATATGTGTGTGTGTGTGTGTGTGTGTGTGTGTATGAAGCTTCTTGTAGTAATAAGTTCTAAGCTTGTTGTCTTTCTGGCCTAGCCTTGATGTTCTGACCTGCTGCCCCACAGAAACACACAGATACTTGTATTAATTTTATGCTGATCAGCCTATGGCTCTGGCATACTGCTAGCTAGCTCTTGCTCTTAAACTAACCCATGATTCTTAGCTTGTTCAGCCGTGCAGCTTGGTACCTTTTCTCCAAGCAGCATTTCAACTTCTTTCCTCTGCATCTGCTGGCGTCTCATCATGGTGTCTCTCTGGCTTCTCTCTAGCACCTCTGCTCTGCTCTTCCTGTTCCCAGAGTTTTCCAAGTCTGGTAGCTCCACATACACTTCCTGTCTGCCTTCAGCCAATCAGCAATTTTATTAAACTAGTAGGCGGGACAATTATATACAATGTAACAGCATAATCCCACTACATCTACTGTGTTGGGTTTCCATTCGACCCTCAAATGACCTTTAACCATCCCTCACTGTTTTCCTTCTCCCATCACACTGTTTCCTTCTCCTCTCCACTTGATTTTCCTATTACAGTCTCTACCCTCCTCCAATTAGCCATAACTATTCTATTTCCCTTTCCTAGGGAGATGGCTCCCCCCACTCCCATCCCTTATTCTGTGCCTCACCTCTGTGTTCTATGGATTGTAGCTTATCATTGACTTAACAGCTAATATACACATAGAAGCAAATATATACCACATTTCTCTTTCTGGGTCTGTATTACCTCACTCAGGATGAATTTTTTTTCTAGATCTATCCATTTACCTGCAAATTTCATTTTTTTAAACAGCTGAGTAATACTCAACTGTATAAATGTACCACATTTTCTTTGTCCATTTCTGTACTGAGGAACATCTGAAGTATTACCAATTTCTGGATATTCTGAATAGAGCAGCAGTGAACATGGTTGAGCAAGAATCTCTGGGGTAAGATGAAACATCCTTTCCGTCCATGCCCAAGAGTGGTATGGCTTGAGTATATCTATTCCCATCTTCCTGAGGAACTGCCACATTGATTTCCACAGTGGCTGTACAAGTTTGCACTCGCACCCGCAATGAAGGAGTGTTCCCCTTATTCCACATCCTCACCAGCATGAGCTGCCGATC
This sequence comes from Sigmodon hispidus, assembly GCA_004025045.1. NCBI lineage: Eukaryota > Metazoa > Chordata > Mammalia > Rodentia > Cricetidae > Sigmodon > Sigmodon hispidus. Next base: position 24,917 of record PVIH01000808.1, read on the forward strand.
ATTTATTGATTTCAGCCATCCTGATGCGTGTAAACTGAAATCTCTCAAGGTAGTTCTGATTTGCATTTCCCTGATGACTAAGGATATTGAATATTTAAAGTGTTTCTGGGCCATTTAAGTTTACCTTCTTGAGAATTCTCTGTTTAGAGCTATACTCTATTTTTTTTCTTGATATCTATTTTTTTTAGTTCCTTATATATTATGGATATTAGAAAAAAATCTTCCCCCATTTTATAGGCTGATGATGTGTTTAAATGATGGTGTCCTTTGCCATGCAGAAGCTTCTCAGTTCCATAAGGTCCCATTATTAGTTGTTAATTTTTGTGCCAATGAGTTCAAGGCTATTCCCCACTTTCTCATCTATCAAGTTCAGTATATTTGGCTTTACATTGAGGCCTTTGATACACTTGGAGTTGAGTTCTTTGCAGATTGATAAGTATGGATCTATTTGCGTTCTTCTACATGTAGATATCCAATATGACCAGCACCATTTTTTTAATATTTTTTTTATTTTATGTGAATTGGCGTTTTGCCTTCATGTATAACTGTGTAAGGTTGTTGGATTACAGACAATTGTTAGCTGCCATGTGGATGCTGGGAGTTGAACTCGTGACCAGCACCATTTATTGAAGATGCTTTCTTTTTCCTAGTGTATTTCTAGCTTTATTTTTAATTATCAAAACTCAGTTTTCCATAGGCATATGGATTTATATCTGGGTGTTCAATTTGATTCCACTAACAAACATTATCTGTTTTGTGTGACTACTATGCTGTTTGTATTACTATAGCTCTGTAATACAACTTGAAATTGAGGATGCTAGTATTTGCCTCTCTTATTATTCAAGATTGTTTTAGCTATTGGCCTTTCTGTTTTCATATGAAGCTGAAGATCGTCCTTTCAATATCTGTGAAGATTATTTTGGAACGTTTACATCGATTGCATTTAATCTCTAGGTTGAGAGCCTCAGTTGAGAAAACGCCCCCATGAGATCAGCTGTAAGGCATTTTCTCAATCAGTGATTAAAGAGAGAGGGCCCAACCATTGTGGGTGGATCCATCCTGGGCTGGTGGTCAGGATGAAGTCAGCAGAAGCAAGCCAGCTTCTGCCTCCAGGTTCCTGCCCTGTTTGAGTTCCTGTCCTGACCTCCTTCAGTGATGAACAGCAATATGGAAGTGTAGGCCAAATAAACCCATTCCTCCCCCACTTGCTTTTGGTCATGGTGTTTCATCATAGCAATAGAAACCCTAACTAAAAGAGATGCCATTAGTGAGAAGCCCTTCTAATATAAGACAATAGCATTTATAAGGAAATAAGATACTGGATTTATGGAATACAAACTGTAAAATAATAGTAGTAAAATATGAATGAAAAACAAATATGAAAGCAAAGAGTGGTGGTGTATATCCCAGCACTCAGGAGGTTGGGACAGGAGCAGAGGGCAGAGGAAGAAGAGGCAAATGGATCTCCATGAGTTTGAGACCAGCTTGGTCTACACAGTAAGTTCCAGGCCAGCCGTGGCTAAATAGTGAGACCCTGTCTCAAAAAAGATGGAATTATGTGAAGAAAAAGAATAAATTATAATAATGAATGAGGATATTTAGGAAAGAAAGATTTTTTTCCTGTTTGTGTGTGAACATGTGTATATCTTAGGATTTCTATTGCTGTGAAAAGACACCGTGAACATGGCAACTCTTACAAGAAAAGTATTTAATTGGGGTGGCTTGCTTACAGAGGTTCAGTCCATCATCATCATGGTGACATGCAGGCAGACACGGTGCTGGAGGAGGAGCTGAGAGTCCTACACCTCTCAGGCAGGCAACAGGAAGTCAACTGAGCATAGGAAACCCCAAAGCCTGCTCACAAACTTTCTCCAAAAAGACCACACCCACGCCAACAAAGTCATACTTCCTAACAGTACCACTCCCTCCCGGTGAGATTATGGGGGCCAATTACACTAAACCACCACAGTGCACACCTGTGTGCATGTGCTACGTGTGTTTGCATGTAGAGGTCAGTGTGTTATTCCTCAGGAGCCACCCACCTTGTGCTTTTGAGATATGATCTCTCAGTGGCCTGAGACTCAACAATTTGTCTAAACTGACTGGCTGGCAAGCCTTAGGGATCTGTCTGTCTCTGCTTCCCCAGGACTGGGATACAATTGAGCATATTTTTTCTATGGGTCCTGGGGATTGAATTCTCGAGTCCTCATGCTAGTATACCAAGAACCCCCCCAGTCTGAGCTAATCATTGAAAACTGCAAAGTAGAATTTAAGACTCTGATGTATAAATGATATCTTAAAAGATTAACTAGGAGGTGTAATAATCTATTTTACAAGATGGAGGATGGAAGACAGAAATAAAGAAGCATCGAAAGCAACAGGAAAGGTGAAATTTTAAAAAAGATTTGCAGTGGTGATACATGATGAAACCAGCACTCGAGGTATAGGCAGGAAGGTCAGGAGTTCAAGGCCACTTTCAGCTACACAGTGAATTAACGTCAGCTTGAGCTATCTGAGAACTTATATCAAAACCAAGAAGACTGTGGGGAGAGGGGGATGGATGCCTCAGCAGTTCAGAGTATGCATTGCTCTTGCAAAGGATATGAATTCAGTTTCCACCTCTCACAGTGGGTGAATCACAATCTCCTGTAGCTTCATCTCCAGGGATTCCATCACCTCTGGCTTCTGAGGGCATCTGTACTCATGTGCGCGCGCGCGCGCGCACACACACACACAAACCATACACACATATCATACACCCAGAGATGGGAAAAGGGAGAAAGAGAGCCTTTTTATTTTAAATTAAAAACAAAACCAAAAAGACTTCTTTGTAATCATGTGTATGAAATGCATATAAAAGAGAATCTAAGTGACAATTGAAGACATTGTGAGATTTAAAATAAATCTAATTATGGTTTTGGAAGAAAAGCAAAAAGACAATAAGCAGAAGCAATTTTTGACAAGATAATGGTTGAGAACTTTTTAGAACTGATGATAGACTCCAACGCACAGACTTCGGAAGCACTCCAAATCCTAAGCAATCTGAAGAACAATAAATCCACACTCAGACACGCCACAGTGAAGCTGCAGAATACCAAAATCAAAGGGAAAGCCTTAAAAGTGTCAAAGAAAAGAACTGTTTTATCAGCAGCAATAGGAACCAGAAGACTGTGGGATATGTTCAGTTGGCTAAAAGAAAATGACTAGCTAGGTATAGTGAATCATGTCCATGATCACAGTATTCAGTGACAGAGGCGCAGAGGCTGGAGAGTTTGAAAGGTGGAGGCCAGCCTGGGCTACATAGTGAGTTCAAGGTCAGCCTGAGCAACTTGGTGAGAGCCTGTTTCAAAAAAAAACACAGATCTATGCATGTAGCTCAGTCGTAGAGCCCTGGCTTATACCCCAACACTCAAAACAAAACAAAGGCCTAATACTGCAAAAATAAAAAGTATTTTAGTTAAAGCAAAGGTGAAGTTTGCAGCAAAGTTGCAAACATAGGCACTAAAGGAAAATCTAAAGAAATTGTTTTTGTTAGAAAGGAAGGAAGGAAGGAAGGAAGGAAGGAAGGAAGGAAGAAAAGATCCAAAATGAAAGGCCTGAGAATTAGGAATAAAGAGAGTTGGAAGTGGCCGGCATTTTTACAAGTCAGGCTGGAGAGATGGCTCCGTGGTTAAGAGCCCTGGAGGAACTTCCAGAGGACCCAGTTTCCATTTCCAGCACTATGTGACGACTTGGCTGTCTTAATCTAATCACCCTCTTCTGCCCTCCAGGGACACCAGGCATGCACGGTACCCGTAATTACATGCAGGCAAAACATCCGAACATATAAATAAAAATAAGCCCTAACATGTCTTTTTTTTTTTAAAGTATTTTGAGACAGGGTCTCATTTTTTAGCCCTAGCTGGCCTGGAACTCTATTTTAAGGCAGGCTGGCTTTGAACTCACAATGCAGTTGAGAAAGATCTTGAACTTCTCCAAACCCCCTGAGTACTGCTATCACAGACACTTCTTCAGAGCTGAGGACCGAAGCTTCATACTCTATAAGCAATGTATCAATAACTCTAAATCCAACCCCACCATTTGCAAAACTCCTAAAAGCATTCACTATACAGAACTATAATATATGACTTAGCAATAATTTCAAAAGAATAAAACGATGTTAAGGAAATGCCTGATATCAGAACTAGATCGAACCAGATCCTCCTTCTCCACCTCCTGTTAAATAGACTTCATCCAAGTAGTTTACATTTGTACTATTTGTCTGTCCGGCATAGATAATGCTGCACACAGCCACTTCATTTCTCTTCTCTCTCATCCATGCAGGCAAAATTATATTAATATTATCTAGGTGTTCTCTTTTGAAACAACTGTGCCGCTCTACCATTCTAAGTGTTTTTTTTTTTTTCATAATGACATTCTTATTTCAAATTTGCACAGTGTACCAGTGAAGAGGATTTATTATACAGTCAGTAATTAGTATATATTTAGGAGCTGATGGTCTAAAGCCATAGAAATCATGATTTTCACATAAGCATTAATGATTCCTACCACAGAGGTCTAAAAGGAAAAGTTCATCATAACAAATTACATAATTATGCATTCACAGTTTAAGAACAATTAAGCCTTATTGAAAAGCTCCGCCCACTCTTTCCACCCACGTTGACTATTCAAAATTAGGTATGCTAAGTTTTAGCAGCTTGCCCAAAAATAGCTAGAAATTTAGGTTCAAAATATAAGGATTGACTCCTGAGTTTTAATCCAAATCATAAAACATCCTAAACTCAAACTGTAAGAAGAATAAGAAGCCAAGTATGGTTGCTCATGACTCTCTGGAAGTAGGTGCAGGAGGGTCACCTAAGGTTCAAGATCAACCTAGTCCACATAACAAGTTCCAGGCCAGCCAAGGCTACAGAGTAAGACTCCATCTCAAATGAATAAAACAAAAAGAGTAAGAACCCCCCTTTTTTCAGATTATTGCATAGATAACATAGGTATTTCCTGGTGCAAATATGTTTTTCTTTTAATTCTAAGATGGCAGATAAAAAAAGCAGCGTATCACAAATGTGACTGTCCTTTGGAATATCTCAAAAAGCTAAATAAACATAGGAATAGCATAGCTCTTCCATTTCAAAGCTGTAATTGACTTAGTGAAAAGAATTTGTACTTTGCATTTTTGAGGGTCTCACTGTGAGGCCCTGACTGCAAAGTGAGATCTGCAACTCACTCTGTAGACTAGGCTGGCCTGAAGATCCATTCATCTGCCTCTGCCTCGCAAGTACTAAGATCAAAGGTGTGAGCTACCACACCAGGCACCTTGTATTCTTTTTTAGATTTTCTTTTTATTTTATATGTACAGATGTTTTGCTTGTACATATGCCTGTGCACCACATGTGTGCTTCTGGAACTAGAGTTACAGATGGTTGTGTTCCATCATGTGGGTGCTGGGACTCAAACCCAGGTCCTCTGGAGGAGCAGCCCAGTGTTCTTAACTGCTGAGCCATCTCTCCAGCCCCACTTTGCATTGTTTTCTAAATCAAAGCCCTACTTCTTTTGCCTATATAACACTATAATTTTTCAAATTTCATCTACATCTTAATATATTATTGATTGAAACCAGATCTATAATTCTCTGCAGAATGCCCAAATGGCTTTTATTTGTCTTGTTTTGTTTGGCTTGCTTTGGTTTGGGTGTTTGAGGAAAGGGTTTCAAGTAGCCCAGAAAGTCTTCATATTCAATATGCAACCAAGCATGACCTCAAACTTCTGATCAATATGCCTACATTTTTCTGAGAACTAAGACTATTGACATGCATCACCAAATACAGTTGGTTTATCCAGAGCTGCTGATCATACTCAAGGCTTAGTACATACTAAACAAGCATGCTATTAACTGACCCATCTCGCTAGCCCCTCTGTCCTTCACTATAAATAAAATGTGCATATTACTTATATTCTAGTTTGTGACTAATTTAAATTGTTTTAGTTAGTTTTTTCAAATCTGTATTTATACAAACCTATTAGCTCCCAAGAAGTCTCAATTTTATAAGCCATGTTGTGTATAAGTCTTACAATGTAGTAAGTCATAGTTTTTACTGAGTCCTAGCCTCACTCTAGACACACACAATTGTCAAACATTTCTATGTTCTTCTACCTTAGTTCTGAAATCAAAGAACTCTTTCAAGAGCAGTAAATACTCTTAACAGGTGAGCCATCTCTTCAGTCCCTGTTTTTTGTTTTTGAGACTTGTCTAACTCAGGATGGTTTCATATTCATTGTGGGGCTAAAGATGACCCTGAATTCCTGATAGTCTTGCCTCTACTTTTCAAGTATTGGTATTAAAGGTGTGGGCCACCATTCCCAGCTCAAAACTACCTTTGAATGTTGACTCCTTGCTAGAGATCACAACTCCATGGGTCCTTAGTGATCTCACAATGTTACAAATTTCACTTTCCAATTATCCAAATCTTTGGCTAATTATTTACATCTAAATTTATATTATTTATATCTGGACAACTGCCTTTACTAAAGTATACCATTTAAATATATCTAAACTGAGGGAATAAAAAATTTTATAACAAAATGGTTCTATTAATTAGAATATGACTGGTACACATCCATCTCTTTCACCAGTGCTTAGAAAATAAAAACAGAAAGATTACTGTAAGTTTAAGTCCATCCTGGTCTACATAGAAAATTTGGGGCTAGCCTGTGCTATATAATGAGATTCTATTAGTAAAAAAAAAAAAAAGAAAGAAAAGAAAAGAAAAAGAAAAACAAAGGCAAAAACCACCCTATAAAGCTGAAGACATAACTCAGTATGGTAGAGTACTTGAATAACATTCAAGTGTGTAAATCCAGCACCTAAACCAGGAGGGTGGTACATTCTCTTAATCCTAGCACTTGAGAGGTAGAGGCAGAGGGGAAAAGCACTATTTCTGTGATTAGAATAGATTCATCAGACCTGTCAACTAAATGCAGTATATGGACTTTGATTACTTTCCAATTCCAACCAATTGTCTTTCAGTCATGAATGGTAGCTCCAACCTGGAATGCTAGTCCTCAGAAGACTGAGGCAACAGGCTCACACAGTCTTTGAGGCCACCCTGAGCTGCATAGTGAGTTGTAAACAAGCTTGGATTACAGATTAAAATGTTATTTAAAAAAAAATAGAAATAAAAAACCAAAAACAATTATAAAAAGACATAGATGGCCAAGTATGATGGTGCTCTCCTGTAATTCCAGAACTCCAGAAGTAGAGATAGGATGCTCAAGAATTCAAGGTCATCTGTCCTCTGCCACTCAATGAGTTTGAGAGTAGCCTGGGCTACATAAGACACTGTCTCAAAATAACAACAAAAAGTGGGGGAAACAGAAAGGCATTGAAATAATTAGGAAAGTTTTTAATATTGTTTAGGAATTGGATGATATCAAGAAACTACATGTGGTGATGATATGCAGTTGCAGTCTGTTGAAACAGGACCTCGTGTAGCCCAGGATAGCCTCAAGCTTACTAAGTGGCAGAGGATCCTCCTGCCTTCATCTCCCAAGAGCTAGCTTTACAAGGATGTGCCACCATATGCTCTAAATAGTGCTGGATACACAGCCCAGGCCAACATGCATGTTAGCCAACTAAGATATATCTCCAGTCTAAATATGTGATTGTGTGTGTGTATGTGTGTTGTTGTTGTTGTTGTTTCTTGGATCCCTTACTTTGGGGAAGAAGTATGTCAATTTTTTTCTGTATGTGATGGTCAGTCACATGGGGATACACTATAACTAATGCATATTATTTTTTATCCTTAACCAAATATAAAATTATAAAAAGGAATTGCCTCCTTATCATATCTAAAAAAAAATAGAGTGCAAACATCGCAAAAGAACTATGGTAATTGAACACACTAACATGTTAAATTACAGAAGGCAACCTACAAATACAAATTACTCTAGAGATGTCAGGAAACAGATGTGCAGACTCTTTTGTTCACGTGATTTGGCTACAAATAGAATTTGAACAGATTCCAAATGCACAGCTGTCAAATTCGTAAAAAGTAGCAAAAAGAAAATCAAGTGCAAGCTTGAACTTTTTGAATAGTTACTGTTGTTTGAAGAAAGAAAAAACGTATTCGGTTAATGTTTTATTTTTCCAATGCTAATATTTGACAAGAACTGCCCTTTGATTGTACTTTGATTTTATGCATGGATGTGCCTGCTGGATAAAGTACTAACCCAGAAGGTGTTGGGAGTTAGTATCCTTAGGTCCAAAGACAATCTTTTTAAAAAACCTCTCAATATCATGAAGTTTATCAATATAATTATTTTAGATAGTGTTTCACTATATAGCTCATGCTGGCCTCACAGGCTCCAGATTCCTTCCTTAGCCTCCTAGACGAGGCCTGTGATTATAAGTATGAGCCACCACTCTCAGATAATTTATAATTGATTGATTGGTGTGCTATATTGTAAAGGAATTGAGCCCCCAGACAAAAATTAGACAGATCTTAGTTCTAATCTGTCCCCCACCACTTACTGGCTATGGCCCCTCACCTGTGTCTCCTCAAATGTAAAAGCAAAGGGTCAGGACAGGAAAGCAGAAAGGGGACCAGGGAGTAGGAGCGACCAAGGGAGGGTATGTGTTGGGAACTATAATCAAAAATGTATATATGTATGAAATGTCATAACCAATTATTATGTTGTAAACAGAAAACAACCCTACCATGTAGTGTAAGAGAGAGACTCTGAAACTGTTTATGGGGGCACATGCCTGTCACCCCAGAACTCTAGAGATGGAAGGAGGGGGAATGGAGGAAAAATCCTCAACAAAACCTCACAAACTGAACCCGACAGCCCAAGAAAAGGACCCTTGTAGCACGAATTCAGATCGTACTGAAAGAGACTCAGAGCCAGATATTGGGAAAGGCCGAAATATGAGAGAGGAAACACCACAGTCAAATCTCACCCAGCTTTCCTCCAGCTTCCTCAGGCTCACTCCTGATTGCTTCTGCCTCTGCTGGTTTCCTAAGCCTGTCTTAATACCCTTCTCACCAGCCAGCTGCATCCCATCCAGGTTAGGATTAAAGGTGTGAACTATTCTATTTTGTAGCCAGCCTTGAACTCACAGAAACAGAGGAAGTTCTGTCTCTGGAGTTAGGGGATTAAGGTTGTAGGTCACCACCCCAAGGCTTTCCCTGTGCTGATATTAATGGTGTGTGCCATTGAAGCCCAGCTGTTTGTCTTTGTATTCAAGGATCAAGAAATTCCTAAGCTGTCTGCCTAGGTTTTTGACTGTGTGTTAATCTCTTGATATTTCAGGTTTTATTAAATATGTAACATATCACCACAGAACCTATATAATAACAAAGCCAGATTTCTGTGACAATTCAACTTGTGAAATCAGTGACTATGGAGATCCATGTTAGCCGAAGCAAGGGCCAAAACCTCACAGTTTTCTCAATCAAGAGCATAAAACCTGCTCAACAAACTTTATGGAGATAAGCTCATTCCATCTAGTAGGAATAGGAGGAAATAAACTCAGTGTGTGAGAGGTTATATATGAAAACCCCACAGTCAACTAGGCCAAGTAATTCACCCTCAGGGAAATGCAAGATGGGCCTGGACTACCAGCAAAACCCTGACTCAAAAATAAAAGAAGTGGGATGATAGGGTGACTCAGTGGATACGGGAGCTTGCTATGCGAGCCTGACACCTAGAATGAGCTATGGGTCCCTGTAAGACTAAAAGGAGAGAGCCAAGTCCAGCTCCACAGAGTCTTCTCAGAGCACCACACAGTACACGATGGAGTTCAACGTTATAATGAATGAGTGGATGAAATTAAAGGTGAGGAGAGAATGAATCAATGCATGCATGAATGAATGAATGAAATAAGACCCTAGCAAATGGACATACATTCCACTTCAGTGGATTAGAAGAGTTAATAGTGTTAAAATAGCTACACCACATTAACTGGTCTATGATTCAATGCCATTCATACCACAGGAGAAAAGAGAGCTACCAATGAGAAAGAGAGGGAGGGAGGGAGAGGAGGCAAGCTCAGCCGCAATGTCAAAAAGATGAGAATCCCGTCAACACAGAGTTTGTATTCCTCCCTCCCCCCTCCTCTTCCTCTGTTCCCTCCTCTTCCTCCTCTTCCTCCTCTTTCTTTCTTTTTTTTTTTTTAAATGCCTGAATTTTACTTTTGCTTTGCAGACTGAGCTGGCCTGGAACTCCCAGTAATCCTCCTGCCTCTGCTGCCTGAATACCAGGACAAAGGTGTACATGTCACACCCAACTCCCATTTGTTCTAAAAGAAAATTAATTTTAAAAAAATGGTTGTAGTTGCACATTGGATTCATGTTGTTCAAGAAGCCTTATCATGAAGAACAATAAGTTTTTCTGTTTTGGTTTTGTGATTTTTGTTGTTGTGGTGATGATGATGCTATGGATTGAACACCAGGGCCCCACTCATGCTAGGCAAGCATGCTGCCACTGAGCTATAGCCCTGCCCAATGGTTTTTCTTTCATCTTCCTTCTCCTCTTCCTCTTTCTCCTTTTCCTTTCTCTGTACCTTTCTGCTTGAACTCTGAATACAGTTAAGATGCATGACAACATCTATTACTGCTGTTTCTTTCTCTGTGTGTGTGACATACATGTGTGAGCACACATGTGCCATCTCTGCATGTGTGGAGGTCAGAGAACAATGTTGTGGATTGGGTTCTCTCTTTCCACCTTTACTTGGGTTGGGGACTTGAACTTACATAAAACAAGTGCTTTACCTGCTGAGCCATCTGGTGGGTCCCATCCTCACTGTAGCAAACAGGATTATCCACTGAGTCATTGGAGGAGCCCCAAGGAAAATATTTACCCTATACTGAGAACTAAGCCCAAGGCCTTCTTCATGATGTGTAAGCACTTTTTATCACTTAGGTAACATCTCTAGACCTTCCTCATTTCTTTGTATTTTATTTTGAAACAGGATCTTGCTAAGTCGCTCAGTCTGGCCTTATGCTCTTGCCACAGCCTCCCAAGTAGATGGTATCATAAGCATGCATCGTCATGCTTGACTTCTATACTTTCTAATTCAATTGATTAATTGATTGATTGATATTTTTGTAATTAGTGTGTGTGTGTGTGTGTGTGTGTGTGTGTGTGTGTGTGTCTGTGTGTGTAGTACAGGGGCATCTGTGCCATGGTGTATATGTGGGGATCAGAGAACAACTTTATGGACTTGGATCTCTCTTTCTACCTTTCTTTGGGTTTGGGGCATCAAACTTAGGCTGTCAGCCTTGCCCAGCAAGTACATTTATCCACTAAACCATCTTACCAACCCTACTAAAACTTTTTTTTTGGAAACAGGGTGAATCTCACTATGTAGTCCTAGTTGGCCTAGAACTCTATATGCAAGCCAGGCTAGCCTGGAAATCATGGAGTTCGACCTACCTTTGCCTCCCATGCACTGGGATTCAACAGACGAGCCGCCATGCCCAGCTAGTGCTTCCGTCTTTTCATGAATCATTTGCCAAAGTAAGAAAAGACAGGAGGAAAATCCTGGGGAATTCATATTGGCCTTTCTTTCACTATCTGATCTTTAAAGTTGCTCATGTCAATTCTTTCCTTGGTTTGTTGGAGCATTTTGGGGGGGGGGGGTAGGGAGACAGGTTTATTTTTTGAAACAGCATCTTATGTAACACATGGCCTGGAAAACCCAAGGAGCTGAGGAGGATGACGGTGAACTCTTGGTCCTTCTGTCTTCCATCTCCTCAGTGCTGGGATCGCCAGAATGGACATACACCTGGCTGATACATGTCAGTTCTACAACGTTTCACCAAGAAGGTTAAATCACGCAGTTTATCAGCTTGCAGGAGCACTGGGAATGCCTTCCTGCTGCATGTCCTCAAGGGGGAGAGCAGTGAATGCTGCCTAATGGAGCAAAACGTACCACAAGTAGCTATGATTGTTCTCTTTGTACAGGGTTAGCTGCAGAGCCAGCGGGTGAAGCCGCATGATCTAACCAGAGCATTTCCTTCATCCGTGCCTACCCTTATTCACCAGCACCACACCAGAAGCCGGACAACCTCCAGGGATGTATAATTCCGTCATAAATTCAGTTATACCAGGTGTGTGTGTGTGTGTGTGTGTGTGTGTGTGTGTGCATGTGTGTGTGTGTGTGTGTGTGTGTGTGAGAGAGAGAGAGAGAGAGAGAGAGAGAGAGAGAGAGAGAGAGAGAGAGCACAGAACTTAATTTCTCCCACCACATAATAATCAAATTCAGGCTACAAGGCTTGACAGCAAATACATTCCCTAGTAAGCCATCATGCCAGCCTCATGTGCAGTTTAAAAGTCAGCATACACTGGCTGGATGTTCTTTATTCTAGTATTGCAATTAAACGTGGATCAGGCTTGGACATTCTAACCGTGGAAGATTGTTTCCAATTTCCTGACTGTGATATAAACAAGTAAGACAGCTGTGATGATTAATTTTGTAGATCAAGTTAGCTGGGTCATGTTGCCCAGATACTTGGTTAAACATTATTCAGAATGTTTTTGGGATAGTGTTTTTTGGAAGAGACTAACATTTAAATGAGTGGACTTTGGATAAAGCAGACTGTGTTCATAATGTGACTGGATCTTATTCAATTGGCTAAAGGTCTTATTACATCAAAGACCGACCTTCCTAGAGCAGGAAGACCTTTTACCTCAAACTTAAACCCTACTAGGTCATGTGTATTAAATCTATAAAATAAATATTCATCTCTAAATGGCTACATTTAGACATTTCATTAGTTTGGTTTCTATGGAAGGACTTAAAAATTAGTGTCTGTATAGTGTGAGCCAAGGGATGAGGTGGAGCTGTGGAACACTGGACTCTCAGACTCACAATTACTATGAATACCTATGCTAAGAGCTGTACATGACTGGACCAATCATGAGAGAAGGGGGGCTTACAAGGTCCCGCCCCCTACACCAGGTAGATCGATAGGTAGTTTATGGTTGCTAAATCAGAAATATTGTCCTCTGTGGTATACACATGGGTAAGGTGTCCATGCTACTGTAAACATGCCCTCACCAGTGCTCCTGTGAGAAACACTTGGAGTAACTCATTGGAGTGGGGACATAAAATCCCAAAGGGAACAAGCTGAGTAGAGGAAGGAGATAAGTGGGAATGGTGGGAGAGAGAAAGAGAGGAATAAACGGTGTGAATATGGCCGAAATACATTCTGGACGTGTATGGAAATATAATGAAACTCATTGTTGTGTTGGCATGCTAAGAAGGACATAAAATTAGCCTCTTCAAAGAAGACTAGAAAGTGATTCAGAAACTTTTTTTTTTCAAAATTTATTTTTACAAGCAATTGTGAGCTTCTTGATCTTGGGTGCTGGGAACTGAACTTAGGTCTTTTCTAAAACACCAAATGCTGTTAACCACAGAGCTGCCTTTCCAGCTCTGGTATAGGAGGGTTATTTCCAGGTAGAGATGAGCTGGAAATATGTCAAGTTGGAAGTATATTTAATATACCAAACCTTCTGGTCAGAATTACTTAGCAGTATACGGAGAGTTTTTATTAGATATCTCCACAGCTCCTGTGTAACACGGACCAGTACTATGCTATATATCAGTAGCTCGGGGAAAAATCAAAATGCAAAACCCAAGGCATGGATTTGTTTCTGGGTGCTGAGGACTAAGGCCAGAACCTCCACATGCTAGTCAACTATGGTCCCTGCTGGATGACACCAGTGAGAAGTATAAAATCATTAAGTTGAATTATTTTAAGTAAGGCACTGCTTGCGGCTAGCATTACCAATTCCTTTAACCTAGTGAAATGCAGGAAAGCTCTAGAACATCCTATAGACACAAGCCTATCTTTAATATTCTTTTTATAATACAAGAAGTTAAGAAAAATAAACTCATCAATTATAAAGACATAAAATACTGAAAGTCCAACCCCAAAACTCTTGTCCAAATAAACCTTGGGATGTGGTTTTATGTTTTCTTAGAAGCGTGAAATACTGAAATTCCAACCCCAAAACTGTATGTAGTCCAGATAGACATTAGAATGTGGTTTTATAACCTGTTTTCTTAGAAGGATGAGTCAGTTATTTTCACAAATTCAGCATGTGAGTGAATGTGTGACTAGGTCCACTCCACAAGTGCTGAGGGTTTAATTGGTCCTGCCAGAGAGGGAGGCTCAATCCTGGATAGCAGAGGGCATGGTTCCCCGAGATAGGGGAGTCCCCTGAAGGTCACCGTCAGTGTGAGAAGGATACCTTTTACTGTAAAGGACTACCTTGCCTTCGCGGTGCTAACTGAGACCCAAAGCATAAAGCAGATGATTGAGAAAATACCTCTTGGTTTCGCAAGGAGGAAGAGAAGCTGGCAGTTACATTTCAGTTATGGTTGTGTGGTCACATGACATACAGATTGTATAAGAGTTTGGTGGTTGAACAACAGAAAGTTGAACTTAAGCCATCCCCTTTGTTACAGAAAGTGTCCCCTTTAGTAGCTTTTGAAGATTGGGTGGCACTGTGTAACGGTTTAAAAATATGACATGGTTCCTAGGCCACTTTTTAGAGTCTGAGCTCACATAAGGGGGTAGGCAAAAGTAAATTGGCTTTTTTAAAAGAAGAGAAAGAGGAAGAAGAGGAGAAGGAGGAGGAGGGAAGAAGGAGTAGAGGGGTGGGGGGGTGGAGAAGAGGAGGAGGAGCCAGATAGGTCTCTCACTCCTGTAGCTGGAAATGGACTGAAGAAGTAAGTGGTAAATAGGTACCATAGCAGGACACATCTGTGGTGGAAATGCACTAGAATCCATTTCTTCCCGTCTCTAAATGTCCTGAACCATGTATAACCATCAGGAAGAGAGCTCTGGCAGGCTCCCTTTTGGGCTTCATAGAGGCGGCCAGTCTGAGGAAGCAGCAGGCCCGTGTGCATATGGCTGTGTGCATATGGAGAGCATTAAGATGGGTCTCATGCTGGGTATTCTGCTTTCCGAACTTTGGGTTTTGTATATGGAAATGGATTTAATAACTCACCATGATTCTGACTTGTCACATAGCCATCATCTCTTAAAACTCCCATACGTGTTTTTATAAAAAAAATAAAAGCAAGACACACACACACATGAACACTGAAACCCAAATAGTAAGCAGAGGCAGGCCTTAGAATGGCTTTATAATCTATCTGCTTAAGAGAGCTGAATTATTTTCACAAATTTGAAGTGTGAATGTGTGACTAGATGTTAATTACCATTTTAAAAGGCATTCAGCGATCTCACAGTTTTATGCGGCACAATGCCAACAGACAATCTCAGTTTTAACATCCCCCCTCACACACACACACACACACTCATACACGCACTACACAGGGTACTTTTTTCAAGTATTTAGTTGCCCCCTGCTGGCCATATAATTACAAAATTCCTTTTTTATAAAATTCCCAGTAGATTGATTATATGTAATAAAGATAAGCTTCTGAAGAGATGTATTTACCTTTTTAAAAATATGTTGAGGGGCTGGAAAGATGGCTCAGTGATTAAGATCACTGGCTGCTCTTTAGAGGACCCAGGTTTAATTCAGAAAACCCATGTGTAGCTCACAACCATCTCTAACTCCAGATCTGGGACATCTGATGCTCTCTTCTGGCCTCGATAGGCACCAGGTAATCACATGGTTCATGGACACACACACAGGTCAAATATCTGTATAAGTAAAATGAAAATAGATGTTTTAAACAATCCAAACCAAAACTATGTTGGGTGCTCACTTTGACAGCACATACGCTAAAATTGAAACAATACAGAGATTAGTATGCTAGTCAAACACTTACCCAGTCTAGCCTCTCAGTGAACTTCTATGCAGTTAGAATGGACATTCTAAAGCCAAGAGCTTCACATAGAGTTTTACGCTTTGATAATCAGCTTACTTACATTTGTATGTATTTATCCACCACAAAAGAAGAGAGAAATAGCTTTATATCCTCATTTATAACTGTTTTCCTTCCTTGATCTCCTTCCTAAATGTTATACTATATATCCAAACTTACAGGCATCTATACACACACACACACACACACACACACACACACACACACACACACAACTGCCATGTTTGAGAGAGAACATTTGTTTCCTTTCTTTCTTTTTTCTTTCTGAGATTGACTGACCTCACTCATCACTATATGTTCTAGGTCCATTGATTTTTCTGCAGACTGTGTGATTTCATTTTTTTTAGAGAAATAATCTCTCTCTCTCTCTCTCTCTCTCTCTCTCTCTCTCTCTCACACACACACACACACACACACACACACACACACACAAGATTTTCATTATCCAGTCATCTGTTGAACGATATCTAGTTTGGCTCTATTTCCTGACTATAGTAAACAGAGCAGCAGGCAGTGTGGACCCACAAGTGTCTGTGGCAAGAGTTCTCTGAGTGGATGCTGGGAGCAGGATGACTGGACCAAATGGCATTGTGTTTTGAGGAACTTCCAAACTGATTTTTATATGCCTGTATATTCTGTGCTCTCACCAGCAGTGAATAAAGCTTCCTCTTTTCCTAAGTTTAAATGTGGTGTGTGTATGTGTGTGTGTGTGTGTTTGTGTTGTTTAGAGATGGAACCCCACATATTATCAAGTTGACCTCAACTTGCTGTGTAGCAGAGAGGGTGGCCTTGATTGAACATACGATCCTCCTTCTTCTGCCTATGAAATTTGAGAACTATAGGCATACACTATCCAGTCTGGAAGTATTTTTACTTTTTTTTTTTAAGTCATGCCCTTTTTTAAAATTTATTTATTTATTTGCCTTGGTGTTTGCCTGGAACTGGAACTACAGACAGTTGTGAGCTGCCATGTGGGTGCTGGGAATTGAACGAGGGTCCTCTGGAAGAGCCATCAGTGCCCTTAACCACTGAGCCATCTCTCCAGCCCCTTACTTTTGTTTTATATTGTCCCAACCCTGCCAGGAACTTACTAAGCAACCCAAGCTTGAGTCAAATTTACAGCAATCCTCCTATCTCAACCTCCTGAGCAGGATGATAAGTGAGATCTGACAGCAGTGGCTTTACTTAATAATCTTAAAGAATATATGATGTGATGGGTGTGGTGGTGCATGTCTTTAATCCAGAAGGCAGAGGCAGATGGATCTCTGTGATTTTTGAGGCCAGCCTGGTCTGCATAGCAAGTTTCAGGCCAGCTAAGGCTACAAAAAGAGACACTATCTAAAAACAAAACAAAACAAGAAACCAGATTATTATACTAAGTCTGCTTGCTTCTCTCTAGCTGATCTTTGACAAGATTCTTAACTTCTCTTTTTGTTTTTTCAATCTATTTTACCTGTATGCATGTTTTCCTGCATGTGCACCGTGGGCATGCCTGGACCTTTGAGTGTCTGTCTCTTGATACCTAACACTTCCTTATCTAAAGCAGGGTGGAGTTCACACTAAGGAAACTACATATATTTAAAGTTTACAATGTGACAGCCTTGGTATGCATTGTGAAATCATCCTGACAATCAACCAGCAGTAAGTACATGTATCACTCCCAAAGTTTCTATCTGACACTTTGTAATTCCTTTATTCTGTCTTTCAGGCCTCGCCCACCCTGATACCCACTGGTCTGCTATCTCTGCTGACAAAATCAAAATTTTTATTAAAAAAGAAAATAATGTTTAAATTCAGTAGTTTGAGAGTAAGATGAGATATAGACCTAGACCTCATGGCCTGGGTATCTGGGGAAACTGAGAGAGAAGTATCTCAAGTTTAAGTGCAGCCTGGGCTTTAGAGTGAATAAAATACAAACACTCATTGCAACACACATAATCTGTACACATAATGTATTGTATATATAATATGTATATCAATATCAGCAATCAGGCTTCCCTAGCTTGACCCCCAACGCAGCAGTGTAAAGCTGTGTGGTTAAATGCTCAGACTTTTGAATCATCGGCCTTAAGCCTGACTCTTAGCCTGTCATGTACTAGCTATGTGACTTTGGGCAAGTTACTCAACATCCTAACCGAGGTGGATGGTTACCCCATGCTTCAGAAAACTAATAATAGCACCCAGTCTCATGAGGATGTTGTGAAACCTCATGCAAGGGCCTGGACCTGTCACTAGACCAGCAGTCGCCACCTGTCTTCAGTCATTTTGAAGAGCACTGTGTCAGTTCTAAGGAACGGAAAAGAACTCTGATCATGAAGCCAGTGTTAAGCTTAAGGGAACATTTCTGAAACATCAGTGTCACTCATCTGTTTGACATGGTGTCCAGCTGACTTCCTCGGACTCAGATCTTTTTCCTAAGCTCCCACAAACCTTTCCTAAATGTCATGCTATCCGTTTCTTCATAATCCCAACCTCTAAACTTAGGACCTTAGCCATTCATCTCACCTTTGTGCTCTGACAAAAACCCTGGCCAGAGACAGTCACAGTTACTCAAACACTTGAGGGGGCAGGCATCTTAGAAACACATATGTCTTGGGTAAAGTTTCTATAGATGAGATGAAACATCACAACAAAAGCAGCTTGGGGAAAAAAATAGTTTATTTTGCTCACAGTTCCATGTAACAAACAGATCATTATCTAAAGTAGTGAGGGCAGAAACTCATTCAGGGCAGGATCCTGGAGGCAGGAGCTGATGCAGAGGCCATGGAGAGGTGCTGCTTACTGGCTTGCTCCCCATGGCTTGCTCAACCTGCTTTCTTATAGAGCCCAGGACCACCAGCCCAGGGATGGCTCCACCCACCACGGGCTGGACCCTCCCATGTCAGCCACTAATTAAGAACATGCCTTACAGCTGGGTCTTGAGGGGGCATTTTCTCAACAGAGGCTCCCTATTCTCTGATGACTTTGGCTTGTATCAAGTTGACACAAAACTATCCAGCACAGCAGGAAACTGAGGTAACTGGTGCTTTTATGGTAATATGCTTTTCTTTTTGTTGTTGCTGGTTTTTTGAGACATAGTCTCATGTAGTCCGGGCTGGCATTGACCTCCCATGGGCTGAAATTATAAACATTTGTGGTTTGTGATGAACACTCCTTAATGACTTTCTCTTTTATATTCACTATATTTTTTTAACTGTCAAAAGCTGCCAAATTCACACTTGGTAAATATCCCTCCCTACAGCATGAACTACCTTGAGCTCTGCCTGCCAACCATGCTGCATCAACTATTTAGAGACACAAACTGCATGGAGAGGTGGGTCAGCAAAGAGGTACTTTCTGTACAGGCATGAGGACCTGAGTTCAGATCCCCAGAATCCAAGCGAAAGGACAAGCTTGCATTGTAGAATCTGCAATTCCAGTGTGGAGGGGCAGAACCAGAAGGATCCCAGTGCCTTTCTGGCCAGTCAGTTTAGCCAATCAGTGAGCCCTAGCTTCAGTGAGATAATACAATAGGATTGTATTCTGTCCCATTATACACAATTGTCCAGCCTACTAGTTTAATAAAAATGCTGATCGGCTGAAGGCAGACAGAAAGTGTGGGCAGAGCTACCAGACTAAGGAAACTCTGGGAACATCTCAGAACAGACACAGATGCCACAGAGATGTGACAGAGACACAATGAGGAGACGGCAGCAGATGCAGAGGAAAGAAACTGAAATGCTGCTCTAAGAAAAGGTACTGAGCCGCATGGCTGAACAGGATAAGAATAACTGGTTAGTTTAAGAGTAAAGAGTTAGCAAACTATATACCTAGGCCCTAGGTCAATCGATGTAAAATTAATATAAGCTTGTGTGTGATTATTTGAGGCTAACCGGGGCTGAGAGTGGGTCCAAACCTCTGAACTAGACCAGAAAGTCCGGGCCAGAAACCTCATATAACAAGATAACCCTGGCAAAAGATGAAAAAAGTAGAAGAAGACACTGGATGTCAAACTGTGGTTTCCACATCTGCACGAACAGGTGTGTATAGCAGCACACACATACATGCACACATCTGCCAGGTTTTTTTTAAAAGATTTATTTATTTATTATGTATTACAGAAGAGGGTATTAGATGTAATTATAGATGGTTGTGAGCCACCATGTGGTTGTTGGGAATTGAACTCAGGACCTCTGGAAGAGCAGTCAGTGCTCTTAACCTCTGAGCCATTTCTCCAGCCCCACATGCACACATCTGTATACAACATACACGCATGGGCATGCACACACTGCTCTAGCCTCAGTAGACCAAATGAATAAATACATACATCATGTAGGAGAGTTCACCAAGAATTGGCTGTGTGAATAAAGAAGAGAGGAACACGTATGCATTAGTTTTCTTTCCCTGTAAGTGTGGCAGTCATCTCCCAAGATATCTCTCCATGATCCATATTTTAGGGACTTAAAGAACTTTCTCGAACTGGAGAAATGGCTCAGAGGTTAAGAATGCTGACTGTTCTTCTAGAGGTCCTTAGTACGATTCCCAGCATCCACATGGTGGCTCACAATCATCTATGATGACATCTGGTACCCTCCTCTGTATACTGTATACATAATAAATAAATCTTAAAAAAAAAAAGGAAGAAAGAAAGAAAGAAAAAACTTTCTTTAAGCTCTTCTCTCTGAGTCTGGTTAGAGCCAGAATTGATTCCAACCCAGAGACTACAGCCAAGGTGGTAAGACCTTACTCCGGTGATTACATCACAGCATCTGGCAATGTGATGGGGAGTCACTTTACATAAGAATTCATCTTTCCAAGCAGATGCTCACTTTCAAGTTGACCTTGCAGAAGCACGGCTGCTATGCTGTGGCTGCCTGTGGAGATGACCACCTAGCAAGGAATTCAGCTTCTAGAAGCTCAAGACACTCCCCCCCCCAATCTTAAAACTGTTAATTGACTATTTTCTTATGAAAATACAAATTTGTAGTTAGAATTTTCAACCAACTTCCAAATAAAAACATGGAGACTTATTATTAATTATGAATGTCTGGCCTTAGCTTAGGCTTGCCCCAGTACCTCTTTTAATTTAATTTAACCTATTTCTATTCATCTACATTTTGCCTCCAGGCTTTTTAACATTTCTCTTTCATTCTGTATGTCCTGCTTTCCTTCATTGTCTGTCTCTCTGGCACCTGGTGTCCCCTGTTATTTTTCCTTCTTCCTTTTGAGCCTTAATTCCTCCTCCTCCTCCTCCTCCTCCTCCTCCTCTTCCTCCTCCTCTTCCTCTTCTTCCTTACTCTCCCTGCCTGGAAGCCCCACCTACACCTCCCCCCTTTGCTATTGGCTGTTCAGCTTTTTATTAGAGCAATCAGGTGCTTTAGGCAGGCAAGGTAAAACAGAAACCCATCTTTGCATAGTTAAACACATATTCCACAACATTTCCCCCTTTTGTCTAAATAAAAAGAAAGGTTTTTAGCTTTAACATAGTAAGACTATATGCAATAAGAACAATTACTAAGTAAAAATTACCTTTATAATATCCAGTCCATTTGCATTTGGCAAATTCAGAGAAAATACTCCATTATCTATTCTATCTTGGTGAGTCCAAAGTTGTAAACCTAATTTACTTTCTATTCTAACTTCTATTACTAACCCAAAATTATCTTTTTTAGACCTCAAGACATTTTTTAGATAAGAAATTTAGGCTTTTATATTTCTCAACCTTCTAAATTTTACATCTCTTATCATCTCTTATGTAAGTTTTTTTTTTCTTTCTGAATTTGATAGCAAGGAAAACTATAACTATCTCACCTTCAACTCCATCAAAGACCTGAGAAGGATATAATATTTCCTGCACAAACAGGAAGTACAGAGAAGCAACTTCAAAAACTATAGAAATGACAGAAACATCTGGTTGCCTGGACAGTTATCCAAGGTTCTTCTGCATTCACCTTCAGCCCACAGAGCTGAAATACCTGACAGATTTTTCAGTGAAGCAGGAATTTTGAAGAACTGTCCCACCTTGTCTTGGCAAAGTTTGGCAATCTTTTTTCTTTTGTGTTCTGCTTGTCTAATTTATACAGCATTCTGTCATCAGTTGAGGCAAGGGCAGTTTCTTGCCAAGTGGCTAGCTTTGTCCTATGGAGATTCGTCAATCTCTATCAGTTTTTATGAAGTAGATTAGTGCTGCCTGGATCAGATTTGCCTCACTGTCATAAAAAGTGTTAGGTTATTGGACATTTTCAATGCCATATTCTGTAGTCTCTGGAGCATTTGAGGGGCATCTATCTATCTAAAATATATAAGTTTAACCTTGAAAACATACCTAACATACGTTTGGTTGCTACCGATGACTTAACTACTAACCTGAATTTCTTAATTATCTTAAACAGTTTGTAACAATGGTTTCCAAGGACTAGAACTTTATATTACGTTTTTAAATGAGCTGAATAGGTACAATATCTTAAACAAGAGTAGAAGCATACATATGGTATAACAAAAATAACCTTAAAAGTGGTTTAATTTCTGTAAATAAGTCAACTTGTTTTTCTAGATGCTGGATTGACCTGTGAACCCCAAGTAACAACCATCAGGAAAGATGTCTGTGGATCACCTGACATTCTTTAACTGACTTCACACCAGCGACGCCTAGAAACCACCAAACTCCAGCCAAAATAGGAAAATTTTAACCTTCTTTCCTGCTGTGTAAGTGCCCTAGCTAAGTAAACAAATTATGATTTTTAAAGCCTGGCCTGGAGTCACTGATTTCCTTGCCCGTCTTCCTTTCCAGCTGACATTTCAAAGAGGCATTGGATGGCCTTAGACAATCAATAGTAGCTACTGGAGGTGGCTGAGTGGACCCAGAGATAATGTGGGGAAACAAGATAAAACGGTTTTGCTTAGGTTTAGTTGGCAACTGCATTACAGATAAAGTTCGATGGGGGGTGGGGGGGGGAAGCTGAAGCAAGAAAACCCAGGCTGAAGTCCTGAACTAGGGCGGTAACCATAGAAATGGAGATGGGCGGGGCAAGTTTTGAGAACAATGATAAAGATCAGTAGGTGATAAGACAGAAGTTGTAGGTCAAAAATAATTACTGTTTCAAACCCGAGTTTCTAGGAGGTGGTTATACCACTAACAGAAATCAGGAAGCCAGAAAAGGAAGTTTGTGAATTCAGCTCACTGCTTACTGGACATGTAAGTGGTTATACTGAAGGAGGAACTGAATGAATTATTTATAACATTTGTGGGAACTATATCCTCACAGACATGAGAGGATTTATCTTACAGGGCTGGGGATGTCTTCGGTGAAGAGAGTCTCTGCTTAGCATGAATGGAGTCGCTCTGGCAGGGTTGGATCTCTAGCACCATATAAACCAGTTCAGGCTTATATATCTCAGAATTGGTAAGGCAGAGACAGGAAGATCGGGAGTTCAAAGTCATCCTGCCAATGTGCACAACAGGAGACATCATCTTTAAAAAAAGAAAAGGGTTAAAAAAAAACACCACCCAACTTTGTATTTTCTCTCTATACAAATTTAGCAGTAATCTATAGCTATCACAAAGATAGCTCTTAGCAAACGGTAAATATTTATTGCCTGAGTGTGCCATTTGTGCAACATTTCCTGTATTTTATGCTAATTAGAACTACTTAGTGCCTCAGATATCTCCATTTTCATGAAGAATTGGTGGAGGAAAGCCCATTAAGAGGCTAGAAAAAGCAGTCTTTAATCCCCAGTGGGAATTCTCCCCAGCATGCAGTCCTGAACTCCTAGGCCAGGTATGTTGTGGGCGACCCACACACAGCTGAAAATGTGCACAACCTAGTAATGGCTCAGCAAACTCTTCCTCTCCTAACGGGTGAATTCACTTGCCACCTGGATGAACTGGAGACATGACTGCTCCGTGGTGGAGGTAAAGGAACAGTTTTTGTTGTCGATGTGAGAGAGCCTACAACAGAGAAAGAAGTAGACTGGACATGGCCAAGGCCGTCTGTGGGAGAGGATGGGGTGTAGAGAAGGGAGAACATCAGGAGAATTTCGAGGGTTCTAAGGAGGGTGAGCAGCAGCAGGGAGGGAAAGGCCAGAAGACTGGCATGGGGTCTCTGAAATGTTTAACTAGTACTTGTGAGTAGGGATCCAGGGAACCTTGAGGCTAGCATGGACCTTATTATGCTAATAGACGATATAAGTGTATGTTAACTGGAGAACCCTGTGTCCCTTTTGCCCTGGGAAGGGAAGACACTCCTTTTGGTATACAGGCTTCCCAAGAGTTCCTGAGGAATGTTAGCTTTTGTCTAACTGCCAGAAATCCTTCCAGAGTCTAAGTTGAGCCCATTTCTGAACATTAGGACTGTCCTTTGGACCTGACACCAGCCTCCAATCATGGGGGCAAGTCGCCATTGAAAAGCTCTATTGCGAAAGGAAGAAGATGTTTTAAATGTACCACAAAGTAGGGAGCAGTCCTCACTGACTAGAGTCCAGCTCCCTCAGAGGAAAGGCCCTGCACTAGAGAGCAGTGCTTTAGCAGCTAGGGTGGCTTCCTTCCTGACATGTAAAGCACATGTAAAGCACAGGCCACATGGTCTGGTGTGCAGTTTTCAGAGTAGGTGACCTCCAGTTACTGTGCACACATAGTTTCCTGTTGGGCAATCTTTACCATGCAAAGAGAGAGCCATGCAAATGAGAGCCATCCAATAAGGGTAGCTCTGCCAATCAAAGTTGGGTCCTGATCGAAGGGTCAGATTACAGAATGTTTTGCTGTAGCGTTATGGTATCAGGGGACAGCATTCCTCCAAAAGCAGTTTGGGATTCCTGTTTGTGAAAATTCCTAATGAGATTTGGCTCAATTTTCTGATCCTTATTTACAAGTGTTCCTCTACAAAATGGGATATGTGCTGGTTAGTTTTTTTGTCAACCTGATACAAGCTGGAGTCGTCTCAGAGGAAGGAGCCTCAGTTGAGAAATTTCCTTCATAAGATTGGGCTGTAGGCAAGCCTACAGGGCATTTTCTTCATTAGTGGTTGACATAGGAGGGCCCAGCCTATATTGGTTAATTCCATCCTTGGGCCTTGGATGCCATAGAAAGCAAGCTGAGCAAGCCAGGAGGAGCAGGCCAGGAAAAGACACTTCTTCATGACCTCTGCATCAACTCCTGCCTCTAGGTTCCTGCCTTGGCTCTGTCATTGGACTAGGATTCAGGATAGGTAAACCAAATAAACCCTTTTCTCCCCAAGTTGCTTTTGGCCATGGTGTTTCATCACAGCAATAGTAACCCTAACTAGGACAGGGCATAAAGAGGTTATCCAACTTCCAGGGTCAACCAGAAGTGATGGAGTGAGATTTGAACCAAGTTTTTCCTGTAGGGTTTCAAAGTTCTATTTTTTCCTCTTTGTCACAATTTATCTTTCCATCCTGCCTTCTCCACAGAATGAAAAAGAAAAAAATGTCTGTTGGCGCAATACTTGATCTTAATTATGTGACTGTGTCGAGGGACTCTCGTGCTACCCACTCAAAAGAATTATTTCAGGAAAGGCTGGTCCTCAGGGGCTCCTTAGGAGACTATGTTCCCCTTGACTGATAATTCCTTTATTTCTCTAAGACAAAGAGTTATTAACTAATAAAACAAATGCCAATGAAAAGTCACCCTTTAGAAGAACAGACTTAACCATGTCTTTAATCCCAGCACCCAAAGGGCAGAAGCAGGCAGACCTCTAGAGGGGAGTTTGATCCCAGCCTGGTTTACAGAATGAGTTCCAAGCTAGCCCAGTCAAGGACTGCAACCTCAGCATTGGGAAGATCAAGAATTCAAGGTCGTCTTTGGCTTCAAGGGCAACTTGATCTAGAGACCATGTCTCAAAATAATGATAAAAATAATATAGAAGTCAATAATAATAAATAAAGTAACAGAAAGCCAGTCTAAATCCCTTGAAGTCACCATCAATTTAGACAGGTGAGGACCTGCTGGGACAAGCCCAGTCGTAGAGCATCCACAGAGCAGGTGTGATGAGATGAACCGTAGCAAATTCCTTCCCAGTGAGTCTCACCAACAAAGCCTTTGTCAGACACGAAGAGGAAGGAGAAAGAACCCTTGAGATTAATGTTACAGGTAGAGACAGCAGAACAGAGTGAGGTTGGGGAGCCAGAGCCAAAGCACCTGTGTCGTGCACCCCAAAAGAGTCCCCATCCTCGGCTCCTTCTGCACTTAGAGGATGCTTTCCCCACACCTCCTTTCTTTAACTCTGTAGTAAAGTAGGATCCTTGGGGAAGAAACTGCCTTCCCCATGGCAGAAGTATCTGGTCCCACTGCTTGAAGCTCAGAGTGGTGGGATGACTCTGTATGTCGGTTCCTCTCTCCTGGGCGACCTTGGTTCACAGTCTTCCTTTCAGAATTATACCTTTGACCATGGATCATGAAAGGACCTATGAAGAAGGCTTTTCCTGGACTGACGACACTCTCTGGGTAACGTGAGTAATCTTTCCCTGGTGCAGTAGCTAAGGATGATACTGTTAGGTTTAGAATCGCAGGCGTGACATGTTGTACGGCAAAGATAGATGAGCTGTGTGATTTCACGGTTCCCAAAGGAAGCGTCGGTGAAAGTCTCAGCCATGAGGTGAACTTTCAGGACTGGACGGATTTGTGTACGACAGAGAAGCTCTGATGGCTCCCCAGACCGTGAAGAAGAGCAAAGCCTGGAGATAAACTCGGGGGAAGCCCTTGCCTAGTATACACAAAGCATAATCCTCACTACCAGGCAAAATTGAACGGAGTGGTGCACACCTGTAATCCAAGCACTCAGGAAGTAGAGGCAGAGGAATCAAAACTCAGCTACAGAGTCATTGGAGACAAACCTAGGCTACATGGGACCTTGTCTTTAAAAAAAAAAAAAAAGATACAAAATAGAGAAATCATAGTGTGATCATGTTTCACAGCAAAGACTAGTATAGCAGACAGCGTAAGTGGAAACCACAAATCAGGTTAACTTGATCTAAAGTGAGAGATGACTGGGGATGTTACCCATGGGTAACACATGTTGGCTGTGATGTATGTAAGAAAAAAACATATGGGATTTGCATTTTGCTTATGTCTGTGTATGTGGCATACATATTCACATGTGTCTGTATGCAGGCTCTCTCACTGAACCTGGAGCTCAGTGTTAGGGCTAGCCTGTCTAGAAAGCTTTCTCTGACATACTCTGTATCTCTTTCTTATACTCTGACTGTCATGGCTATATGGCTATTACATGGGATCCAGGGGTCTAAGCTCTGGTCCTTAACACTTGTAAGGCACATGCTTCTTCACTATAATGGGCTATCTCCTCAATAATACACACAGAAGACTATGAGTAAACTGACATTATCTTTGGCACACTTGTGTCTTTATTTCTGGACCCTCATTCTGTAAAAGGAAGGGCAAGGTAACTGCTCAGCAGCAGTGATAGACAAGCGGTCTCTAAAGAGGAGAGCACAAGTAGTCTCCAAAACAGCACAGACAAACTGTTCTCCATCATCCGGTGCTGGGCAAGAATCCTCAACAACAGAAGAAGTTCCTTAAGGCACTGAGTTCTGCCCAGTTCATACAGTGCTAAAGATCCCAATAGGGCTTCATGAACATTAGGCAATCCTTACTGGCCTTGAACTCACTGTGCAGACCAGGCTGGACTCACATCTGTGGCTCCTGAGTTCTGGGGTTACAGTGTGAGCCACCTGCCCATGTTACAATCCTGTCCAATATTACAGTCTCCTTTGCCTCCAAATCCCATTTCTAAGAGCATGCCACTTTGCCGTCATTCCATTTGTACAATTATAGAACACTGTGACTCTGGCCAGTGAAGGCAATAAAGGGACCTTTAGAGACTTCACTGAAACATCTTTCTGTCATACACCTCAGTGTCCATAAAACAGACCTTTCATTCCTGTTTTAGAAAGAGAGTAGCTGCATTTTCTTTGGCCAGAGAGTTAGTTTATGGAACCCATGAGGTCTGCAGAGCCTGTTTCTGAAGATGACTTCATGGAGAATAATAGGGTCTAACGACCCAATTCAACAGCTGGAGGGTCGGCGTGTTTTCTTCTGTGTTACTAAAAGATCTGGGTCTTTGAAACATGAACTCTCTCAGGTTTATAGCTCAGGTCCCTCTGAGCAGATGAGACACAAGGGTGCTCTGACAGCACTGTCTTCAAAATCATTAGAGAGGCTCCCTCTGAGTGGCCAGACAGATACAGCAAAAATTCCTGCAGACCATCTGGGTCTCGGGGTACACATCTCTCCATAATTTGGATAATATAATGTACTTTAATTCTAACGACACTGTCATTAGAAATACGAATGCTAGAACTGTTAACATTTTTTTACAACCCTACAAATATGTGGAATTGTTTTACTTTTTTATTGTGCATGTAGGGGGTGGGGTGCGCATGTCACAGTGCACAGCAAAGGTCAGGTCAGAGAGCAACTGGGTGTCAAATTTCTTCTACTATGTGGATATTAGGAATCAAAGTTGGCTTGTCAAACTTGGTAGAAAGTGCCTTTTCTTTTGGATCCATCTCACTAGACTGAAATCTTATTATGTAATTTTTTAAAAGATTTATTTATTATGTGTACAGTATACAGAAGAAGGTACCAGATGTCATTATAGATGGTTGTTAGCCACCATGTGGTTCCTGGGAATTGAACTCAGGACCTCTGGAAGAACAGTCAGTGCTCCCAACCTCTGAGCCATCTCTCCAGCCCTTATGTAATGGTTTTAGTCATGAACAATGTCAATTTTTTTTCTTCTGGAATCTTCTGACTAAAAAAATTAAAATATACACCCAAATATTATTTTTAAAAATGTTTGTGTTTCAAATTTTGAAATATGTCCTTAAATAAAATAAATTGAGCTCTTATACTATTATTCTTTTTTTTGAATTTGCAGAGAAAAAGAGGCTGGGCACTTGGGAAGCAGAGGCAGGTGACTCTCTGTGAGTTTGGAGCCAGTCTACTCTACATAGTAAGTTCTAGACCAGCCAGGGCTGTAGAGCGAGAACCTATCTCAAATCAACAACCAGCACAGGAGACAGACACGGAGGACAAGGGCGAGGCTTCAGACTCATTCTGTAAGCAAGATGACCATCCTGCCTGTACCTGCCCAGTGTTGGGATTACAGCAGTGCACTTCCACATCAACTGATTTATGAGTGCTGGGTACAGACAGGGCTTCAAGCATGCTAGGCAAGCATTCTGCCATCTGACCTACATCTCCCAGCCCGTGTTTATGTATTTATGTAGTGGGGTGTGTGTGTGTGTGTGTGTGTGTGTGTGTGTGTGTGTGTGAGAGAGAGAGAGAGAGAGAGAGAGAGAGAACATGCACCCCATGATACACATGGAGTCAGAGGGCAAGTTTGGGGAATGTCTGTGTTTTGAGGCAAGATCTCTTGCTTCTGTTGCTGTGTCCTGTATTTCAAGCTACCTGGCCTGGAAGCTCTCACGTGGTTGGTGCTTTTGACATGAGATCCAGGAATCGATTCTCAAGCTTTTTGCCCATAGAGCCATCTCTCAGATCCTGGAAAATATTTGAAAAGCTGAATGCTTTGGCATGATTTAGACATAAACTAAAGATACTGAAGAGATTCGCCTGGCACTGATGATTCTGTTTCTTCGAGGACAGACTTGAGGTTTTTCCACGATTGTCCACCAGGGGGCACAGCTTTCGCGACAACCTCACAAGTAAGCAAAATCCCCTGTATTTGTTGAAGTTGAAGATGCACGCGCGCACACACACACACACACACACACACACACACACACACACACACACACGGCACGGGGGGAGGACTGGAGGGAGGGAGGGACGGGGAGCAGCATCTGGTTCCTTTTCTTTTCCAGCACACATCTTTCAGGGTCCCAGGGTTCTGTCCTGCTGTTCTCCATTCTCTTTGATGTTTCCAGTCACGGAGAGACAGAGCTTCGCTGTCCTGGAACTCACTCTGTCCACCAGGCTGGCCTTGAACTTACAGAGATCTGCCTGCCTCTGCTTCCCAAGTGCTAGGATTTCCACCAGGCCCAGCTGAGATAGGCCGCTAATCCAAACTCTCAACAGAAAATAAGCTGTGGTTTAGGATTTTCTGATTCACAGCTGGTATGCCATTTAACATCCTCCTCCTCTGCTTGACACACAAAATCCTCTGCCATGGGGCTGGAGAGATGGCTCAGCAATTAAGAGCACTGGCTGCTCTTCCAGAGGACCTGGGTTCAATTCCAAGCACCCACATGGCAGCTCACAGCTGTCTGTAACTCCAATTCCAGGGGATCTGAGACCCTCACAGACAGACATACAGGCAAAACACCAATGTGCCTAAAATAAAAATTTAAATTCCACTGCCTTTCTTAGGGGCATCAACAGCATATGGAGAGACAGCTCAGCAGTTCAGAGCACTTGGAACTGTTCCAGGAGACCCAGAACTCCTGTGGCAGCTCACACTCATCTGGGAACTCCAATTCCCAGAGATTGAATGTTCTCTTCTGGCCTCCTTGGGCACTATATGCATGTAGTTCTTGAAATACATATACCCAGTATTCACACAAATACATATAATTAAATATTTAAGCAAAAAAAACCAATAAAACACCTTATGTCAAAAGTTATATATATATAAAAACGTCCCTTGAGAGCCAGATGTGAAAACCCATGCTGATTCTCTCAGCTTTCAGTATGCTAATGCAGAAAGGTCATGAGTTTGAGGCCAGCCTGGGATGGGTGTCTCCCAATCCATACTAATATTTTTGTTTGCTTGTTGAGAATTTTATGCAATATGCTTTGATTATATTCTTTTCTATCTCCTCTTTCCAGATTCTTCTGCCCCTTCCTACCCACCCAACACACTGGTTGTCCTGGAACTCACTCTGTAGACCAGGCTGACCTCAAACTCAGAGATCTGCCATCTTCTGCCTCCAAATGTGGGAACTATAGGCATGCACCACCACCTCCCTGCTCTATCTGTAATTTTAACAGCCTCAAATTTAAGGCGGTGCACATGCATTCTTGTAAACAGAATACTTAAACTTATTAAACAAATAAGGTAAAATCACATCAACTTTGTGTATGTGAAAGAAGCAATAGAGATTCCTATGCACTCTTGGGATCATAATGTCTAATAATAAATAGTTCCCTTTGTCTCATAATAAATAGTTCCCTTGGAGATTTTAGTCTCCAGCTTGGCTGTCTTTGTTATTTCAACATTACTTGAAGGTTGATGCAGCAGAGCCCGGGACAAAGGACGTGGGGGAAGAGGGAGAAAATTCTCTCCTTTCTCTGACCCATAAAAACCTTCTTTGGACCTTGGACCAAAATAGAGAAGCCCTGTTGGAGCCTTTTCTGTTGGAATTCATTGAGCAGTTTCAGAATCAAAGCCAGCCTGGTGTACATAATAAGTTCCAAGCCAACCAGAAATATATAGCTAGATCCTGTTTGTTGAACAAAAATTAATTAAAAATGGGGAGGGGCTGGGGATGCAGTTCAATTGGTAAACAGTCTGCATAGCATGCATAAGGTTTGCTAGCATGCAGGGGGTCGCTCCCCAGGAGGATATATCTTGAGCAGACACATGCCGATAATTCCAGCATTTGGGAGGTGGAAGCAGGAAGATCAGGGGTTCAAGTTTACCCTGAAATACACAGTGAGTCTGAGGCCACCCTGAGTTAAATAAAAATACTGTCTTTAAAAATAAAGGACAAAAGCCTGGTGCTGTTAATCCCAGCACTCAGGAGTCAGGGGCAGGCACTGAGCTGGACGCCAGCCTAGTCTATGGAGGGAGTTCCAGGACAGCCAGGGCTACACAGAGAAACCTTGTGTCAAAATAAATAAAAGATAGAATACTGTGGTTTGAGGACTTCAGGTATGACTCAGTGGTAAACTGCTTGCACAGTAGAGCTGGTCCTGTGAAGGGGATGCAGAGAGAGCTTGAGTATGGGAGGTCTGGCTCCACCCCTCATCTGCTCTATGGTAGGTAGCAGGGGATGAGGAGAGATGCTTTTCCCCTGTCCCTGCCCATTGCTGCCTGTGGCAGTTAGTTGGGAGAGCAGGCCCTCAGGTTATGAGAGTGTGGGAACTGACCATGCCCCTTACCAGCTGCAGTACTTGGGAGAGTGGCCTCTGCTTCTCATCTGGGCCACACAGTAGAGCTGGTCCTGATGGTGTAGGTGTGGGTGAGCCAACCCTGAGGGCATGAAGGCAGGAGAACCAGCCCTGCATCTTATTCATTGCTCCATAGGGTGAACGAGCCTGGAGCAATGTCAAAGAGCGCCCCCTTGTGGTGAGGACAAGGGAGCGCTGGAGGGCTGACCAACCCTGTAACTACCGCAGCCCCAAACCAGGGTCATGATTTAGCCCAGCCCAACATGTACCCCATCTGTTATCTGCATGAGCTTATGAAGGGGCCAGTTCTGCAGATCCAAAGCTGCATGATCTCCAAGAGGAGTCTCAGTGAGGGCCCAGCATCAATAGGTAGCAGACGCCAGAAGCTCATAATGAGGACAATGACTCTGCAATGCAATGAATACTTGCAAGTAAAGATATATAGACAAAAAGGATGTATGGTGTGACTGTGCCACACTGTAGCTTCCATGGTGTGAAAAACACAAGGAATAAATAAAAAGAAAGTGTGGAAAAAATGGACTATACATTGGAATGTTCTACCATAGATCAATATTATAGTTATCTATCTCTTAGTTATAAATAGTATATGTCAAATGTTTTATCGAAAAAGACGGACATTTGAAAATTAGTTAAATGTGGCATAGGGCAAGAATCTTGCTAAAATAAATAGAAGGATCGTCAGATAGTTCCCACACTGGCCAACAGGTGGCACTACAGCAGCTCCGATGCCAAACCAAACAAAAGGAAGCAAGAAAAGCCGGTCAAATGCCTTCTGCCTTTTGTTGAAAACCAGGCATCCCAGCAGTGTTTATATTTGAATATGTTTTATTTGTCTTCCTAAATCGTCCACTGCTTGAAGTGAGGGACACTTTAGGCACAACTAAAAGCTCAGTGGAACCATACTGTGCTTTGGATTCCTCCCTACTAACGGATATAAAAATAATATGTGCTTTATAGATTGCTACAAACATGCAAATTCAATGATACTGAATGCAGAACAAGAGGTCAACAAATGTCAGTCATTTTGACTTTAGACGATGATCATGGAGTGCATGAAGCAGGAATTCCATGGATGCTTCCAAACCTAGGGTTTATATCTCAGTGGTTATCGTGTATCAAACTTTGTACAAAATAGGCCAGTACAAACAGTCCTTTACATTGGTAATGTGGCTTTATTTTTATTTTGTTTTTAAAAATGTCTCTCATGTAACCAGAATGGCCTCAGACTCATTTTGTTGCTAGGGCTGCTATCGTGAGCCTCCTAAATACTGAGATTATAGGCATGCACTATCACCTGCTATGGCAGTGTGGTTAATTCTTAATAAACCACATATGACCTCAAGAGCTTGTAGAAATGGCAAGCCTATTTCATTATCGTCTTTTGTTAAGAAATGCCAGTCCTAATGATTTCAACCCTGTTCAGACAACCTTTCACGTTTGTGAGTACAATTTTATCATTACCCAGGACAGTGGTTCTCAACATGTGGGTCGACCCCTTTAAAGATCCCACAGGGGTTGCCCAAAACCATCATCACACAACACAAATATTTACCTTAGGATTCATAATAGTAGCAAAGTTATAGTAGCAATGAAAATAATTTTGTGACTGAGGGAGTCACCACAACCTAAGGAACTATATTAAAGCATCGCAGCATTAGGAAGGTTGAGAATCACTGAGCTGGAAGGTCATTTGTTTAAGATGTTAGGATGTGAGAAGCTGGAGCCCGGAGATCTTGTGCTGCTCTAAACCTAAAAGCTTTTTTTTGTAAGCCAGAGAGGATACTGGGTACTTATTCAGCGATCCCGCTAACTTAGTTTTCCTGCTTGACTCTGTAATCTTGGGGTACCGTGATAACATAAGTCTGAAGGTTTAACATGTGAGAGGAAATATAATTTCATGGAGAGGCAATATGACAATAAAATTGGGGTTTAGCTCTGAGCTGCATCTGCTATACTTACAGGGTATCTAATTTATTCAAACAAGCCTTCCACTTCTTAATATAAATATCCATATTGCACCCATGCACGCACATGTGTACACACACACACACACTCAATCAAAACTAATGGTCTAAGGATGTAGTTCATTTGATAGAGTGCTTGCATGCAGGAGGCCCTGAGTTTTATCCCCAGCTCTTTGTAATCAGGCCTGGGAACACATACCTGTAATACCAGCACTTGGGAGTTACAGGCAGGAGGATCAGGAATTTATGGTCATCCTTGGCTACTTAGGGAGCTAGAGGTTAGCTTGGAATAGAGATCTAATATCAAAACAAAATTAAACAAAAACTCTACCAGCATTAACAGTCGTACTGGAGAACTGTTGTGAGGAACAGGGACACAGGGAATGCAAAAGTGCTTTCTTGATGGGTGGTGGCCATCTTGTTGGGATCGATTCTTAGGTTACAGACTGAAGTAATACACTGTGGGTTGGATATGATCAAAGATATATTTTGTCTAGCTTTATTTGGAGGGGTTCCAACGCCTCTCAAATACCCACTACAGGGTTCCTCTGACTATGCTAGTCTGGGCCAGTCACTAGAAGGGCCTGTGCACGTAGTACTCAGGACTCAGTGTGTGGTAGAGTAGTACCCACAACTCAGTGTGTGGGAGTACTCATGGTTATAGTTAGGATTTGTTTGGTTGTTGTTTTGTTCTGTTTTGGTTTTGTTTGTTTTTTATTTTTAAGACAGGGCTTCTCTGTGTATCTTTGTAGACCAAGCTGGTCTCATACTCACAAAGATCCACCTGCTTCTGCCTCCTTAGTGCTGGGATTAAAGGCATGTGCCACTACCCAGCTATAGTTAAGATTTTTATGGTGAAAAAATACACAGTAAAATTAGCAAAGGAAGAGCACATGGGACAAGGTACAGGGAAAACCAGGTGCAGATTTCCAGAGGTCCCCCTCCCATGAGTCACACAGGATGTGCTCAATTGCCCCACTAGTAATTGTGACAGCATTTGTGAAATACTGACAGTCAGGAAGTACATTAGAGACTCCAGGTCTTGAGTTTTATTGGGGACTAGGAATGCAGGCAACCTCTGCCAGAGACCCACAAATACCTAAACTCTAGATCCCAGAAGAAAGGCAAGTGGCCAGTCACTCTTAGCAGGCTAGGGATGGTGGGAATCCTTCTGAAATACCTTCCTGAGGCCAGCCAGGACGGCTCTACTCTGTGAGCTTGCTTTTCTCAGCAAAATAGTTTAGCCTGTCCTGTTAGATCCTCTTTGTACTGGTCTACAGAAGCTTCTTCCTTCAAGGTCTTATTCAAAGGCATTTAAGTCAGCTCAGAGTTATTATCATTGAGTTCTATTTGACATCATTTGAAAATTAGGACATTTCAGTCAGGATCTCTAACTTGTGGAAAGTCAGAGACTGCAAGGATATAGGTCCGTAGTTCCATATGGTGATAATTGATACCTGCATTTGGATGATGAAAAGATTAGCATCAGATCCCCAAGACCAAGCTCTCAGCACAGAGATTTATCTGCCCCGTAGAGACAGAAAGCGGGACTAAGAGTCAAAGACAGGAGAGAGAGAATGAGGGAGAAAGGAAGGAATATTTGTCCCAGAGGACAAAGGACAGCTTCTGTACAGAGAGGAAACAAATGTGGCCCATAGGAAAATAGTTGTTTATAAAGTTTATTTTATAATGTGTTTATAACCCTGCATTAGGATGAGATGTTTAACTGTAATTGGACATGCTAATTAGGTGAGTCAAGGGGCAGCTTTGGATTGCTGGACTTCAATACTTTGATAACTGGACCCTGGTAGTCAGCCTCAGGAAACGGAAGTAGCCAAATAAGGGACTAGACCTTGGTGGCAAGCGTTAGGGATATAATGTAATGGTTTTAGCCAGGCAGAGAAGATAGGGAAGAAGGGCAAGGCCTGCCAGGGCCATGCTTGCCATGTTGGAGCTGGCCAGAGTCCCTTCAGATGAGCCTTAAAGTGTCCTTCAATCCCCCTCGTCTATGTCACCCCCCATAACCTTTGTACATTGAGTGCCAGTGTCTTTTAAAGTATACATGCTCATCTGGATTGCCAGAGCAAGAAGAGCCTGGGACCAGAGATAGAAGCAGTCTGGGAGCATACCACGGAGTCATGATAATTATGGGTTCTGAAAACAGATCGTGGTTAATGATTTCCTGCTGCTCAGTTTCCCAGACATGCCAGCAATGCAGAACTCCCCTCTGCTCTTCTGTTCCAACAGTTATTTGTGAGCATTCTTGGATCGATGTGATGATACTTTTATTATAAGTGCATTGTAACTCGGCTTTATGTAAGCCAACTTGAGCAGACTTTGTTCCTATCCATGTAAATATTACAGATGGAAATTGTGACAATACAAATTAGTCATTGCATATATTGTCGGAAACTTGTAAATGGAAGCCACTGTTAACATATCACTCAGACGTGTTAAAGTAACATGTTATCAATAGAAAGAGAAATCTTATTAAAAGGAAATGCCTATAAAAGTGTCTTTACATATCCATGAATATCAATG
The DNA here is from genome assembly GCA_004025045.1 of Sigmodon hispidus. NCBI lineage: Eukaryota > Metazoa > Chordata > Mammalia > Rodentia > Cricetidae > Sigmodon > Sigmodon hispidus. Next base: position 61,401 of record PVIH01000808.1, read on the forward strand.
AATAGACAAGTAGTTCTACATACCAATATACCCACTTAGTTATTAATCCAATGATTAAAGATCAAAATAGACAACAAATAAGATTTCATCTTTCTGTTCATAGCTGCTGGAACAGTACTAGGCATTTGATTGGATTCAATGGATGCTTCCTGCTAGGTGTGGTGGCACATGTCTGTACTCATAGCATTTGGGAGATGGAAGGAAGCAGGAGGGATGAAGTTCAAGATCATCTTCAGTTATATAGCAACTTTGAGGTCAGCCTGGGATAAATGAGATCCTGACCCAGTTCCCCATACAACAGATAAATTGATAGTTTCCTGACTTTATTAATCTCGCCTGCAAGAATATCTGGAAACCCAAAGACAGAGATGGTGGAAATCGGGTTAAGGAGCAGAGTGACAGACCACAGGTGTGTGCCGCATACTACCTCACCATACGATGACTGAGAACCATCTTCCTCACAACAGACATAAATTAGGGAAGAACTGCACTCACTACAAAGACTGTTAACAAAGATTCATTCTACTAAAAGTCAAGAATGTAATCATTTCTTTACTCGCCTCCCTGATGATTTTGTTTCTTGAAAAATCAGAAGGCAAATGAGGTCATGCATGTCATCCAATATTTGGTGTCTACCAACAAGAAAAGGATTGGCCATTGAAGTACCAGAGGCTGCAATCATCCCAAGGAAGAGTAGTTGTGTTATATGAGAGTTGGACCCTGTATCCAGGTTTACAGATGAAGCCACCAGAAATCAGAGGTTCTCTATTTAGGAGAATTATTTGCTCTCATATGGCCAGGCAATCTCCAATAGTTTGGAGTTTAGATCCTGCCTTTCAATGTCATTAGAAAGAGACTAACTTTCCCAGATAGTTCCAACTAGGGAATTAAGTCTGGAATCTCACAGTGATTTGATGGGCTTGTGCTAGGAACCCTCCCTACACCAATTAATTGAGCTGGATAAGGACCCAAAGCAAGAATACAGGAATACGCCTGATGAAGCAAAGGAGGCAGAGTGAGAACTATTTGAACCATGAAGAGTGAAAGAGAAGGAACCAACCGCAGACATGCTTAACCAGAGAGAATGGGCTCCAGTGAGATACATGATGATGATACAGAGTTATACACAACAAAGAACCAATGGTTTCTTCTTCTTCTTTTCTTTTCAAAGAAGATAAAAGTACAGAATCAGCTGGGATTATAGGTAACAAAAACAATTCCAGGCTTATTTAAAAAATAAAATAAAATAAAACAACTATGTTTAGCACAGGCAAATGATATAAGGCTGACAGATGGCAGAGGAACTTTAACTACTTATGCACTTTTTTAAAATAAAGAAAATTGTTTTCAAGGTGGAAGACAGAAAACACAGCTAAGCGGAGGCAGATCTAGATGGCACATGTGACTATGATGATCTGTCTCATTAGTTTCAGGAAGTAAATTATGGGCCAGCCTGTGCTACATACCCAGACCCTATCTTATGCACTGAATATTACTGCATTTAATCCTGAACTTGGAAGGTATAGATAGGAGGGTAAGCAGTACAAGAACCTCCTTAGCTATGTTGTGATTTCAAAGATAGTCTATACTACATGAAAGCCTATATCACAAAAGCAAAAAAAAAAAAAAATAAGTCATATATACACACATAAAAGAAAATTACAGAACAATATCTCTGATGAACATGGTGTTGTATGATAAAAATTTTCCTGGGGAGACCCAACACACTCATCCATTTACTCCACTGAGGGATCCCATGACAGACCAGAGTGTGGACACCACCAAAGTTCAACTGGGTGAACCAAGGAGTATTATTGGGGTTACTTACAGGAATACAGGTGAGGGGGTACTCATCGAAGCAGAAATGACTCAAAGGTAGCTGCATCTCCAAGGCCCAGCTCAGCGTAGGTAACAAAAGCCTGGAACCTGGCATATACTCTACAGCCGTTGGACAGCTCAATAGGTTGGAGAGCATCCTTTCCATGAGACTCAGTTGTTCTATAAACCTCTTCCAGGAAGCCTGGCTGGTTTCTGCTTCTTCCAGGTATCTGGTCTCAAGAGTCTTTTTTGCAGCTCAGTTTCTCCCTTCTGAGAGGGGCTCTCAGCTTTTCTTGTTTACTCTGGTAGTGAGGTGACTAGTGAATCTGGTCAGTTTCAGGGACTTCCTGTAGCTATTTGAGTTGTTTGCCTTCTTGTTTAAAGATTCTTCCTGCAGAATGGAATGTTTCAATCTCAGAGGAAATCATTATACAATACCTAGATAAAAAATTCTCAATAAAATACTTGCAAACCTAATTCAAGATCTCATAAAATCATCCACCATAATCAAATGTGGTTTTATCCCAGTGACACAGGAGTGATTCAACATATGTAAATCAATAAATGTTAATTCACCACATTAATAGACTCAAGAGTAGAAATCAAATGATCATTTTATCAAATGCAGAAAAGGTCTTTGACAAATCCACCATCCTTTAATAATTAAAGCCCTTGGGAATCTTAGGGGGCTTGTATCAACTGAATAAAAGCAATAAACAACATCATAGTCACATCATCTTAGATGGGGACAAACCAGAAATACTTCCACTAAAAGATGGTCACAGGTTCCACTTTAGACTGGTGCAGTGCTTTAAGTCTTAGCTAGAGCAATATAACAGTAGAAGGAGATATAAATAGTAAAGAAAATCATCGAAATATCTTTGTTTGCAGATGATATGATTCTATACATGAAAGACCTCAAAGACTCCAACAGAAAACTCCTACAGCCGTAAACTCATTCAGTAAAGCAGCAGACTAGAAAACTAACCTATAAAAATCAGTAGCCTTGCCAGGCTGTGGTAACATATGCCTTTAATTCCAGCACATGGGAGGCAGAGGCAGGTAGATCGCTGTGAGTTCAAGGCCAGCCTAGTATACAACCCTGTCTAAACTTTGTCTTAAAAAAATAAAACAAAAGGAATGCTTTGGCAATATTTACTATCTGCTCCAAATTTTATAATGACACGTTGAAATGCTAGGAGGTACATCCATTTTTTCTTTTCCTTTGCTTTTTGAGTTTTTTGTTTGTTTTTGTTTGCTTGTTTTTGAGACAGGGTTTTCCTGTATAATCCTGGCTGTCCTAGAATCACTCTGTAGACCAGGCTGGCCTCACCCTCCTGCCTCTGCCTTCCTGAGTGTTAGGATTAACGTCATATGTCACAGGCACCTGGCCAAAATTTTCATATAATAATAAAATAAAATAAAAACAGCTTTAAGAAAAGATCTCAGGACACCAATATTCCAGATTACTGTTAGATCTCCACATTATTCTGGCTTCTACCATTGTGAATGGCCTGCATTATTGGAGGAAATCCATCTCAGAATCTCTCTGCAGAGCTCCAGAGCACCATCCATCAGAGCATCCTCCACTATCACATAAAATGTCGCATCTGGGCAAGAGTGCCGGTTTTAGTCCCAGAGTCAGTTGGATGCTTGTGAGTTCTGGACCAGCTAGGACCACATAGTGTATGAGAGTCTCACCAAAACAAAACAAAACCCAACAGCAACAACAACAAAGCCACCAATAATCCAAACTGTTCTAACCATGCTGTATGCTCTTTCTAATGTTGTGAAAAAGTCAATAAAAATGATATTCTAGGGACTGAGAAACTCTTCAGTGATTAAGAGTATTCCTACTCTCCCAGGTTCAAAGCACCTACATGACTGTTCACAACAACCTGTAACTCCAGTTCTGGAGGAATGCTTTCTTGTAGCCTCCAGGGTACTAGGCACAGATATATACAGGAAAATGCCCATAGATATATAATGTTTTAAAAAATATTAATTTCCTAATGAAAGCATTGGAGACTGTAGATAAAGCAATGCTGAGCCCCTGGGGAAGGAGCTGGATCTCTGAGTTTGGTAAATACCACCCATTTAGATTCTTAAATATTTCCTGCTCCTTCCTATGATCTGTACCTTTGTTTTACAAATATTACAAGTAGAACATAAAGTTATGCTTTTACAATTCAATTCTTTGAAGCTGCTGGGGTCATTCACGCTTTAAAAGCACTGAATGCCACCTGGAAATGCAACTTTAGACACCCACCCCCAGCAGGAAGCTGAAGAGGCCGGGCTGTTCAGTCCCTGTGGAAATAAAGTTCTCTAAGTGATCTGAGTGTTTTGCTTTTAAATCTGGGAACCACATACTGGGCCTAGGAATATAGCTTAGAGGTGGAGCATTTGCCTAGTTTGGATGAGTTCATAGATTTAATTTCAAGCAGTGTGTGTGACACACATTTGCATAGGACACTTGAGAACTGCATATTGCTCAGGACTAGAGAAATTAAGTAGAAATAATTTGAACCGTAGGTAGCTGGTTTTTTTAATACTCAAAAGTAATTAATTAGTATAAAGGACATTTAAAGTGTTTTTCTCAGGGCCATAAAATAGTCTTATGGCTCAGTCATGCTCTGAGACCAACAGCATTGTCTTTTTAGGAACTTGTTAGAAATTCAGAGTCAAGGGTCTGTGCCTTGATATCGTGGAATCAAAGCTTCATAACAAGGGTTCCAGGAGATGCCCATGCAGGGCTGCACTTGAGAGAACAGCTTTGAAGATGCTTGATTGAGAATTCATTTTCAAAATGTTAGTTTGACTTTTTTCCCGTTGGGCAAAATTGGGGGGGGGGGCTAAGACAATAAATATCCTTGGCACTTCAGCATCTGTCCCATGTTCTGGCTTTTATAACAAAAAGAACTGGAGCTCCGTCATTTTCCAGAGGTCTTCTTTTCATCTTTGATCACCAAATTGTTGTCCTTTGAAGTACCCCCATCATCCCTCAGGTCTAAGCCCCGCCTGTCAACAATTTTCTATGACTCAGTAATTTTCCAACATTATTCCAACTGACTTCACGAACTCTATTTAAATGCACATTCCAGGCAATTTCCAGGACCGTGTGTATATTTGTATCCAACACTAGGGGTGGAGGATGGTGGATAGACACTGCTTCCTGACAAGCATGTTGACAGGATGGGTGGGATTGGAACCTAAGCTGAAGCCTGGGTAGGGACTGAATCCATAAACTCTATGGCTGTGTTGTGCTGTCTCTGATTTCTTAGTAAAACCATAACGAAGCAGGCAGGTGAATAAAAATCCAGATAGCTACAACCTAAATATTTGAAGTGATTATCTTTGCTTTATAAAGAACCTTGGCAATTTTATTTCTTGTGTGTGTGTGTGTGTGTGTGTGTGTGTGTGCGAGGGACTCTGTTCCTGTCTGTGCGTGAACCTGTGTATGGGTGCGCGTGTCCCTGTGGGTCTGTGTCTGTGTGTTTGTGCGCGCGCCTGTGCTTCTATGCATCTGTATGCACGCCTTTGTGTCTTGTCTGTGCTTCCATCATTCTGTGCGTGCGTCTGTGTGTGTGTCTGTGTGTATGCGTGTCTCTGTGTGTGTGCACACGTATGTCTGTCTGCACATGTCTACGTTTGTCTGTGCATGTCTGCCTGTATGCACCTGTGCGCCGGGCTCTGTGCGGGTGTGCGTCTTTGTGTGCGCGAGCGCGTGTGCATGTGTGCTTGTGTGTTCATGTGTGCACGTGTGTGCGTGACCCTGTGGGTCTGTGTCTGTCTGTGCGCGCGCTTGTGCGTTTGTCTGTCTGTGCGTGCTTCTGTCTCTGTGTGTCTCTGTCTGTATGTCTATGTCCATGTGTCTCTGTGTCCATGCGTATTTGCGAACCTCTGTGTTTCTGTCTGTGTGTGTGCGCTTGCCTGTGCGCCTGTTTGCCTGTGTGTCTCTGTGTGTGTCTGTATGTTTAGGAGAGTGGGTGCACATGACTATGACCATGCATGCAGAGAGCAGAAGTTGACAGTCATCTTCTTCAATGACTGGCTACCTTAGAGGCTGACTTATGTGCCCCAAGGGTTCTCCCTTGTCGTGTCGGCCCCTCCCTTCCTGCTCTCAGTGCAGGATTTCTATGATTGCTGGGGTTGGAAAGTTTGAAACCAGTTGAGACACCTCTCCAGTCCCTTTATTTACAGTGTGTGTGTGTGTGTGTGTGTGTGTGTGTGTGTGTGTGTGTGGTGTGTGCATGTGTGTGTGTTTTTAAACTTTCTGGGATGGATGTTATTTACACAAATGAGAAAACTTAGTAATTTAAACTTTAAGGTACAATTTACATTCAATAAAATGCAGAGAAATCTTAACTGTGAAGATCAGATGTTTACACCAGTGTTATTACATTTGAAGCAAGATAGGAAGTAATTTCCATCATCCAAAAATGCTTCCTTTTACCCGTTTAAGGCAGAAATTGTCTGAAAGCAAAAGTTCAGCTACTGAGGCAGCATTTCTCAGCTTTGTAGGTCGCAACCCCTGGGGTTTGACCCAGCGACCTTTTCTAGGGGGTGTCATATCAGATAGTTACATTATTCTTAACAGTAGCAAAATTACAGTTACGAGGTAACAATGGAGTAATGTTATGGTTGGAGTCACCACAACACGAGGAATTATATTAAAGGGTCAAAGGGTCGAAGCATTAGGAAGGTTGAGAACCAGCGCTCTACAGTGTCCCAGCATGCAGCTCTGGAATGCCTCATTACAAAAGCAGTTTCATCGGCCTCAAGCGCATCTGTGTTCTAAGCCTCTTTCCTGACTCTCCTCCTGCTTTTTTTTTTTTCTTTTGGATATAAGGTCTAGCTGTTACACGTCTCTCGCTGTCTTGGAATTTGCTATACAGACCAGTCTGGCCTTGAACTCATAGAGATTCACCTGCCTCTACTTCCCTAGTGCTAGGTCTAAAAATGTGCTCCACTGTGCCTGGCTATGCACTTCTAACTCATATCATGAATAGAACGCAAGAAAAATGTTTTCCTTGTCATTTCCTCTCCCTCACAACCTTCTCTTTTCTTCGCTAACGTGAACCCGTGCAGAGGATTATAAAAAGATGAATGTTGCTCCTACCAAGGCACACAAAAGACTTCAAACAGAGAAAAGGGGCTGTACCCCTCTATCGCATCCCCTCCCCCTACCCATGTCTCTCAAATGCCATTCTTTAAATTTTTTTTTTAGATTTATTTATCTTATTTATGTGAGTGTTTTGCCTACACATATGTATACCATGTGTGTACCTGGTGCCTGTAAAGGGCATAAGATGTTATCTGAATCCCAAGTACTGAAGTTACAGATAGCTGTGAGCCACTATGTGAGTGCTGTGAAGTAGGGTCTTTTGTAAGAAAAAAAAATGGCTAGGGAGCCTTCTCCCTCAAAAGTCTTATGGTCATGACTTGTTTTTTTGTTATTGTTTATTTGTTTGTTTTTGTTTTTTAAATGCTACCTCAAAGGTTCCAAGCCAAAGGTACAGCTCAATGGTAGAGCACTTACCTACAGTACTATAGATACAGCAAGACTATAGATAGCTTCAAGCTCCAGCACTAACTACAAACAATAAAATAAGCTTCAAATATTTAAAGAACTTCCATAAACCTTTCCTCATTTTTGCTAGCCTTTTGTTCAAAATCTGGAGCTCAGAGAAGAACGATAAATCGTCATTTAGTTCTTCCTTCATGCCGTTGGCCTTTTGCTCATCACATATAGCCTGTGTTTACAGTGAATAATAGACCCTGTATGCTGACCAAAATCTAGGCACTAAATAATAACAAAAAAAGCACTAGTTCTTTGCAAAGCTTGATGTCTCGCCAGGAAATCAGATGAGTGAATAAACAGTGAACTGATGATTCACCAGGCACTAGCTGTTGCCCCTCAGCCCAGGTCAGCTAGCCCGATGAATAGCTACAAATAATTTACATCTCTTGCACGTAGAAGGCATTAGATTCCTGCCCAGGAGCTCAGAGGAATGTTTTGTGGTCATTAAAATCTATTTGAAGGAGATATGTTTGGAGATCCAGTTATGATACAAACTGAATGTTTTAAAGAGAGGAAAGAGCAGGATACGAACAAGAACTAAATAGTAACAATATTAGCTAAAAGTTGAAGGGCTTGTCTCTGTGAGACTGTGAGAGCCAAAGTTACATTTTAAGTTTTAATTACTATCTACGAAACAAAAATGCCTCTGATCTGCAAGCCCTTTACCCAAGGATAGATATAGTTCCTGAAATGCTAAAGGCTACTGTGTATGGGAGACAACAAGCCATACGTGTGGTGATATATTTTATATTTAATAAAATGAGCCTGGAATATCAGAGAGCAGAATCACCCATAGCCAAGCCATGAGGGTCAGAGAGTGGTGACTCTCTCGCCTTTGATCCCTTTACTCAGAGGCAGACTTTTCTGTATTTCTTTGAGTTCAAAGCCTAAAAACAAAACAGTAGTAGCTCACACCTTTAATCCTAACTCCAGGATTATGATGCAGAGTTGAATCCGGAAGTGAAACAACTGGGCAAAGAAGATGCTTAGGGCAGGTGTAGGCAGACAGTGTAGTATTCTGTAGGAGCAACCAGCCAGGCAGAGGACTCTGGAAGACAGCCTTTATGGGAAGTTGGCTGGGTGAGAATTGACTGTGGTCTGTTTCCTCTCTCTGACATTCCAATTTCCCCCCAATATCTAGCTATGAGGTTTCAATAAATACCAACTAGAATTGGTGCTTTACATACGTCTTCACTCCCCTAAACAAATGTGATTGTTTGATCCATCAGCACTGATGGGCTTCATCACATGTGGGTAGGAGGTTCACAGGCTGGAGGTATACGGCAGAATATATGCTTGCCCCTGATTGGACCTGATGGGAAATGTAATGAATTATGGGTTTTCTTAAGTTGCTGCAAACTGTGATTCTGAGCCATCCCAGGATCCTAGTTATGGACTTGCCAGAACCCATCCACTGGCCAGTATTTAATTAAATCATGCTTCAAATCTGGCTTTAAACTAGGGTAGTGGCCTTATTCTCTGTCAGTGGGACTGACAAGACAGGGGACCAACTTCCCTGTTCCCTGAAGGATTTTCCCACGACATGGTCACAGGTTCTCAGGAGGTCCCCAGCACACTGGGCCAACCTCAGTGACATCTTCAATAATGTCCTTCTTTCTTGTTCTCTCTTCCCCACATCCTCACTCCCTAGAATCACTTCTAAATATCTATGGATACTTAATTCTCAGAGCGTGTTGTAGTCAGGGTTTCCATTACTACTACAAAACACCATGACCAAAGAGCAAGTTGGGGGAGGAAAGGGTTAATTGGCTTACACATTTCAGTAATGTGCTATCCATCCAGTCAGGACAGGAACTCAAACAGGGCAGGAGCTGATGCAGAGGCCGTGGAGGGATGCTGCTTACAGGCTTGCTCCTCATGCTTTGCTCAGGCTGCTTTCTATTAGAACCCAGGACCACTAGCTCAGAGTTAGCATCACCTGCCATGGGGCTAGACCTTCCCCCACTGATAACGAATTGAGCTGGATCTTCTGGAGACACTTTCTCAACCGAGGCTCCTTCTTCTCTGATGACTATAGCTTGTGTCAGCTTGACACACAGCACCAGCCAGCACAACTGACCCCTTTTCAACCTGACACACAAACACATCCCTGCTAAGCCACAACCCTTCCTTTCTATTCATCCCCAAGATCTCAGATTAAAAATATAAACAAAAAAGGTCCCACAGTCTTTACAAATTCAAACACATTAAATTTTCAGTCCCTTTAAAATAGCCATTTTTTTTTTTAAATTCAAAGTCTTTCAAATGTGAGCTCCAGTAAAATAAAAAATAAACCAAATACTTATTTCAAGAAGAAAAAATCAGGTCACAGTCAGTATCAAGTCAAAGCAAAACCAAATTCCAACTGTTTGATGTCTGAGATCTACTTGTGATTTTCTAGACTCCTCCAAAGGGCTTGGGTCACTCTCCAGCTCTGCCCTCTGCAGGACACACAGCTTGTCTTTTCTAGGCTCAGATAGCTCCATGCCTCAGCTGCTGCTGTTCTTGGTGGTCATTTCATGGTACTGGCAACTCCAAAATGCTGGGGTCTTCAGTTGCAACTGGGCAGCATTTTCATCAGTAGCCTCTATTTCAGCTTTTATTTCAGCTTTTAGTTCCTGGCATGTTTCTTTCATAGATTTGTCCATCTCTTCCAATTTTTTGTTTGTATTTTCTTCTATTTCTTTAAGGCTTTTTTTCATATCTTTCTTGAGAGCTTCGATGATCATCAAAAAGGAATTTTTGGTGTTGCTTCCTTCTGTTTCCTCTTCATTGCTCAGTTCAGGTCTTGTATTTGTAAGATCGCCACTCTCTTCTGGAGTTACCATGATGTCCTTTGTAGTATTATGTAATTTTTTGCACTGACGTTTGCCCATGGCTTCAGTGGTTCACGATTAGATGGGTCCTGGTCAATTGTGGCACTCGGGTTTGTGTGCCTCCTGTCACCTTACTGGTCAGGGTCTGATTCTGTCTTTCAGAGACCCCTGCAGTTGTTGGTTCGCTCAGTTCGAGGTCATGGTGAGGAGCCATGCAAATTCCCTCAGCAGGAGCTGTGGATGTGGTCGGGGGCAGAGTTTACCTGCCCCTGCTCCAGAGTGCGCTGGGATTCTGCAGACAGCACTCGGTCCCGGGAGCGGAACCGAAAGCAATGGGAGCTCAACTCTCCCTCCCAGGCTGGGATATAGGCGCTGAGGCCTCTTGCCCCCTCCTCACCTCACCTCTGGGCGGGGTCTGAATCTGCCCTTCAGAGACCCCTGTAGTTGGTTCGCTCAGTTTGAGGTTGTGGCAGGGTTTCCCTCAGCAGGAGCTGTGGATGTGGTCAGGGGCAGAGTTTACCTGCCCCTGCTCCAGAATGTGCTGGGATTCTCTCATCAGTAGCCTCTCATTGTCCCTCTTTGCTGGGATTCTTAGTCCCTAAAGCCACACCTGGCCAATGGCAATTAGCCTGTTCCCACCCTGACTTCTGACATCAAGCTCCCTTTCAGAAGGATTCCCACCTCAGACCCCTCCCGTTTGTCTTTCCTTCTCCCCACCCTGCCAGAGGGCACGCCCCTCTACCCCTCCCTCTCTTTTCTTTCTTCTTCTCACTTTTCTCTCCATTTCTCTCTGTACCCATCTATCTCTTTTCCCTCTCTCTATAATAATATAGTCTTTCCACATGGACCCAGTCTCCTTGTATCTTGCCAAGCTGCCTTCCCTCACACCCACATGTGGCACGGGGCCTCCATCCATCGCCACCCAGCAGCCACACCGGTATGCCCGTTATCATAACACTCTTCATGGTGCCAGGCTCCAACTTCTTTGCATGATCCTTCAGTCCTGGGCCTTCACCTGCAACTGAGGCTGCACCTTCACCAATGGCCCCTCCTGGCCTCTCCCAGTGCCACGGCTCAGCTGCTCTCCATGTCCAGTATGACTTGTGTGACATTTACACATTACCAAGCCTAGCTGTATGACCTTGGCCACCTCTGGAACATAGCTCCTTGTGCTCTCAGGAAACATTTCCCAGAAGATTTAACCTCAGTGTGAAGCTGGTTTCATCTTAATTACTGCCATTTTTCTCGGCCCCAGCTGACCAGCATTGATTGTCCCAGTAATATAAAGGTTTCACTTCAGTGGTGCTGGTCTCTTGTTAATCACAGCAGACTTTTCAGCCCCAGCTGCCCAGAATCTTAATTAGAAATAGCAAATGGCCCTGATAGAGTCTTCCAATTTCCCTCAGAAAGCTCATAAGCCAACCTCCAGCTTCTGCGCTGCCCTGAACATTCTTATCTTCCAGGCTTCAACAGAACACCCCACTGAGCTCCCAACAATGGCTCTTCTAGCCCAAAGTTGCAAAGACCTTTCACAGTCCTTCCCAAAACATGGTCAAGTCTGTCAGAGCAATACCCCAGTATACTAGGATCAATGTGTCTTAGTTAGGGTTTCTATTGCTATGATGAAACACCATGACCAAAAGGCAAGTTGTGGAGGAAAGAGTTTATTTGGCTTACACTTCCATGTTGCTGTTCCATCACTGAAGGAGGTCAGAACAAGAACTCAAACAGGGCAGAATCCTGGAGGGAGAAGCTGATGTAGAGGCCATGGAAGAGTGCTGTTTACTGGCCTGCTTCTCCTGACTTCATCCTGAACACCAGCCCAGGATGGCCCCACCCACAATGGCTGGGCCCTCTCCCATTAATCACTAATTCAGAAAATGCCTTACAGCTGATCTCATGGGGGGCGTTTTCTCAACTAAGGCTCCTTCCTCACTGATGACTCTAGTTTGTGTCAAGCTGACACACAAAACCAGCCAGCACACTGATGAAGTTGGCTCTTGGACCCTCATCTATGTGGCTCTAACGTTCATCTCATAGTTGGTGCTAAACAACTTCCTATTCTGAAAGATGAGGCTATAAACTCATCTCCCCTCCTTCCTCTTTGTAGTCACATGTACATTCTTTTCTAGGTAACATGCCTCAAATATGACTATATTGCTATTTTAAATGACATTAGTGTTAATTACATGGTTGTGAGCACAGATATGACCCTATCTCATCTACATATGCATTGCTTCCCTTTTTTTCTGGAGGAACTTGGCTCATGAAACCTCTCTGACATAGCCAACCATATGGAGCACCCAGTTTACTTGCTAACATTGCTTTTGTCCCCTGCTCCAGCCTGGACTGTCACTGTCCAGTCTGCTTCTGGGGTCCTTAACTTTACCACCATTCGGGGTGTCCCGTGTTTTCTCTGTGCTTCTAGGTCCCCATTCTCGGAATACTTCCTTAAGCCAGTGGCATTTGATAACTCCTTGGAGACTGGGGGAAATGGCACATGGAAGGTCAATTATGTTGAGCTCAACTGAAAAGTCTTTGTAGCACTAGACAAGCATAGATACCTACTTAGAAATGATCTTTCAGAATTTTACAACTTCAGTCCTTTATCTTCTAGGTTACAGTGGTTGCTTTGAGGAATACTGATCCCATATCATTTCTTCGTGTCTTCCAGTCTTGTGAGTACCTTATTCTTTTTGTTTGTTTGTTTTCAAGACAGAGTGTCACCATATAGCTCTGGCTGTCCTGGAATTCAGTATGTAGGTCAGTTTGGTCTCAAATTCACATATGTCTGCCTGCCTCAGTATCCCAAGTGCCAGGATTAAAGACATGCCTACCTTGCCTTAAAAAAAGAACAACAACAAAACCACTTGTGTTTATTTATTATGTGTATGTGTGGTAATTTTAATGTAACTAGCCCCCATAAGGAGGAGTGGCACATTTAGGAGATGTGGCTTTGTTGGAGTAGGTGTGGCCTTATTGGAGGACATATGTCATTGTGGGGGTGGGCTTTGAGGTATCCTATGGTTAAGATATGCCCAGTGTCTCAGGTCACTTCCTGTGGCCTGCATATTAAGATGTAGAATTCTCCGATTCTTCTCCAGTACCTTGTCTGTCTGCATGCTGTCATGTCCCACCATGATGATAATGGACTGAACCTCTGAACTGTAAGCCATCTCAACTGAATGTTTCCTTTATAAGGGTTGCTGTGGTCATGGTGTCTCTTCACAGCAATAGAAACTCAAAGGCAGTGCACATGCGTGAGTGTGTCATGGCACACCTGGAGAGGTCAAAGGGCAACGTTCTAGAGTGTGTTCTTGTATTCCAACATATGGGTTCCAGAGACTGAACCGAGGTCACTGGGGAGTGGGGCTCGCATCTTACCTGATGAGTCATCTCAACGGCCCTGAGCATCTTATTCTTTATTTCTCTCAGGCCTTTGCCTTTTCTATATTCCTAAAATTATCTTGGAGTTGACTCAGAAATTGCTAGCTCTTGGTCTTTTATGTTAAGTGCTCCCTCAAGAATCTAGTGAGTTTTAGTTGTTCTTAAACATAAGGTACTACAAATGCCGATAAAGTCCTGTTTAGACATCGGAAGTTCTTCGTGTTTACAGACTTCACTGTAGTGCACAGTCCACTGATGTAAAAGGTTTCTGCAGGAGCAGCCAGCTTCCTTACAGAGGCTAAATCCTGTCTTCAGCCCAGAAACTGTACATCTGAGACTCAGGCAAAAAAAAAGAAAATGGCTTTACCATTGTATATGGAGGGGCCTGGAGGAGGAAAGTGGGGTAAGGCAGTGGATAGGAAGAAAACACGTGTGGCACACAGGTGTGAAGATACCACAGATGTAGCCATTGATTTATCTGATGATCATTAAAATTTTTAAAATGAATTTGAAGAAAATGAGGCTTGAGGTTCTTCTTTTAGAAGTGGATGGAACAATTCCCTGAGTAGCTGGTAACAAGTTCTCAGTTGTGGTTGCCCGAGGCCCCTTGGTTGTGGTAGAGCCGCTGAGCACTGAAAACAGAAGGTGAAGAATTTAGATTCTGGATTGGGACAGACATGGACTTGAACTCCAGTTCCACCTACCAGGGACAAGTCATTGGTGAATTGCCTAGCCCCACCCATGCCCCCACCCCACCCCTGTGCTTATTTTATTCATCTGTAGGACAATGGGGACCACATATTGGACTCACCTTGTAAAGGTTTGTAAGGCACGGTGAGAGGTGTGTGTTTAACCTCTCAGGAGCCGTGTGTGGTTACCATATTAGTCAAATCTAACTCAGTAGGTCTGTGAGCCCATATCTTTTTATGATGGTTGGCATATGATTATTAAAATCAGCCTTTTAAATATCATGAGATAGAGGTCAGTGATTCAGTTGATTTCACAAAAGGAACTCTAGAAATAAATATTTCGTTCTTGTCTTTGAACATAGCAAGTAGCAAATGTTGGCTTGTGAATGAATCACCACTCCGGAGTCGACTGGGGGCTGGGGGAGCGGGCTCACAGAAGCCCCAGTGGAGCTTTGAAAGCCTCCCCAAGAGTGGGTGCTTTGGTTTCTTCCTAGGAGTGCATTGTGAAGGAATAAAAAATAATAACATTAGTGACGTTAAAAAATGGCAATGAGAACAAATTGGTTTTGGATCAAACTGACAGATACGACTATTGCACAACCTGGCTTTCTTATTTTGGAAATTTCACACTTTCACGAGTATTTCTTCCCACATCCCTCAGAGAGGGGTCACAGAAAAGTGC
>PVIH01000808.1:76473-105389 GCA_004025045.1 Sigmodon hispidus
AGGGGGTAGGGTGGAGAGGAGGGGGTAGAGGTGGAGAGGAGGGGGTAGGGTAGGAGAGGAGGGTATAGAGGTGGAGAGGAGAGGGGTAGAGGTGGAGAGGAGGGGGTGTGGGGGAGAGGGGGGTAGAGTAGGAGAGGATGGGGTAGGGTGGAGAGGAGAAGCCCTGCCAAATCTTGGGGACTTGGCAGAGTAGCTGGTGACTCAGCTAACAGCCAGAAGAGGATTAGGAGTGAAGACAGAAGATGTTAGGAGTGAGTGAGAAGCTCCCTCCCTGCAGAGATGTTAACACAGAGTTTAAGTATAGATTGGGATGACAAGCACAGATCTTTACACAGACCACTTAACCCAGAAGACAGAACAAAACTACAGGCTGAGATGAATTATATGGCTCCCCAAACCACTGTTTAACCAAGACTGTTATGTTTTTATATCTGAACAGTACCTGTCTTGTAGAAGTGGGAAATCCTTCATACATTAAAATAATAATAATAATTAAACAATGTAAAAGCCCAGTTGCTAGGAGCATCTGAGAGCTGGCCATGGTTACCAGCATGGACTCGGGAGTCCTGTATTCTGGTTCAGGTCCAGTGTGCAGCTATAACCTTGACAGTCTGTCAGTCTCTTGGTGACTCTGCTTTCTCATCTGCAGAATGAACATGATCCCAACAAAACTTACTTCATTAAACTTTTGTGAGGAAGAAATTAGTTAACAAAGTTCAAATACTTAGAATATCATTATCCTTGCTAACCCAATATAGATCATAATCACATGTCTTTTAAAGTCCAGAAGTCCAAGTAATGATTCTATAAATAAGTACTTATTAACACCATTTTACAGATGGGATCTGTTAGGCCTTGGCCCTGGAAGATCTTGCTTTAAATTTATTATTATTATTATTATTATTATTATTATTATTATTATTATTTTGTACAGTCAGGGTCTCACTATGTAGCCCTAGCTGGCCTTGAACTCACAAAGATCTACTGATCTTCCTCACCCTGCCTCCCTAGTGCTGGGTTTAAAGGCCTGCACCACCATGCCTGGTTTTATTAAGAGTTTTAAAAAAGAAAAAAAAAATCCTATATTGATGCCAAGAAGATAACACCTACTACCCAGGTTTGCCCCTTAGCATAGAGTGAATGAAGGTGCCCCATCTCTAGAGAGCATGGTTCACAACAGAGTTTATATGAGTAAAACTTCAATTCCTTCTTGTTACTACTATAGATAGCTTGTAAACAATGATATGTAACTTCTTTTGAATGCTTTCCGTGATGAAAATTTTATTACTTCATGAACTGGACTATTACTTTTGAGGATTGTTTTTAATTATTGGGAAGTTCAACTTTGGAACTGTACAGTAGATTAGTGATGGTGTGCTTGGGTCATATGTACATAGGAGCTCTGTTGGGATAGGTATTGTGGGATATTTGTTTACACTTCGTGAAGATGAGTCTATGTTTTGCCTCACCTGCCTAAAATTCCTGATTGGTTGAATAAAAAGCTGAATGGCCAATAGCTAGGCAGGAGAGAATGGGTGGGACTTCCAGGTAGAGAGAGGAACTCAGGGATAAGAATCTGTCATGGCAGGAGATGCCATAGAGACGCAGAGGAAGTTGGACATACAGAATGGAGAAGAGGTTAAAAAGCCACATGGTTTCAATTCCCAGCAAAACCACATGGTGGCTCACAACCATCTATGATGAGGTCTGGCGCCCTCTTCTGTAAAACTGTATGCATAATAAATAAATAAATCAAAAAAAAATTAAAAAAAAAAAGTCACATGGTAGGGCTGGAGAGATGGCTCAGAGGTTAAGAGCACTAGCTGCTCTCCTAGAGGTCCTGAGTTCAATTCCCAGCAACCACATGGTGGCTCACAACCATCTATAATGAGATCTGGTGCCCTCTTCTGGCCTGCAGGCATACAATGCAGACAGAACACTATATACATAATAAATAAATCTTGATTAAAAAAAAAAGTCATGTGACAGAACATAGATTAATAAAAGCAGGTTAGCTGAAGTTATAAGAACTAGTTGGAAACAATAATTTAAAGGCAATTCTTTCATAATTAATAAGAAGTCTTTATGCCATTATCTCGGAACTAGGAATCTCAAAAGAAAGCCTACAACAGGGAGGGCTCAACCTTGAGCTGAAATCTGCTGACACTAGAAAAGATTTACTAATTTTATTTTATGTATATATGTGTTCTAGTTACATGTATGTATGTGCACCATCTGCATTAGTGGTGTCCACGGAGGGCAGAAGAAGGTATCAGATCTCCGTAACTGTTATGGATGGTCGTGGTCCACCATGTGGGTGCTGGGAACTAAATCCAGGTCCTCTTCAAAAGCAACATGTGTTAACTGCTGAGCCATCTCTCCAGCCTCCCATCTGGTCTTTAGAAGGTATATAAGGGAGTCATGGGCCTCAGATAATTAAGATTAGGTTTTAGGAATCTGAAAACTTTAAAATGGGGGAGATTTTACCAGTCTCTAAATCTAATTTTCTTTCAGTTATTGAAAGGATGTATAACCCACAGCAGTATTAACAGTCTTTATGACTACCTGCAACAGAATGCACAAGCGAGATGAGGTAGTGTATCCCTGTAATCCTAGTACTTGGGAGGCTTAAAAAGGAAGATCATGGGTTCAAGGCCAGCCTAGGGTAATGGGTTTAAGATCAGCCTGAGGTAGTGAGTTCCAAGCCAGCCTTAGAGTCATCTTGAAACTCTGCCTCAACAACAAAAGAAAAATAAAAGATAATTTTGTACCACATTACAGAAACACCAGACATATTGACACATCATTTGAGCACAGAATAACTTTGTAATTACTGAGCATGCTTATTATTGTTATTTAAAAATATAAATGAAGGCCAAAAATGGTGGTGTATACCTTTAATCCCAGTACTCTGGAGACAGGCAGGTGGATCTCTGTGAATAAGAGGCCAGCCTCTACAGAGCAAGTTCCAGGACAGCTCAGGCTACAGAGTGGAACCCTGTCTCCACAAAACACAAATGACCAGGGGTGGTAATGAACACCTGTAATCCTAAATACAAGGGAAGTGGAAACAGAGAGTTACAAGTTCAAGGTCATCACACTGAGACCAAGGCCAATCTGAGCTCCAAGAGACAACTTCTCTAAAGAGCAAAACATTTATGTTACTATGTGACAATTTCATTTTAAAAATACTTTAGTAGCAGTATTTTAACAGGACTGTAAATCTTTGTAATCCCATGAAACCCTTCACATATTATTTAAAAAACATCCATCATCTTCAATGCTGATCCGTGGGGTCCCTGTTATTAGACCTTTAGGAATCCCAGTGGAATTCGTCACTTATGGCTCAGGCCTTCAGATAGTTGAGGAAAGTTTTCTCTTTGTTGTTTGCAAACTGAAAGTCCATAGCATTCTATTTCAGGACAGAACTTGTCATTAAGAAGCAGCAGCTTGGGAGGGGCTGGAACAGGAAATGGGATCCTTTAGCTCCTGAGCCAGATGCTCACGCAGCAGCAATCCCGTCCAGCAGCGGAATTTCAGTGGGGGAGGGAAGGCCGGCGGGAAAGGATGGTATTTAAGAATTTAAGAGCATAGTCCAGGATCCTGGGTGTGTTTGGGAGTGTTGTTGACACCAATTACAGTCGTTCCAACTGCCATACAAGGAAGTAAAATTCCTATGTGTTGTTATTTTCAGCAATTTACATATTGAAGAGAGTAAACTTAGCTCAGAAATGCCATTTTGTATTCTAGTAGCCATAGAGATAAAATAGAGTTCAGTTCCACATTCCTGGCAAGGGCTTGCCCAGTTCTAGGAGAGAATAAGCTGGACACCTGGATGATCCAGGTGGGGTCTAGGACTAAAAGGAGTCTTCCATTTTAAAGAACTATGCAGAACTAAAGCAGACAGAGCCCTGAGAAAGAGTCTCTCACCCAGTTCCCAGAGACTATTGCTAGAAACTGCTATTCACATAGCAGCAGCATGAGTTAAGTTCCAACTGCAGAATCTATAGCACCCTGGCCCTGCTAACTGACCACCAAATGCTCTAGTCAAAATACACCACCATCATTCCTGGGCCCAGATTCAAGGAGAAATTCCCCAGATTAGCTGTCAGCACACAACCTTGTACTAGAGTAATCCCAAATTGTGGTTTTTCCCTTTAAAAGTGGCTGTTAAGCTCCCCTTGGGAACTCTTCCTGATCTTGCTTTGGCAAGAGCTGGACTGGGTTCCCTGCCATGGCCTGTATTTACCTAAATCAACCTTGCTGTTGCATTCTGGACTTCTCCAGTCTTTGGTGGTCTCTTTGGGGATCCGAACTTGGGCATAACAATATGTTACTGGTTTTAAACTTCCCAGTAAACCACTTTGGTAGGTTTTGGTTTTGCTACTTTGGCTGAGCAAACCAAAGTCCAGAAAAAAGATTTGCTTAACTAACCTAGTTCATCCAGATGTAAAACTAGATAGAAGGATGGAAAGTATTTGGAAAAATTCATTTAGCTGGGAAGTTGGATCATACAAAGGTTAATTGGACAGATGTCAATGAAGTTTGAAACAGTATGTGAAAGGTCATGTTACAAACAAGAAGCATTTCCCAAACAGATGCTATTCATGGGAGGAACTCTGAAGGATAAATCAGTAAACAAGATATTCTCTCCAGCCAGGCAGTGGTGGCACATGCCTTTAACCCCAGCACTGGGGAGGCAAAGGCAGATGGATCTTTGAGTGTTCAAGTCCAGCTTGTTCTACAGAATGAGTTCCAGGACAGGCAGAGCTACACACAGAGAAACCTTGTCTAAACAAAAGAAAACAAAAAGCTATGTTCTCTGCCTCAAAGAATTGCTCACGGAATGGTAGGGACAGACAGAATGGAGAAGCATTTGCAGGGGCTTAAACAGTGTTCTGACAGATAGTTTGGGGTGAACAGTTTCTTCCCAGCCTTGTTCTTCCTTCCTGTGGTTATTCATTTACAGCAGCTAAGATGTGTGCTTCTTGTATGAGATTTCCAATAAACTTAAGTGAATGGGTTGAATGCAAGTATTCTCAAGGTGACGAGCTTTTTAAGTAGTTAGGCAATATTTGGTGTTGTGTCTAGGTGACACTAGGTATTTTCATAAGTTATGAGTTATTTGTTTATTCAAATTAAGAGATTATCCAAGACAATTTCTTGGATGATTCTATCTATTATTATGATGCTAGGATTCACCTTTAGAGACAGGCTAAATATTATCTCATTGGATCAGTTTCTCTGAACTTGGTGTCTTTGCTAGTAAATGGCATTTCTGGATAGGCCATCCCTGAGGTCTCACACAGCTCCAGCATTCCAATAGTTCCTTCATGCCAGCCAGAAGAGGCTCACCTTGTTTGTGTAACCCATCACTCAGTTTCTTAATGGCTATTAGCTTCCATGGAATCAAATGGCTTAGCATTCATAAAGTGTGTGTGTGTGTGTGTGTGTGTGTGTGTGTGTTTCATTGGTCAAACCAGTCTCTAAAAAAAATGTCAACATGAAAATAAAAGCCCTCTATAATATTATTAGTGATTATGCTAGTAAGCATCTATTTGGCATAATTCTCCAGACTTTTATTAAATTAAAGTAATTCTCTCATCTTATTAGCATATAAACTTTAAACCCCACTTATGAAAATTCTTTTCACGTGTATTTTGAGATGGAAAACAGATGTGACTTTCATCTTCAGATGGTTTAAGTTTATATACATTGTTAAGATGTAAATTATGAGTGCATATGTGGATATTTGTTATATATTTAATAAATCCTGAAATGTCAAACTAGAGGGACAATTGGGATCACTACATGATGTTCTCAGCTCAGCCATTTGATCAGACCTTGTAGACCCACATTTTGGCTCATGGCTAGTGGAAAGAAATTTAAAGTAAATGCCAAGAGTTCTTCCACCCAAACTTAGTGAAATGATAACTGATTAATGAACTTCTACAAGCAGAAGATGCTTCACAGATGTCACAACATTATGAGTGTAATACACACGAGGGAGCCAGGGTCTCTCATAATTGGAAGCATCTAGGATGAGTAAGCAGTGGAACACAGGAGGTGGGAGGGCAAGAGCTGATAGGGTATGACAGACCAACTCTCCCCATAGACGGAGGTGGGCATGTCCACTGGCACAAAAGAAATAGAAGCTGAATCTTACAGTGAGTTACCAGAATAGCCTTGTTTGGGAACATATGAGAGAGATGCACAGAGACTTTTATAAATACTTATTTATGTTTGTTTGTTTTTCTGAGGCCTTCAGAGAAAACTGAGAGCCTGTTTTGATAAGGACAAAACCCAAGGAAACCAGGGGATTTTGTAATTCTCTCTCTAAAGTCTTGATCTAAGCAGCTATGGCAAACAAATGCCTTTAATTGCTTCTCTGTCATAGTACAAAAGGGGCTCACATTGATTAATAAAAAAAATTTTTGACACAACACAAATTAAAATGTGCCATGGATTTAAAGGAACTATAACCTGTAGGTGGAATATTCTGTCCTGTCAGCCGGCTCCCAAATAATCTCATGAAGACTTCTTATTAATTATAAAGGACTGGCCAGTAGCTTAGGCTTGTTCCTAACTAGCTCTTACAACTTAAATTAACACATATGTCTTATCTACATTCTCAGTACTTTCTTTCAGCATGGCAAATTCATCATCTCCTCTTCCTCTGGTAACTCTGCCCTTCCCCCACAACACTCTTCTTTTTTCCTGTTGGCAAGTCCCACCTTAACCTCTTCCTGTCTAGCTGTTCCATCAACTCTTTATTAAACCAATGAGAGCAACACATCTTTACCAAGTTGCTACCAAAAAAGATATTGTCAGAGCTTCTGAGAAGTAGCATTCCACTGAAGGAAGTATGCCAGTTACTAGATGTGGGGTATTGCAAATTTGGTTCAATGTTTAATTTCCATATCCTTTCATTTCTATAATTCCATGTATTTTTATTCGAGACTTAATTCATCCTTTGGTGTTTGGTGAGAGACTCTTTAGGACTCACATCTGGATTAATGCCCCTTGTTTATCTTCTCAGACATTTTATGCTTACCTAACTTCTATTACATTTATTTATGTGTATGTAAGCTAATAATCATGAGAAAAATACCAAACTGAAATGATTCAGAGTCCCTCATCCACATTTCCTGGACTCTACAGCTTCTTTGCTAGGAGCAAACTCATTAAAGTGAAGGAAAAAAACCTGTGCTGCTGGATGAGGAGGAGGTCTTGAACTCTGTGGGCTTCTGGAAGCATCCTATTCTTTTTCTTTTTCCCCCAACCTATACTTGTGCACCATGATCTGCCTTTGACAGCCCAACAGTGCTAATTACACACACCTCATGGGGTTATTTCTTACTCATAAGTTCAAGTGATCTTTGCCCTAAAAAGGGATCTTATTTTTACTATAATGTTCTGGAGACATTATATGCCCTTTGTTATTTCTGTCTTCCAAAACAGTTTACAACAGGACATGATTGGATAAGTAGTCCAAGACAGCACCACCTGCTTTTCAAGGCTAGTAAAAACCCCAGAGGCTTTTGGGAGAGAGTCTTTCTATGTAACATTCTTCCTCACCCCTAAGCAGCTGATGTCTAAAGCTAGCACCATGGGATGACACTTCCTTGTGGAAGTTATCTATAAATCCTAGGGTACATCCTCTCATCTCAGAGGATATCTGAAAAAAAATCAACATATTCCTCATCCTTTAATACCCTGGCATTTTGACTCCGTGATCTTCTCCAGGGCTCTTAACCTCAGCCCTACTTCGGGCTTATTTGTGAAATTGTTTGCTATTATGAGTGGCATCACAGGATCTATTACAGCCCTTGCTGATTGTTGCTAATGCGGGAAAACATTATGAAGTCTTGCAAGTGGATCTTAGAGCTGAGCATTCTTGCTAACTTCTCTTACCAGATCCATTGCCTTTTTTATAGATTCTACCATCTTCAAACACGAAGGCAAAGAGGAAAGGAAAAAGCAAGGAAGGAACAAAGTAAAAGGAGAGAAAGAAACTGTACTTTTCTCTGAAATAGAAGAAGATAAGCCCACAGTATTGACCAGCATACAGAAAGAGCCACAGAGGACTGAACCATGGTAGAGCATCTTCTAATAATCACTTGGTTGTTTTAATGGCACAGGTAGTTTCAGCTTTGCATTTCAGTCGTTAGTTTGTTCAGTTCTGCCCAATACATCCCTACAATTGCTTTTAGTTTTTTTATTCTTATGTGGATTCCTTTGAGATATATAATTAAAATGTTTTCTGGAATGTCAATGCTACCAAAGAGAGAAAGCATTTGTGACCCTTTACCTCTGCAAGCACAGCGGTAACCGGTGTTCTTCAGCAAGATTTTTTTTTTTTTTTTGAACAACTGTATTTAACATCTCAACATCCTCACCTGCATTCACAATGGAAAAAAAAATTAATGCACACATTAAATGAGAGTAAGGAGAGTGAATCTCTTGAGTGACTTCTCAAAACTGATCAACTCAGACTAACTATTGCTTCTGGATGATTCTGATTCATTGCTAAGAGATTAATTTCATCAAAATGCATAAGTCATCTTCTGAACAAACTGTACAAAATCAAACTATGTTCTCTCCGGGGGAAAAAACTTGGAAAAGATTTCTGCATAAACATGTGACTGTGGAAACTGAATATGACTCACAACTGTAGTGAGAAATCTAGGTGCATTTAGAGGCAAATTCATGAAAATAATTATTTTGGAAGGAGAGGCTGATGCTGGCAGACAGCTCAATGGGTAAAGAGCCCCTGTGTGGCTCACTGTCTAGTCAGTCTGGCCTAATCCCCAAGCCCTAGACTTAGGAAGATGACTGCCTTCTGTTTTTGAGACAGTACATGCTTGACCAATGAAACACACACACACACACACACACACACACACACACACACAGGTATAAGGAAGGAAAGACATATGGAAGGAAAGAAAAAAGGACAAACTCAGTTGGAATTAAAATGCATTCCTAGAAAGTCCAAACTTCAGTTAAGCCATAGGTAATTTTCCCCAAAATAGTGGAGTGGTACTTGGTAAAATTTAAGCAGAATGCGTTAAAGGCAACCAAACAGATTCCTACATAAGGCTTTTCATGAACTAAATGGAATTGACAGATAACTACACAACAGAAACACTGCAATTAAACCTTTTGAAGGGAACAGAATTCTCTGTGTCTAGGGGGAAGAGGGAAAGACCAGTTTGCACAAATGTAGTATCTTCACTGCCCACAGAAGAAAGAGGGGGCACACAACATGAAACAATGGTTTATCAAAAGGGGCTAACTTATGACAACACTCAGCTTTATGAAGGCAATTCTCAGGAGACAGATGGGGAAGAATGGAAATGTCTTCAAACCAACCAATAGAGTAGCAGCTTAATGTAAAGTTGTTTTTAAAGACAGCAGAGTGGTCAGTGGTATTGCCAATTCATTGGCGACTGTACATATGTCTAGATGACATTCTCTGTGTCGCAATTATATGAACCACTGTGAGCAACTAACAGTGAACTTATCTCCTCTTCCTCTTTTTGTATTTTTATTTATTTATTTTCATTCATTTACTTAAATCTATATGCATTGAGGCACATATGTATATAACAGGTGTTCAAGCCTGGAAAGGCTTTGTGTTTTAAAACAAGATGATAGGTAATCTAGGATTTTAAGCCATTGACAAACATATTCATCATCATGGGGTTTGTCTAAGACATACAACTTACTCTAATTTAACCACAGTGCCCTGAACTACTTCAGTCTAGACCAATTATTCTAACCCCCAAATTTGACTTTTAACTCTGCCAGATGCCATTTGACAGTGACTTCCCAGCACTGGAAATCTTGCCAAGTGCACATTGTGTTGTCTTATAATTATGGCTCTCCAGTACTCAATGTGGTATTATTAGCTCAAGCTGGAGCTCATGTACCATATGTAATTATGGAGCCCTCAACAGAGTGCTCAGGCCTGGGGGAGGGGTAGTTCTGCTGTTATTTTTAATCTACGTCTGTTGACAGTGTATGTAGTTATTAGCAGGACTGTAAATTTTGAAGAAGTTTGATACACAAACTGTACTTAAGAGTTCCTTTAGAGCATTCAGCATCACAGGGACATTGAGAGCCACCAGTCCAGCTGATGAGGACTGCATAGTAATAACAGTTTGATTTTTTTATGTTTTTCTTTTCTCTCGAGCGTGCCTGGTCAAAAATGACAAGGGGAAAGAGAGTGGAGAAATGTGAATGTTTAAAGAATTGCCCTGCTGGGATATTATAACTCATTACATTTTAGACTGCCTAAGGCTGAGTCATTATTTAGCAAATTACACCTCTTTGTCATTATTATTATTATATTTATTTATTTTACAGTTTCAAACACCCCAAGTTATAGGCATGGGTAAGCACCTGGAGATTCTGAAGGACTGGGACTCTCCTGTTGGGTTTCCTGAAATAAGTCCTAAAGGAACCAGGGTGGAGATAAAGACTGGAAATGTCCTTTCTAGCTAACTGTCACGTACATATCTTGGAGGGACACTTTCTTCTGTATACATCTTGCTCTCAGATTTAAACACATTACAGACTTAACTCAAAAAGATGTCACTTAATAGAAACATTCACCATCAAAAATTAAGGAATTGAATCTTTTAATAAAAAATGTTTTGAGGTTTACCATTTTACCTTCCCTTAGAGAAGAGGGTCAAGAACAGCCAGAGTTAATGCTTTTGTCTACATTATTTCACACTTGTGAAACTCTGTGAATGAGAACTCTCTTTAACTGTAGTAGCATGAATTTGATTTGTATTAAATGAGACTCAGAGCCAAGTATCAGGAGAAGGCTGAAATATCAGAGAGAGGAAGCACCACAGTCAATTCTCACCAAACTGTTTTGCAACTTCCTCAGCCTCACTCCTGGTTTCTTCTGCCTGTGCTTCTGTCAGTCACTTGTTTCTGATGGGTTTCTACAAGCCCTTATATACTCTGTCCCATCCAGGTTAGGATTAAAGGCATGTAGCCTTGAACTCACAGAAACAGAGGAAGTTCTGTCTCTGGAGTTGTGGGATCAAGGGTGGAGGTAACCACTCCCAGCTTTCCCTGTCTTGGGATCAAAGGTGTGTGTGACTGACTCAGCTGTTTATCTTTGTATTCAAGGTTTAAGAATTTCCTGAGCTGTCTGCCGAGGATTTGGTTGGGTGCTCTCTCCCCAATATTCAGGTTTTATTAAATATGTAACATATCCACACACATCTTGCTGTAACCACCACTCTGACAATATGCACCATCTTTAAATTGCCTTGATTTATGACTTCCTTGTTCTGCTACTGTAAATCTTCATAAAACTATTTTATGCTGGGAACATGGAATCTGGGGCAACGTAACTTCATGTTTCCCATCGCATGGTCACTCAAATTTGGCTCCAGAATAAATAAACTATCTCTTACTCTCTTTGAGGTTGAGAGCTGTGGGGTTTGGTTTTGCTTCATTTTGCTTTCTTGCATCAGCAACAGGAGTATCTGAAATTCCACTTATGTCCAAGTGGGACTCTGGTCAACATAAATTATAAGAGCAGGAAGAGGAACATAGCTGTGTCCACTTCCTGTTTCCTGACACTGCCTCTGAGCTCCTGCCCCCGCCCCCACCCCAAGCCATAGCTGGTAAGTTTCACTGGAAACTCTGAAGCTCATCTATGGTATTTTGGTACAAACCAGTGATCCAGAAGAAGAATTTTCCAGGGCAATAGACAATTTGAGAATCATTTCATCTTTTCATATTCAGACTCTCTTCCTTGTTCTTTCCTTATGCTAACTCAAGGAAAACGTGTATGTGTGTGTGTGTGTGTGTGTGTGTGTGTGTGTGTGTGTGTGTGTGCTGTATAAGGTAATAAGAGGAAGCCAAGGTCATACTATCAAATGGGCGTGTCACATGCAGAGAAAGTTGCTTATAATAGTTTATTTTGCTAACAAAGCTTGGAGAAGCGTGAATGCAGTAGATTTCAAAAGCCACATGTCACTTTTATTTTGTCTGTATTAATGGGCACTTTGGTGGCTGGTGCTGGCCGAGGTGGTTGTCCTCTGATACGATCGATCACCTGTTAGGGTTCTAGCCGGAAGTTATTGGTGCCTGGCTCTTGCCTGGAGCCTGCCTTGATGATGTCCCTGTTGCTAGTTTGAGTAATGAGGAGGCTAGAGAGAAACCACATGAATTTAACAATGCGAATTCAGGACTTGCAACCGTAGTATAATTCATGCTGACAAATAAAAGTTATTCATCTGCCTGGATGACCTTAGAAGTAATTTACTGGGGGAGCGTCGATTCTAAGTACCAATGGCAGTGCATTAGTACCATGCAGAAAGGATCCAGTTGAAGGCAGTAAAGTTTGAATGTGACCGTACACTCTGAGCTTTTAGAGGCCAGACGACATTAAACCACTTGCATTTTGCAGACACATTCTTTCCAAGGAGCTATTCCATGGTTCATTTAGCATGCCAGGGTAGCAGAAACCCTTTGCTGGATAGAGGAGAAGAATAACTTAAGCTATTGTTTTATTCTTGCTGAGGAATAAAGATGCTGCTGTATTAATGAGTTAGCAATGAGGAGCTGAAATCCACATTGCCCCCTCACTGAAACAAAAAGCAATTTCCTCTTCAGAGGATGATAAAGAATGGCAGCTTTACCAGATAAGGGGAATCTGAATCCTTTAACTAGAGTGAAGAGGTAATGACCTCTGAATTTCGTCAACGATCTATATTCCCTAAATAGCACAGAGCTGCTTCCTATAGAGAGAAATGTTTACTGGGTGGAAATTTTATTACCTGGATATTGCATCTGAGGGCACCAAGGGCATCCTTTGTAGACAATGGTCCTCCTGCTCAAGTTTGGTCAGTATCCTTTTCCTAATAAATGCAATCAAACAAAGTTTTTGGAGTACTGTTCGATTTTTTAAAAATGGGATTGATATCTTAGACTTTTTAAAAAGTATCAGTTAGAGCATTTCATTCAGGGTATCAGTTTGACCCAGCAACAGTAAAGGCCCATGAAGGAAAAACTAGTTCTTTCTGGCAGAGAGGATGAAAAGGATTTCCCTGGCCTTGGTAAAAACATTCCAAACTCCCCCCAAATAGATAAATTAATCCAGAAATTCACTCAGTTATGACAAGTTCCTGGCCCAGTGACCAGCCCTTAAGAAGAGAGGCTGACTCCGAGGCTCATTTTAAGGCAGTGGTTCTCAACCTTCCTATTGCTGAGACCCCTAATACAGTTCCTCCTGCTATGGTGACCCCAGCCATAAAATTATTTTTGGTACTACTTTGTAGCTGTAATTATACTGTTGTTACGAATCGTAATATAAATATTCATCTATATTTGTTGATGGTATGGGGGTCATGACCCACAAGTTGAGAACCAAATTTAAAAAAAAAAAGTCAAAGAGACAGGTGTAATAATTATTTGTTTAATGAGATGCTTTCCTTCCAGAATTCCTGCCCGTAGCACCGGGGCTCTCGACAGTGTAGCCATGCGGCTTTGGAATTCAGGCTGGTGCTCTGAATTACTTTTCCTCTATGTCTTGTCTGAGCAAGCTTTGTTCCCCTAACACCTTGGCGCTTCTTTCTTTCTCTAAAGCTCCCTCTGGGCCATGTGCTGCCAGGTGGCTGGCCTCTTTGCCAGCTTAATTCAAGCCGAATGCCCCCCTGCCCCATTTCCCTTCTCCACCCCCTCCTCCCGCTTCTGCTGAGGTCCCGCTTTACTTGCCTTGGGATTTTTCTTCTTTTAGACTCTAATAAACAGACTTCTTTGAATAAACTTTGGCTTTGATAGACTTTCCAGCTTTTCCACTTTTTAATTCTTTGACTGGTGGAGGAAGCAGCCCTCTCTCACATGCCTAGATGACATCAACGTCTTCAGAATACATGGTCCTTTGTTACCCTCTCCTAAACCCATTTAAAATGAACTCATCGTCCGAAAGATCAGGGTTGCCCAGAGAAGGAAAGAAATTCCATTTAGGGCTCAGCCTTTAGATATAGTTGCTTCTGTTTGGAGACAGGGCTTTTCCAGGTAGCCTAAACAGGATCCTGCCTCAGCCTCTGGAGAGAAGAGATTACAGGGGTGTAACCTAAATCCTGGAATAAGACTCTTAAACTTTCCTCCAGACGTGGGTACTGTGTTCACTATCATCTCAAAAGCCTGCTAGCTCTTCAGGATCCCGAATACTGATGGAAACAAGACGTTTGAAGAAAGAATTGAGACACAAGATTTAGAGTTGCTCCACTGCTGCTGCCTTTGCCCACCTGCAAACAAGCTTCATCAGCTGGTTTTTTTCCCCTTAGCATTAGTGTTGTGGAATATCACTTTAACTATGTAAAGATGTGTTACATTTGTTTATGTTGTAAAGGTGTGCTGCATTTGTTTATGCGGCACTTGTGTAACTATGTAAAGATGTGTTACATTGGTTGATGTTGCGTTTGTTTAACTACATAAAGATGTGCTACATTTGTTTGCTTATGATACATTTGTTTACCTAGGTAAAGACTATTTGTTTCTGCTGCATTTGTTTAATTAAGCACCTCATCGATCTAATAAAAAGCCAAAGTCGGATTGCTAGGCAGGAGAGGGAGAGGCAGGGCTGGCCTGCGGAGTAAATCAGGAGGAGTGAGCAATCTAGGCTTGAGAGAGGAAACACAGACCAGGGAGAGAGAGACACACTTGGGGCCAGGCAGCCATCAGCCAGCCAGACATGGAGGAAAGAAAGGTAAAAAGCCCGAGGCAAATGCAGAGAACTAGGTTACATTAAGTTATAAGAGCCAGCTAGGCCAAATGTTCATAACTAATAAGTCTCTGTGTCATGACTTGGGGGCTGGCACTTGGAGAAAGCCCGATACACACTTGTTTAAGTTACTAGAGAGCTAGGATGATTTACTCTCTAGTTTCACTTTTGTTAAATTGTGGGAGCATATTTTTCTCAGTGATATATATCTTGTCCTGCTGAGGGGAAGAGAGATTAGTTAAGATAAAATTAATATTTCATAGGTTTTAGAAAAATTAGAACTGAATTCACAGGATACTGGAATTCTTATTCACTTAATAAAAGATTTCTGGTATTCCTATAGCTGCCTGACTTGTTAGTGTGTAAAGCCTCAATGTGCCACACCTAACTAAGATCCATAGTGATGGCAGGAACTTGATAATATTGATTTCCTTGAGCTAAATGTGCCCAAGGATGCTTCATTGTGACCTTAAGACATATGATGCCACTCTCCTTCTGGCACAGGGGAAGTTTTCTAGATGCAAACAGGAAGAAGAATTTCCTTCTCATTCCATATAGAGAATCCAAATAGAGAAAAGAGGTCGGAGAAGATGATCTCCTTTTGAATTTTTGGAATGGAACTAGAGAAATAATATGCATACAGTGGGCTGGCAAGGTGGCTCAGTGGGTAGAGGTGTTTGCCTCACAAGCTTAGTAGTGTAGCAGTCTGGGTTTGACCTCCCAGAACCCATATAAAGATAGGAGAAAACTGATTCAAAAGGAGCCCTCTTACCACTCAAAGGCACACAAACACCCAACCCCCAGCTGCCCTCCCACACCCTTGAGATAATCGTAAATAATGTTTTTAATGTGTTAGTGACAGGGGTATTGTTTGGTCCCAGAACCAGAGTCTGGATCCAGAACAAGCTTTTGCCAAGGCTATGATAGAAAAGCCTCCTCCAGCGTGGCTCTACGGTGCCTCAGAAACTGATACTGTTCTGCTTCAAATAAAACAATAAAGCAAGGAGTTACTCTGGTACTTTGGCCCTTACAGAGCAATATAAAGATTAAGAATATGGTCTTTAGAAACAGACAATAACGGTTAAATTTCTGTGCCTTTATTATGATGTAGAGCCAAAAAAGGTTCAGATTAGGTCCTGGCTCTGTTACTACAAGAAAATAAGTATCTGCTGTTTAAACCTTACACTGTGTAGATACACCTTAAGGTCATTTTGCAAATAACTCCACCCACACATGCAATGGGTGATCCTGAGCTAGAAAAAGAACATTAGTGTGACAATTGGTAAAATTTGAATAAGGGCTATAAATTAATTAATAGTAATACAGCAACAATAATTTTCTAGTTTGGGTCATTGTATTATGACTATGGAAAATGTAACTATTTAGAAAATTTTGAGAGCCTCAGAACATTTAAATTCGGGTCACTTCCCACTTGATTTTGATATTTTGTTGATTATTTTGTCTTTTAAAAACCTTGCAATTTAGACAATATTATTTTCAAAAAACAATATTTGTTTGGAATTGCTACATTATTTTTTAGTTTCTTGACTTGCAATTCTTTCTTTGCGCTTGAAGTTTTCTTCTGATTCTAAGAATATCCATTAAAAATTCGTTCCGTGAGACGCCACACGTTTTGATCACACAACATTCTGAGACAAGTTGGAGCAGAGTTGGAAGTGTCCTCTCTGCTGGCTGACTTTCCCGGCAGCAGGAGGTGCTATGAAGGCCACTGTGGAGGAGAAATGTCCCTGAAGGTCTTAGCCTGCTGTGAACCCTCTTGTCTATAGTACTGACCTGCCAGGCAAGATATACCCACTGGTACATGATTGTTATGGGGTCACCAACTGCTTTATAATTGGATTTGAGGGCCACTCCATAGGAGGAAACCCACAGTATACTGTGTTGATATTGCACACCTGATCAAAGCTTGTGCCGGGGGTGGGGGTGGGGTGGAGAGGGCATGGTGGGGGGGGTCGGGGAGGTGGAGGGGGTCATAGGGAACCTGTTATTGTTGTTTTGCTAAAAGGGCATAGTGTCAAACTGTCTTCTAATTATTTACGATTGTATTAATGCACACAGATTACTGTTGCTCTTAGCATTGTTCAGAGAAATTCTGTTTGCAATAGACGTATTTCAAACCTGGGACAAACAGCTGAGGTATCTATGTGGCATATCAAAGCAGACCTGGCCTCCAGGTTCTCCCAGCATCCCTCAGTCCCTGCCTGCTAACATCCCCCCCCCATCTGAACTCTCCAGCCCTGGGGCTGGGCTGCCCTTCCCCCAGAGGCTCTTCTCTATATAATCCGGCCGTTTTGATCACTCACTCCTTTTTGTCCCTTTGGTTTCCCAGCTGCTGCTCTTGGTTCTCCTCTCCCCTGCCCCCTTCTCCTCACAAGGCCCAGCTCAGCCTGGTCATATCCACTTTGGACTCTACCAGATAGCCTGCCTTTGACTATGCTCTCCATCCTATGGTTACCCAGATCACAGGGACCTCTCAAAGACCACCAAGGAGTCGGAATTCTTATGTAAAGCAAGGGGCGAGGGGATTTCTAAGGCTTAGGACCCCTGATTCACTGATATTTGTCTAGGGGTGTCTTGGCAAAAGGAGATAGGTGTGTGCTGGGCTAAGGGACACCTGATGGTATCTATAATGTTTGGAATGTCAGTCACTTTCCCTTAGATGCTGGCCTGTTCCTGAGTGGTGTCAGCTTATGGCTTTTCCTGGAACCAGATGCTACCAGTAGACTCGTTGGTTGGTTTTTAATAGACCTGTCATGGCAGCTGTGTGGTCAAGCTGTTCTGGACACCACAATATCTATAATAAACTTTCTCTTCCATCATACCTAGGAGCACTCATGTTCTTTCCTTTCTATTTCTTTATTATTATTATTATTGTTCACTTATAACTAGTCAAATTGCTGAGAATAATATTAATGTAATATTATTAAATGCTTGGCCTGTAATCACATATTCTAAAGCTCAGAAAATATCATGTAGGAGGAAATGGAAAAGATGTAAGAGCCAAGGATAGGGAGAGGTGCCTGGAGCTGTGTACATGACACAGTAACTACTCGTGAACTCACAGTGGCCATGGTTACCTGCACTTGACTTGAAAAAGATGGTACCTGTCAACATTCTATCTTGGGTGAGTGGGAGCCATGAGGACCCATCCCTTTTCGAAGAGTGACAGGTAGTTAATGGTGCTGGAGGAGGGGAGTCATTTTTTTCAGTACAGTGACTATTGGCATGCTGCCATGTATCTGCAAATAACCCCTCATTCATGCTCATGCAAGTAACTAATTAAATTCAGGGGATCACAAAAAAACAAAAGGACCCAGGAGATGGCTCAATAGTTAAGAACACTTGTTGGGCTGGGCGTGGTGGTGCATGTCTTTAATCCCAGCACTCAGAGGCAGAGGCAGAGGCAAACTGATCTGTTAGTTTGAAGCCAGTCTGGTCTATAGAGTGAGTTCCAAGGCAGCCAAGGCTACATGGTGAGACACTATCTCAAACAAAACCAAACAAGAGAATACTTGTTGCTCATGCAGAGGACCTGGGTCCAGTTCACATCACCTACATGTTGGCCCAGAATAGCTTATGTTCCAATTCCAGGGAATTTGACCTCTTTCTTCTGCCTTGGTGGATGCCAGGGACACATGTGGTTCATAGATCTACATGCAGGCAAAACACATTCCAGACAGACATGGTGGCACAGGCCTTTGATCCCAAGCAGAAGCAGGCAGATCTCTGCAGGTTTGAGGCCAGCCTGGTCTACAAAGGGAGTTCCAGGATAGCCAGGACTGTTACATACACACACAAAACAGTTTGACTCTTGGAAAAAAAAAAAAAAAAAAAGAAAGAAAGAAAGAAATGACCAATTATGTACATGTATAAAATTTTCAAAGGTAAAAATGTAAATTAATTTTCAAAATCTTTTAGTGTAGGCTACTCTCACCTAACTTTTTTTTTAAGATTTATTTATTATGCATACAGTATAAAAAGAGGGTACCAGATGTCATCATAGATGGTTATGAGCCACCATGTGGATGCTGGGAATCCAACTCAGGTCCTCAGGAAGAACAGTCAGTGCTCTTAACCTCTGAGCCATCTCTCCAGCCCCTCATCTAATTCTTACCTCCATCATTATTTCATTCTTAGTAGAGAAAGTTAGTTTTTTGGGTGCACATTTCTAGGCTAGTAGTTACTTTCTTTCAACAATAAGAAATAATTATTATTCTGCAGGGTGTGAAGCTGCACATCTTTAATCCCAGCACTGGGGAGGTAGAGGCAGGTAAATCTTCATGAGTTTGAAGCCAGCCTGGTCTACAAAGTGAGTTTCAGGAAAGTCAGGGCTGTTACACAGAGAAACCCTGTCTTGAAATATATATATAAATTCTACTGGATCCTGGTTTTGCTTCTCCTGTTGAGAAGTCTGTTTTGTACTCATTGTCATTTCTTTGAAGTTATCTTTTGCTCTCTTGGTGCTTTTAAAATCGATCCTTGCTGTCCTACAGTTGAATCACACATTAACTCTTGACTGTCTCTTTGGATCCCACTGCACCTTCTGTAACTCTGCTGTAGTTTGGACTTTGGCCCCCTCTTTTGCTTTCTGGCCAGGAGATGAGTAGTTTTACACCACAGGTTCCTGTGATTAAGTGCGGCTGCTTCACCACTGTCCCAAAGCAGTAGAACCAACTGATGATGAACTAGAGCCTCCAAAACTATGGGTCAAGATAAATTTTTTTTTATAAGGTTTTCTTTTTTAAAAAAAAAAAAACAAAAAACAAAAAAACAACTTTATTTATTTATCTTCGTGTTTGCCTGGAACTGGAACTACAGACAGTTGTGAGCTGCCATGTGGGTGCTGGGAATCGAACCCGGGTCCTCTGGAAGAGCAGGCGGTGCTCTTAACCGCTGAGCCATCTCTCCAGCCCCTTTTATAAGGTTTTCATCTCAAGTATTTCTTATACTTGAGAAGACATGTTAACAATGGCCGATCCTATCTTTCATTATCTGAAAACTAATTTAGTTATTATCTTTTAAAAAATGATCTTATATTCTCTTTATTTTTATTGTGGTCATAGCTGGAAGGAGATTGTCCCCCATAGGGTCACTTGGTCCTCAGTTAGGGGCATTGTTTGGGGAGGTCCAGGAGAAACAGCTTTGCTGGAGGAAGTACGTCACTGGGTTCAGCTTTGAGAGCCTAAGGCTTCACCTTACATCCAGTTTGCTCTCTCTGCTTGTGCTTGCTCCTGAAGATGTGAGCCCCCAATTCTGCTCCTGCTGCCGTGCCCGCCCCATGCTGCCATGCTCATTGAGTGCTGCCATGCCCGCCCCATGCTGCCATGCCTGCCCCATGATGCCATGCCCATTGAGTGCTGCCATGCCCGCCCCATGCTGCCATGCCCATTGAGTGCTGCCATGCCCGCCCCATGCTGCCATGCCTGCCGGTTGCCATGCTGCTCTGCCATAATAGACTCTGCTCCTTTTGGAATTATAAGGAAAAAGAAAACATTCCTTCTATAAGTTGCCTTGGTCATGGTGTTTTGTGACAGCGTGGAGAAGCAGACAATACAGTTGCCTATACTTTCAATTCAAAGTCATTCTGGGGGGCTGGAGAGATGGCTCAGTGGTTAAGAGCGCCCTCTGCTCTTCCAGAGGACCTGGGTTCGATTCCCAGCACCCACATGGCAGCTGACAAATGTCTATAGTTCCAGTTTAAAGTTTAAAAAAAAAAAAACAACAAAGTCATTCTGTATTCAAATGTCTATTTTCTTCTTTTTAATTTTTTAAGTTACATTGTTCA
This sequence comes from Sigmodon hispidus, assembly GCA_004025045.1. Lineage (NCBI taxonomy): Eukaryota > Metazoa > Chordata > Mammalia > Rodentia > Cricetidae > Sigmodon > Sigmodon hispidus. The sequence continues at coordinate 97,041 of PVIH01000808.1, forward strand.
GATCTCTCTTTCAGTCCACTAAATTTAATTTCTTCCCTGCATAATCTTCTTCTACTATTTATTTTCTTTCTTCTACCTTTGAGATAGGTGTAACTTTGCCTTCCTTGGAACTCATGTAGATCAAGCTGGCCTTACACTAATAGAGTTCTACCTGGCCCTACCTCCTTAATGCCAGGCTCTGCATAATCTTCAAATTTAGCCCATGCATTGAGTTTGTTATTTGCAACACTGTTTATTTAATTTTTTATTTACATGTTTTATTTATAGTTTTTTATGTTCTTTGTCTACTATTCAGTAGCGGTGGCCCTAAGGTTTAATGTATGGATAGCTTGTGTGGACTTGTTCACAGTCTTGTATCTGACCCGACACTACTCAAGTTCCCTTCTGTTTGACCCGAGAGTTTGAGCTCACTGCTCCTATATTGCTGGTCATCCAGAGTTGTTCACTTCAGTACTAATAATGGCATTGTTTCCCAGATACATGGCTTTTCTCTCCAAGCTGAGTTGGCTGATCATATTGCACATGATACCTGCCCACAGTTCCAATTTTAAACACCCAGTAAGACCTATTTTTTTGGTGTAATTATTTCATAGATGAACATTTCCTTAGAAAATTGAGTTCCTGGGGCTGTGAGATTGCTCGGTTGCAAAGCATTGCCCAGACTAGTTGGGGTTCCTAGCAGCCATGTAAAAAGCAGAATGGGTATACCATCCCATAATATAATTCCAGCAGATGAGAAAAAGAGACAGAGAACCTCTGGAACAAGCTGACCAACCAGACTAGCCAAAACTCGTGTGCTCCAGGTTCAGACAAAGTCCTTGCTTCAGTATGGAGGGTGATCAAGGAATGATACCCACGTATACGCAAGTGCATCCATACACACAAGAACATAAATATGCACATGTACAACACACCACAATTACAGATGCAAGGGGAAAAAAGAGAATTGAGTTTCTTCATCTTCTGCAAGGCATTTATTTCTACTCACCTTATATTATAGGATTAGTTGTTTATTGTTTTATGATCATTTTCCCTTAGAAGAATATTAACTTCCTGAGAACAATGACTAAGTTTGCCCCTGTATCTTCAGTGACTGGATAAAAAATACCAAACAAACTATAGCCTGGAACTTTATAACTATTTCTTGGCTATTAAAATAAATGAACTTCATACCTATGCTCATTGGCATTATATTACAATAAATCTCCAGTTATAAACTTGAATCTGACAGTTTCTTCCCTTGAAGTACTTGGTAGGTGGGCTGTGCCAACAGGACAGAAAGGTAACTAAGGACATGCTCTGGAATGTGATGCTCACTCCAACTCAATCATCAGTGCCATAGTGGCAAGACGCTAGGCCTTCTGGGAGGAGACTAGCATGAGAACAGAGGCTTCAGGACTGGACACTGTTCCCCTATAAAGAAAACCTGAGGGAGGACCAGGACAGTAGCTGAGAGTAGAGTGGTTGCCTAACACACGCAAGGTCCTAGCTTAGAGTCCCAGCACAAAAAATTTAAAAAAATATTTTAATGTCCTATTTGGCCTTTCCATTATATAAAGGCACGTAAGACATCACTATTTACAAAAACTTGCAGTGATTTATAAGGCACCAAACCTGCATATTCCTTGATTTGGGGCATCTTGACCTTCAGAAATATAAACAATAACTTTCTATTATTGATAAACAATACTGATTATTATAGACTCCCAAACAGAATAAGAAAGTATTATAGTCACGCAAATAAACAACATACTAACAGGATATGCACAGCAATCATATTCATATACTTCACTGTGTGAGTCATCATACAGGACAGTTGTTCACAGAGGAATCACTGTGACCAACGTGAAGTTTTAGAAAAGTACCAGTGGAACAGGTGGGTAGCCGAGGAAATGAGACTGAAGACAGAGAGGTGGGATAGCTATGCAGAGGATGTCACAGACTTGTAGCTCTAGCATGTAAAAGGCCGAGACAATGCCTGCAGGTTCAGGCAGTCTTGAGTTCCAAGCACGTCTGAACTACATAGCAAGGCTCTATCTCAAAAAGAAGGAGGAGGAGGAGGAAGAGGAGGAGGAGGATGTGGGGGGAAGGATGTGGGGGTGGGGGTGGGGAGTAGAGGCAGCAGTTTACTGTAGTTGAGGCTTCAGCTATTTAAAAGCCAGCCTTTCTCCATGTGCAATAAGCTGGGTACCTTCCTAGACATGCCTGTGAGTAATATGATTAAGGTCCTTCTGTCACAGAACTTACAGTGTCTGACTAAAATGAAATGCAGCACCAGGTGTTGGAGACAGGACAATGTCAGCGACTGCCCCGAGAAGGCCCGTGAGCAAAGGCCTTCGGAAAGGAGCGAGACACAGGAACATATATGTAGAGAAGATGGCAGGGAAATCTGCTTCATGCTTTCTCTGGTCATAATGTGGATCAGTGTGTCCGGCAGCGGGTGGAAGAGTGATCAGTCTGGAGGAGCCCCAGGGTCCTCATAGTCATCATCACAGGCTACAGAAGCCACTTTGGGGTTGGACACAAGGACAGGGTGCGGGGGCAATGTTAACTGAAGTTTCAAAAATTCATCTGTTTGGCTGAGGCTTTCAAACATATTCAACAACTGCTGACAAAAATAAAGTAAAATTAACAAAGGTGGTATAAACTGTTAGTTTAGGCAGATTTTAAAAAGGCTTCTCTCGGGCAGAAGAAAGTATCTGCTCTGTCCTGGCTCTCTGAACTGTAAATTCTTTCACAGTTTGCTCATCTTCAAATCCCCAGGGGAACCATGTGCCTGGCACAAGGAAGAGATGAGATGCACATTCCAAAAATGCTTGAGTTAACAAATGGCCCCTGAGAACAGGGTGTTGTGGCATGAAGACAGGTGGAGCCCTGAGAGTTTAAGGCCAGCCTGGTCTACAGAAGTGAGTTCCAGGACAGCCAGGGTCACATACAGAGATCTGGTCTCAAAAAGGCAAAACCCAAACCAAACCAAACAGATGGCCACCAAGGTTCTATTTATAGATGGGGTCAGCGCCGAAGCGCACTCTAAAAGGATAATGGTCAATTGTGATCTCTGACAAAATGGAAATCAGTGACATTGGGATGTTTCATAGTCACAAATCACAGCTACATTAGAGTCACAAAGATTCTAAAACATCATTTATTTGTTTACTCAATGCCTTCTGCCACATCAAAGTCTGGGTAATTCTGTGTTTTCAATCTAACACATATCTGTCATCACTGTTAGAACTTAATCAGAGAGACATGCACTGTGCTTTTTTTCTGTCAGTAATGTTATCAACACAAACAACATAAACAGGGTAATGTGTCAACAAGTTTCTGTTGCATTGAGAATTACCAATAGAATTTCTATTTGTATAAGGCAAACTCTTTATCTCAGCAACACACATGCACACAGACATACCACACACATTCACACACACACACACACACACAGAGTTACAATTTCTACAAATGAAATTATAGCATTATGGTTAAGATAGGCTTTCAAGAGCTGGGAGAATGGCTTAATGAACACACCCAGATGTGTGTTTCCATGGTCCCAGCATGTTGAAAATGAAGATTAACTGTCACATCCTAACATATCTATCTCAGTCCCAGCTGTGTGTGATGAGACCCCAGGTGCCTTATTTCAGCCTCGAGAGCCATAGCTGTCTCTATGGTGTTCTATTTCTACACTCCTCATGGTTTCTTTTTATTATATTTTTCCTATCAAGCTATCCTGCAATTTTTCTGCCATTATTGGACTCAGACTAATACAATGTGAAATATGAGTATCTATAAATATAACAGAACACAAATTTCCCAGTTGATTAGAAACATATTAGTGGCTGTTATCAATTTAAAAATAATTTTAAATTAGTTATTCAAGGAAACTTAAAATGTCCCGAGACACTCACTTATAGCCACTCACTGTGGTGGTTTGCATGAGAATATCCCCTGTAGGCTTACAGATTTGGAAGCTGGTCTCCAGTTGGAGACACTAGTAGAGTGGACAATTGGGGAGGTTTAGGAACTGTGGTCTTGTTGGAGAAAGTATGTCACTGGAGCCAGACGTTGAAAGTTTAAAGACTCATGCTGTCTTAGTCTTCAGTTGCTGTGAAGAGACACAATGACCATAACAACACTTGTAAAAGAAAGCATTGAGTTGGAGCTTCCTTACAGCTTCAGAGGGTTTGTCCATTATCATCATGGCGGCATGTAGGTAGACATGATAGCTGAGAGTTCTACATCTGGATCTAAAGGCAGCTGGAAGAGTGAGCCATTGAGCCTGGTTTGGGCATCTAAACCCGGAAGCCCAGCCTAGTGACAGACTTCCTCCCAAGGCCACACCTCCTCATCCCTCTCAAGCAGCACCACTCCCTAATGACCAAGCATTCAAATGCGTGAGCCTATGAGACACATTCCTGTTCAAACCACCACATGTGACATTTCTAGTTGTTTTCTGTGCTTCATGTTTGTGGTTGAAGAGGCGAGTTCTCTCTGCTTCCAATTCCAGCCACCTCACCTGTCTGCTGTCATGCTTCCCTGTCATGATAGGGGTGGACTCTTTTCCCTCAGGAAGCTGAAACCCAAATAAACCCTCTCTTCTATAAGTTTCCTAAGTGTCTTATCACAGCAACAGAAAATTAACTAAGACATCCACACATGAAAGAAACCCATCAGAGCATTTCCCAAATGTAACACCAATCCTAAAAGTTTGTTACTAAAGCTCATACAAGTGAAAGAAAAGTTTTATAAAACACAGTAAATCAATGCTTATTCATGCAGGAGGAAAGATCAAACTATCTTTTCATCCTCCTAAGTTAGAAAATATTCTGAAATTATGTGAAAAAGTAACTTAAAGGGAAATAAAATAATAATAATAATAATGGGATAATAATAATAATAATAATAATGAAGGTAAGGGAGTGAAATATGGTTTGAATGAGAAAGGGCCCCTAAAGATGCTTATGTTTGAATACATTGTCCCCAGCTGGTGGAACTGTTTGGGAAGGGTTAGGAATAGGTGTGGCCTTATTCAAGGAGGCGTGTTCCTATCCCTGGAGGTGTGCTCTGAAGTTTCAAAAGACTCCTGCTTTTCCCGGTGTGCTCTCTGCCTCCTGCTTGCAGTTTGAGGTATGAGCTATTCCAGTTTCCAGGCCTTTTTTCTGCCATCATGGACTCTTAACCTTTTGGAACTATAAACCCAACTAAATGCTTCTTCTATTTAAAAACAAAAAAGTAAGAGGGGGCTGGAGATGGTCTAGTGGTTAAGAATACTGACTATTTTCCCAGAGAATCTGAGTTCAATTCCTATCACCTATATGGGGGCTTACAGCCACCTGTAACTCCAGACCCAGGGAATCTGATACCATCTCCTGACCTCCCTGGGCATTTTATGTATGTGGTACACAGATGTTCATGTAGGCAACACACACACATACTTAAGAGAAGTAATAAAAAAGAACAAAATCTGAAGGCAAGAAAGAGTGATGGAATTGCCAAGCAATTAAATATTATGATAGAGTTTGGATTGCATGCTTTGGGGAGTTGTAATCTCTTCAACCTTTATAATGTGTTGATATTTCTCTTCTCATGCATAGACAGTTACTTGAACATTAACATTTTATTTAACTTTATGCATTTTATTTCTTTAAGAGATCTGTCAATGGTATAACATTATCTTGAACCTAGGTCTGACCCCGATCTTTTCTGTACTCAGGCTATACCAGTGAAGCTGATCTGAACCAGTTTTTAACAGAGAATGCCAACCCCTTCCTATCAGGGACTGCTCTGAAAAGGCAGTTCATGCCTCTGGATGGAGATGAAGGGAAATTCTGTTGGTCTCAGTGAATTTTAATTCTCAAACGCTAAGATCTTAATGACTTCTATGCAAGAATGTTCTGCAAGATGTCCTCAACAGACATACAACTCCAGAAGCTGGGGCAATTCAGTGTCAGCAGGGTGGCAAACACTGGGATGAAAGTCTATGCTTAGATTGTATGTACCAATTGAGATGTGTTAGGATGGCCTACAGCCACCCACCAGCTACCAAAAGACCAAAAGAATGCTTTAAAACACCCGCCATACACATAGCCCCAATGACACCCTGGAAAGTTACCAGATAATGCCATCACAAGTGGGACATGGTGGCACATATTTGTAATCCATTACTTGGGAGGCTGAGGTAAGAATCTAAGGTCTTACAAGGAAACACATACTATGAACATATCTCAAAGCCCAAGAACCTATTTCAAGGTTGGGTATGGTGGAGGGTGCCTTTAATTCCAACACTGGAAAGGTAGAGGCAGATGGATCTATGTGAGTTTTAGGCCTGCTTTGTCTACGCAGTGAGTTCCAGGCCAGCCAGGGATACATAGTAAGATACTGTCATTAAATAATAATAAAAAATATACTTATCTCAAAAACAAAGCCAAACAAAAAGAGTCATCATCAGCTGACCCAAGGCTTTTATTTACATTATGAGGTAGAATTTATTTTTAAATAGCTGCAATTACATATTCCTCTTCTTTCAGTTACAGGAAGAAGGAAGAAATTGGAAAGCAGCTATAGATGAGAGACTTTTTTCTTAATCTTTTCTTTAAGTACATTGGTGTTTTGCTATGGGTGTTGGGCCCCCTAGATTGGGAATTACAGTTATGATCTGCCATGTGGGTGCTGGGAATTGAACCCTTGTCCTCTGGAACAACAGGCAGTGCTCTTAACCACTGAGCCATCTCTCCATCCTGAGAAGAGACAGTAGAGGGAAACAATTTCCACTTCTAAGTTCTGCCTGAAGCTTGGGTAGAGAAGCTGGTTAACGGACAGAGCAACATTTTAATAAGAGAAATATACACGTATGGATGTATTCAGAGTCAAGAGAAATAGCCTTATATATGCACAGAGAAAAGGAAGTCCATCAGGAAACGCCTACTGCCAACTCTCCGGGAAACATGAGATGGAAAATTACCAGCTTGCCATGAGCTTCTCTGACTCAAAGATGTGGCTTTCCTGGGTCCTTTGATATTTATAACTGTATGTGTGGTGATATTTTAGGAGGCCTCATTATTCTTCATTGCCGCTCATATTTCCACATTTGGCAGCATTTTCTTTTGGAAAAGTGCAATGTTTTGTATCTTAGACCATTTTGAAAGAAAAGACATATGGAAACATTTGTCTCTCTTTCTCCCTCCCCATCACCTCTTTGTTTTTTTTGGGACAGGGTTTCTCTGTGTAGCCCTGGCTGTCCTAGAATTCATTCTCTAGATCAGGATGTTCTGGAACTCCCTCTGTAGACCAGGCTGGCCTCGAACTCACAGAGATCTGCTAGTCTGGGATTCCCTAGTGCTGGGATTAAAGGCGTGTGCCACCACTGCCTGGCTACATTTGTCTGTTTTATGTTTAAGGATTTAGAAAAGTATTTAGTATTTAGAGAGAGATTGTGTGTGTGTGTGCGCGCGCACGCACGCACGCGCGCGTACGTGCATGAGTTCAGATTATAACTCTGCTTAGTAATTTTCCCCCTCCCTTTTACATGGGTTCCAGAGATCAGATTCAGGTCTCAGAGCTGCTGAGCCATCCCATCAGCTCCTGTTTTATGATAATTATTTTTACGTTGATCATAGATTCCTGTGGGAAGCTCTGTACTGACATCAAATAAATATCTCTCAAAAAGACTCCAAACTATATCTTTGTATCTTCTCTCTTACAGTTGTTCTTTTTGAGTGGAGTTGTATGTAACTGGTAAAGACAGAGGGCCCAATACATTAATAATAAAATTCTGACTGAGTCATCTTATAAGGGGGAAGCATTGCACTACCCATCTAGCTAAGCTTAACAAAAATGTGAAAGCTAAACTATTTAACCATTTGTAGCAAGGAGGAAATTGGAAAATGAGGTGGTTCCTACCCAGAGATCCTTTTACCAGATGTGACTTTTTGTTTCATTGTTTCAGTGAACATTAAATAATTATTTTTTAGAAAAGAAGTCTGTGTCATCAGGAAGCTGAGTAAAAGAAGACAATGTGCAATGGGGTAGTCGGTGTCATTTTGGAGGATCATATTACGCACTCAGAAATCAGAGCTCAAGCTTCTTTCTACTCTTGCAATAAGACAGTATCTGCAGCCACTTCACATGTCAGGAGGCTGACAGCTGATGTGAGCTGGCTCTCATAGGCTCACATGACTGAATATTTCATTCCCAGCTGACGGCACTGTTGGAGGCGGTTATGAAACCTTTAGGTGGTAGAGTCCTGCTGTAGGAGTTACATGGGGGTGGAGGGTTTGAGGGTTTATAGCCTGACCTCTCTACCTGTTTGTGCTCTGCCTCTAGACTTTGGATGTGGTGTGAAAGGCTGGCCTT